>JAGIQG010000003.1:13777044-14250775 GCA_024679065.1 Sphyrna mokarran | reverse complement strand
AATTCATTTCTCTCTACATAACTATAAATCCTATCCCTAATAATTCTCTCCAATACCTTGCCCACCACAGAAGTAGACTCACTGGCCTATAATTCCCAGGAAGGTCTCTCTTCCCCTTCTTAAACAATGGGACCACATTCGCCATCCTCCAGTCCTCCGGAACCACACCCGTAACCAACGAGGACCTGAAGATCAGAGCCAGAGGCTCTGCAATCTCCTCTCTTGCCTCCCAGAGAATCCTAGGGTAAATCCCGTCCGGCCCAGGGGACTTATCCAACTTCAAACCCTCGAGAATTTCTAACACATCCTCCCTATCTACTACAATACTCCCCAATTTGCAACCCTGTACCTCAGTGCTCTCCACAGCTACATTTCCAGCACTCTGCGTGAATACCGAAGAGAAATATTTATTCAGTGCCTCGCCAATCTCTTCAGGCTCCACGCACAACTTCCCACTGCTATCTATGACTGGCCCTAATCTGCCCTAACCAATCTTCTATTCTTAACATATCGAAAGAAAGCTTTAGGATTCTCCTTAATCCTATCAGCCAACATCTTCTCGTGTCCCCTCTTAGCTCTCCTCAATTCACTTTTTACCTCCTTCCTAGCTAATCTATAGCTATCCATTGCACTACCTGAGCCTTCAAGCCTCATCCTGACATAAGCCTCCTTTTTCTTCTTAACCAGCAAATCAACTCTTTTCGTACACCAAGGCTCTCTTACTCGTCCATTTCCTCCCTGCCTGACAGGGACATACTTATCAAGGACTCTCAGCAGCTGCTCCTTGAATAAGCACCACATTCCAGATGTTCCCAGTCCCTGTAGTTCCCTAGTCCAATCTATGCACCCTAATTCTCTCCTGATGGCCTCATAATTACCCTTCCCCCAGCTATAACTACAGCCCCCAGCTTCATGCCTATCCCTGTCCATCACTAAGGTGAACGTAACCGAATTGTGGTCACTATCACCAAAATGTTCACTAACTTCCAAGCCTAACACCTGGTCTGGCTCATTGCCCAGCACCAAATCCAATGTAGCCTCACCTCTAGTTGGCCTATCTACATACTGAGTCAAAAAACCTTCCTGCACACTCTGTACGAAAACTGACCCCTCTAACGAGCTAGAGCTATAGCTATTCCAATCAATATTAGCAAAGTTAAAGTCCCCCATCACAATTACCCTACTACTTTCACTCCTAATCAGAATTGACTTCGCAATCCTTTCCTCAACCTCTCTAGAACTATTAGGAGGTCTGTAAAAGACTCCCAACAGGGTGACCTCTCCTCTCCTGTTTCTAATCTCAGCCCATACTACCTCAACAGACAAGTCCTCATCAAACTTCTTTTCGATCACCGTGATACAGTCTTTGACCAGTAACGCCACTCCTCCCCCCCTTCTACCCCCTTCTCTACTCCGACTAAAGCATTTGTACCCCGGAACCTGCAACATCCATTCCTGTCCCTGCTCTACCCAAGTCTCTGAAATGGCCACAACATCGAAGTTCCAGGTACTGGTCCAAGCTGCAAGTTCCTCCCCCTTATTGCGAATACTCCTTGCATTAAAGTATACGCATCTCAAACCATGCTCCACCCCACCCGTACGCCGCTGTGTTTTACAACTCTCCTCTATAACCCCCTTACTCTCATCCCTCTCAGCACCCCAACTACTTAGGATCCCACCCCCCCCCCGAATCAGTTTAACGCCCCCATCATAGCCTTAGCAAATTTTCCCCCCAAGATATTAGTCCCCCTCTGGTTCAGGTGTAGACCATCTCTCTTGAAGAGGTCCCACCTATCCCAGAATGAGTCCCAATTGTTAAGGAACCTGAACCCCTCCCTCCTGCACCATCCACGCAGCCATGAGTTCAAACTATCCCTTTCTCTGTTCATCTCTAAACTATCCCTTGGCACAGGCAAGAGTCCAGAGATAACCACTCTGCCTGTTATGGACCTAAGCTTCCACCCTAACTCCATAAATTTCTGTTTAATATCCCCTTCCCTTGTCCTACCTACATCATGTGTCCCCACATGAACAATGACTTGGGGCTGACTCCCCTCACCCTTAAGAATCCTAAAAACCCGATCTGCGACATCCTGGACCCCAGCCCCTGGGAGGCAACACACCAGCCCTGAGTCCTGTTTATTACTATTTACCCTCCTATCTGTCCCTCTAACTATGGAGTCTCCTATAACTAGGCCTAATCTCTTATTCCCCCCACCCACCTGAGCATTCTCAGCAGTCTCACCCCCAGAGACCTGCTCCCTTTGGTCAGCTCCAGTTGATTCTTCCTCAACTGTAGCCTCCAAGACAGAAAATTTATTTTGGAGGGGAACAGCCCCAGGGGATTGTCTCCCCGATTGCTTCTTACCCCTCCTCCTAATAGTTACCCAATTATCACTTATAGGAGTTACAATCTCTTTGTTACTCCTGCCTATATCCTCCTCAACCTCTCGAATTACTCTGAGCTCCTCTAATTCCAGCTCCAGCTCCTTAACACGATCCTCAAGGAGCTGCAAATGTGCACACTTCCTGCAGGTATAATCAGCAGGAACACTACTGGTGTCCCTTACCTCATACATACCGCAGGAGGTGCAATGTACTACCTGCACTGCCATCACTGTTACTTTAATTTGCAGGAGAAAAAAAAAAACTACACACACACTTTTATTATTAGGTTAGAGGAGGGGGGAGGGTGGGATACTCTACCTATGTAGAGTATCGGGTTTCCTCTCTGGACCAATTTATAGAGTCAGAGAGAAAAACCACAACTACCGGCAGCCTCCTAGTGACGACTTCCGGTTACAAGTTAGTTTAAATAAAAACGGCAAAAACTACTCCCGCTCGCTGTTTTAAACAAAGAGAAAAGTTAAAAAGCTACTTATCAATCGAACTTCTCGCTCTCCCAAATCGCTGCCTCTCCGTGCTGCTCCAATGGAACAATGAATGATGGTGATTTAGCTAATTGGATTAGGAATTGGCTAGCAGATAGAAGACAGAGGGTGGTGGTTGATGGAAGATATTCGTCGTGGAGTTCGGTGACAAGTGGTGTACCTCAGGGGTCTGTTTTGGGGCCCCTGCTGTTTGTAATTTTTATAAATGATCTGGATGAGGGTATTGAAGGATGGATTAGTAAATTTGCAGATGACACTAAAGTCGGTGGAGTGGTAGATAGTGAAGAGGGGTGTTATAGTTTGCAGAGTGACTTGGACAAGTTGCAGAGCTGGGCCGAGAGGTGGCAAATGGAGTTTAATGTGGAAAAGTGTGAGGTAATTCACTTTGGCAGGAATAATAAATGTGTAGAGTATAGGGCTAATGGTAGGATTCTTAGTAGTGTTGATGAACAGAGGGATCTTGGTGTGTATGTGCATAGATCCCTGAAAGTAGGCAGTCAAGTCGATAAGGTTGTTAAGAAGGCATACGGAGTCTTAGCTTTTATTGGTAGGGGGATTGAATTTCGGAGCCGCAACGTCATGTTGCAACTGTACAAAACTCTAGTGCTGCCGCACTTGGAGTATTGTGTGCAGTTCTGGTCCCCACATTATAAGAAAGATGTGGAGGCATTGGAGAGGGTACAGAGGAGGTTTACCAGGATGTTGCCTGGTATGGAGGGCAGGTCTTATGAAGAGAGGCTGAGGGATTTGAGGTTGTTTTCGTTAGAAAGGAGGCGGCTAAGAGGGGACCTTATTGAAACATATAAGATGATTAGAGGTTTAGATAGGGTGGACAGTGATAGCCTTTTTCCTAGGATGGAGAAAGCTAGCACGAGGGGACACAGCTTTAAATTAAGGGGTGATAGTTATAGGACGGATATCAGAGGTAGGTTCTTTACCCAAAGGGTGGTTAGGGAGTGGAATGCCCTGCCTGCGGCAGTTGTAGATGCGCCAAGTTTGGTGGCGTTTAAGAGGTTAGTTGATAAGTATATGGAAGAGAAGGGAATGGTTTAGTTTGGAGGGGCATTGCTTTTTATATTGGTCGGCGCAACATCGAAGGCCGAAGGGCCTGTTCTGTGCTGTAATGTTCTATGTTCTATGTTCTAGAACTGCACACAATACTCCAAGTGCGGCCGCACTAGAGTTTTGTACAGTTGCAACATGACGTTGCGGCTCCGAAATTCAATCCCCCTACCAATAAAAGCTAAGACTCCATATGCCTTCTTAACAACCTTATCGACTTGATTGCCAACTTTCAGGGATCTATGCACATATACGCCAAGATCCCTCTGTTCATCAATACTATTAAGAGTCCTACCATTAGCCCTATACTCTACACATTTGTTATTCCTGCCAAAGTGAATTACCTCACACTTTTCCACATTAAACTCCATTTGCCATTACCTCACACTTTTCCACATTAAACTCCATTTGCCAATGCCTTGTACAACTTCAACAAGACATCTCAACTCCTGTATTCAATGTTCTGACCGACGAAACCAAGCATGCTGAATATCATTCTGTCCACTTGCAACTCTACTTTCAAGGAGCTATGAACATGTACCCCTAGATCTCTTTGTTCTATAACTCTCCCCAATGCCCTAGCATTAATTGAATAAGTCCGTACCCACATTCAAACTACCAAAATGCATCACCTGGCATCTATCTAAGTTAAACTCCATCTGCCATTCGTCAGCCCACTGGCCCAATTGATCAAGATCACATTGCAATTGGAGATAACTTTCTTCACTGTACCCTTTTTACCTGATTTCTCTCTTAATTCTACTCCTACACCTCCTATACTCTTCAAGAGATTCACTTAATCCCAGTTGCCTGTGAATGTCATGTGCCTCTTTCTTCTTCTTGACCAGGGTCTTAATATCCCAAGACATCTAGGGTTTCTGACTTCTGCCAGCCTTGCCGTTTACTCTAAGAAGAACGTGTTTACCCTGAACCCTGTTTGACACACTTTTGAAAGCATTGCCATTGACCAGACATCCCTTTCCCTTCCCACTGACTGCTCCGATTAACTTTTGAAAGTTCCTGCCTGATACCATCAACATTGGCCTTGCCCCAATTTAGAAGTTTAACTTATCTTAAAACTAATAGAATTATGGTCTCTGGTCCCAGAGTGATCCCTCACTAATACTTCTGTCACTTGCCCTTCCTTATTTCCCAAAAGGAGGTCAAGTTTTGCCCCTCTCTCGTTGAGCTATCCACATACTGAATGAGAAATTCCTCCTGAATGCACTCAACAAATTTCTCTCCATCCAACTTTCTAATACTATGGCTGTCCCAGATAATGTGGGGAAAATTAAAATCTCCACCTACTACCACCCTATTTTTCTGTAATCTCTTATATATGTGCTCCTCACTTTCCTGCTCTCTATTTGGGAGCCTATCGTACAACCCTATCAAATTGATTTCCCCTTTCTTATTTCTCAAGTGCTCCAGTTTCCTCCCACACTCTGAAGCTGTGCAAGTAATGGTTGATTGGCCATATTAAATTGCCCTTTAGCATCCAAAGATGTGTTGGTTAGCGGGCTGAGATTATGGAAATATGGTCTGTATAACATGCTTTTTCGGAGAGTTGGTGCAGACAGAGTGGGCCGAATGGCCCCTTTCTGTAATGGAGGGATTATATTCTACTAATGCTAGTCACAGGTGTTACACTGTTTTCCCTCTTCCCTTCCTTCTATCCAGAGTTTTAATTGAAGACCTTCAGACAATGATTGAACAACAAATTGACAATAAAAAGCGTTCAATTACTTCACACAGCTATATAAAATACAACGACATGGAAACGGTATGTCTGAATCCTATCTTTAAAAAAGACATTGCCCTTCTGCTCTGTGCCCATGTTCTTGTTTGATTAAGTTGAGGCTAACTGTTGCTGAAATAGAACATAGAACATAGAACAATACAGCACAAACAGGCCCTTCAGCCCACGAGTTGCGCCGATCACATCTACCAACCCACAGACCTACCTATAACCACCTATCCTATTCTTTTCCATATACTCATCCAGAAGTCTTTTAAAAGACCCCAGTGAGTTTGCCTCAACAAACTCCGACGGCAGTCGGTACCATTCACTCACCACCCTCTGAGTGAAAAACCTACCCCTGACATCTCCTTTGTATTTGCTTCCCTGCACCTTAAATCTGTGTCCTCTCGTAGTGACCATTTCAGCTCGGGGAAATAGTCTCTGAGAGTCCAAATAGAAATAGACCGAACGCTTCCTGCTGCCTCGGGAAAGCAACCAGCATACCCCAAACATATGTATTCTCTTCCACCTTCTTCCGTCAAGAAAAAGATATAAAACTCTCAGGTCATGTACCAACCGACTCAAGAATAGATTCTTCCCTGCTGCCATCAGACTTTTGAATGGACTTCCCTTGCATTAATTTGATCTTTCTCTACACCCCAGCTGTGACTGTAACACTACATTCTGCACTCTCCCTTTTCCTTCTCTAGGAACGGTATGCTTTGCCTGTACAGCACACAAGAAACAATACTTTTCACTATATATTAAGACATGTGAAAATAACGAATCAAATCAAATCAAATCAAATTGTAGCACGTTAGTGCAGAAGGCTGTTATAGCAGCTTGTTTGACAATTGCATGCAGTATGGGGAAGGGCAAGACTAATTGTATTGGAGGTTACAATGCAACAATGTTATAGCATCAAACTGGCTGTGTGAAAATTGTCTTTCCATTTCCCGACATCACAATGATCAGAGCATGGTCAAATATTGCATGTGATGTACGTTGGAACATATTGGAAGAGCTTTTTTTGAATATTAAAAGGCTTTTAATTGTTAAAACCCAATTTTATCTACTCACATTCAATGTAGGGGATATATAGAGGAAGGATTAAAATAGGTTAGAGTCTTGGCCTCCGCCTACATACTGCCCTGGCATTCCCACCCACTGTTTAACTCCCAAGATCCTAGAGTGTTTCTCTCCTTGCAGCTGAGATTGCATGTCAATTAAACGTATAAATGCAAGCCAAATGTGATTTGAGGTACAATTACATGATTCTCACTGGAGGCCAGTCCCAACAGAGAAACTGAATCCAGGACCCAAAGTGGAGCCAACAAGATTAGTTATTTATAAACCTTGAAGGGAGGAGAACCAGGCCTGACATTAGGCATAGCTTCCCCTCCAGCTGCATGGAACCCAGGCCTGTCTTTGCTAACCCACATGGAATGTGGATCCCCTGCATCTCCAGCTCAAACCTTTATGCTTGTGTTCAGTCACTTCACGGCTTCATCGCGAGAGTCTGCCCAAATCTTAAAACACGGCTCTCCAAACTTTAGCTCCTTCAACCGATAGTCTTCATTGCATCATCCCTCCCGCTTCACCTCACAATCGGTGGCCATGACTTCATTAGATCCCATGCTCTAAAATTTGCAGTCTGTGGTCTGAATTTTATGCTATCCCGGCAGCAGGCTTCTAAGCAAGGGGCAATAATGTGATAGTTTCAATGCCACCATTTCCAGTGGGTGTATTTTGTTTAATTCTGGAGTTAACATCATTTTTGAAGATCATATAGGTTGTTGCATTGTGAGTGTTGAAGATCGCCTTCCCATATCATCACTTGAGCTTCACGTTTTGAGATGTGGTGGCACAGTGGTTAGCACTGCTGCTTCACAGCATCAGGGACTTGGGTTCGATTCCCAGCTTAGGTCGCTATCTGTGCGGAGTCTGCGCTTTCATCCCTGCGTGAATTTCCTCCGGGTGCTCCAGGTTTCTCCCACAGTCTGAATGATGTGCTGATTAGGTGCATTAGCCATGCTAAAATTTTCCTGAGTGTATCCGAATAGGTGCAGGAGTGTGGCGACTCGGGGATTTTCACAGTAACTTCACTGCAGTGTTAATGTAATCAATAAATGTACACTAATCAATAAATTATGTTTTTTTTTAACCTGAAACAGATCAACGCTTGGATTACCAACATTGTTGCCAGGCACTCAAACCTACTGTCTTACCATCAGATTGGAACCAGCTACGAAGGACGACCAATCTATGTTATCAAGGTAGTTGCAATTATTGCAATAGACATTTTCATGGGAGAAAATTTATGTCAGTGGTTAAGGGAATTTAATGTGTTCTCATAAGTAGGTAAAGACATGATCAAAATTGACAAAATAAATCATGAAGAAAATCAGTCCACACCAATTAGGAAAGGAGGATTAATTGATCTAGTCAAAGGGCACTTTGAGCTAAATGCACGTTGAGGATTTACTGTGATAATTTATGGAATTCTTCCTGAGAGAATGACTGAAATATTTAAGGAATGAATCAAGTGATTGCCTACCATATAAGAGAAAGATAATCCGACTATGAGCCTGAAGGAAAAAGAAGGCTAACATGATCTAAGCGCATCTGCTGAATGGGCTTGAATGGAGTGTGAACTAGGATGGGTTGGGTGAAAGGCCTTTTTTTAATTCATGGGATGTGGGTATCACTGGCTGGGCCAACATTTATTGCTCATCCTTGAGGACACTTTAGAATCATTTCTGTGGATCTAAATCACATATAGGTGAAGATTGCAGATTCCATCCCTCAAGAACAATAGTGAACCAAATGGGTTTTTACAACAATCAATTCATGGTCATCATTAGACTTTTAATTTCAGTTTTTTTTTAACTGAATTCAAATTTCACCATGTGCCGCATTGGGATTCGAATCCAGGTCCCCAGACTATCGCCCCGGGCCTCTGGATTACTAATCCACTGATAGTCCCACTATGCCTCACAGTGTCAGGAACCTAGGTTCAATACCCGGATCGGATCACTATCTGTGTGGAGTTTGCACATTTTCCCCATGTCTGCATGGGTTTCCTCCAGGTGCTCCGGCTTCCTCCCACAGGCCAAGGATGTGCAGATTAGGTGGATTGGCCATGTTAAATTGCCCCTCAGTGTCAAGGGAAACTAGCTAGGGTAAATGCATAGAGTTATGGGGATAGGGGATGTGGAGATCGGGATGCATTGTAGAATTCTACGATTCTATGACTCTATGTCACTGCTTCTTGTGACTTTTAGTTATTTATTTTATCCTTTTGTTAAAAGATTGGAAAGACAGCAATTCGACCTAAACCTGCAATCTTCATAGACTGTGGAATACATGCCCGAGAATGGATTTCTCCAGCGTTTTGCCAATGGTTTGTGAAAGAGGTTAGTGCAAAACCTAAGACGGTTACATTTTATTTTAAATATTTTTAAAAGAATTACGAATTTGAACTTCTTTATAACTTAATACTTGTAAGTCTGTCATTTTTGTGTTAAGTTCTATTAACAATCCTGTTGCCTTGGGCTGGCATTGTTCAATAGATGCTCAATCAGATCGATGATTTTTTTTAAATTCGTTATGGGACATGGCCGTTGCTGGCTGGCCAGCATTTATTGCCCATCCCTAGTTGCCCTTGAGAAGGTGGTGAGTTGCCTTCTTGAATCACTGTAGTCCATATGCTGTGGGTTGACCCACAATGCTGTTAGGGAGATAATCCCAGGATTTTGACCCAGCGACTGTGAAGGAACGGCGATATATTTCCAAGTCAGTACGGTGAGTGGTTTGGAAGGAAACTTGCAGGTGGTGGTGTTCCCATGTATCCGCTGCCCTTGTCCTAGATGGAAGTGATCTTGCATTTGGAGAGTGCTGTAAAGGGTTTTGTGAACAGGAGGTCACATCTCACGAACTTAATAGAGTTTTTCGAGAAAGTGACGAAAATGATTGATGATGGTAGGGCAGTCTACACGGACTTCAGTAAGACTTTGACAATGTCCCTCATGGCAGACTGGTGCAGAAGGTGAAGTCGCATGAGATCAGAGGTGAGCTGGAAAGGCAGATGCAAAACTGGCTCGGTCAAAGAAAACAGGGGATGGCAGAGCGCATTTCTGAATGGAGGGCTGTGACTAGTTGCCTTCCTCAGGAATCAGTGCTGGGATCTTTGACGTTTGTAATATATAAATGATTGGAGAAAAACGTAACTGGATTGATTAGTAAATTTGCAGATGACACAAAGGTTGCAGATAGTGATGAGGATGATCAGAGGATACATCGGGATATAGATCAGTTGGATCTTGGGCAGAGGGATGACAGATGGAGTTTAATCCGGACAAATGTGAGGTAATGCATTTTGGAAGGTTCATAAAATAGAAAATATACAGTAAATGGCAGAACCTTTAAAAGTATTAATAGGTAAAAGGATCTGGCTGTACAGTTCACAGGTCACTGAAAGTGGCGATGCAGGCGGAGAAGGTAGTCAAGAAGGCATACGGCATGCTTACCTTCATCAGCTGGGGTATTAATTTTAAAAATTGGCACGTCATGTTGCAGCTTTATAGAACCTTAGTTAGGCCACACATGGAAGATAGTGTTCAATTCTGATCATCACACTACATTACTAGGGTACAGGAAAGATTTACCAGGATGTTGTCTGGTATGGAGAGCATTGGCAATGAGGAGAGGTTGGAGAAACTTGGTTTGTTCTCACTGGAGGTAGAGGGGAGACCTGATAGAAGTCTACGAGATTATGAGAGGCATCGACAGAGTGGAAAGTGAGAAGTTTTCCCAGGGTCAATTACTAAGGGGCATAGGTTTAAAGTGTGAGGGGCAAGGTTTAAAGGAGATGTAAGAGGCAGATTTTTTACACCAAGAGTAGTGGTGACTGGAACTCACTGCCAGGTGAGGTAGAGAAAGCGGATAGAGTAGTGATGTTTAAGGGGCGTCTTGACAAATACATGAATAAGATGGAAATAGAGGGATATAGTCCCCGGAAGGGTAGGGGGCTTTAGTTAAGTCAGGCAGCATGGTCGGGCAGGCTTGTAGGGCCAGAGGGCCTATTCCTGTGCTGTAATTTTCTTTGTTCTTGTTATTTCTTTGATCCCAGGTGAATTGTTGCAGTGCATTTTGTATAGTCTTGTAAGTGTAAGGTTATCAGTTATAGCTCCATTACACTTCAGGATATTTTTGAGGGGGCTTTTTCAAAATAATATTCTGTTTTACCCATCTAATTATAATCACATATATTACTGCAAACTTCCAAACATTAAATAACTTAACCCCTCTGACAGAAAATGCATATTAATGAAAGTTTCAACCCCTGTAGCAATTCTATGCAATATTCAAAAAGGCTGGATAGCCCTTTAATTTTGAATTTAAAAGCCCTTTCAATTGAAGTATTTTTTCAAATTACACTACTTGATATGTGCATAGTAAACATAGCCTTATCTATCCTGCCATGCATGGGTCTAAAAACAGCCTTATGGGTCTGACTGGAACAGCACAGTCACACATTGGTTAGCACTGCTGCCTCACAGCGCCAGGGACCCAGGTTTGATTCCAGCCTCAGGTCACTGTCTGTGTGGAGTTTGCATGATCTCTCCATATCTGTGTGGGTTTCCTCTGGGTGCTCCTGTTTCCTCCCACAGTCCAAAGATGTGCAGGTTAGGTGGGTTGGCCATGCTAAATTGCCCTTTAGCGCCAGAGGATTAATAGGGTAAAAATGAAAATAGGGTCTGGGTGGGGTTATGTTCAGGGGAGACTCGATGGGCCAAATGGCCTTTTTCTGTACTATAGGAATTTGATGACTCTATGAATCACCATGCATAGATCTGCTGAAAGACTTATCGATCACCATGCATGGGTCTGAACATAGTTTTATTAATCTTACCACGCATGAATCTGAATGCACAATGAGGAACAGCATCTTAAAATGTCCATGTATCAATAAATCAAGTAATTAACATTTTACTTTTTCATTTTTCAAAATCATAAATCATAATTATTTTCACATTAATAGTTCATCTAAAATGGAGAAATTACCTGGAGTGAGATCATAGTTTATTGGGACACAAGTCAAATGGGGTGTCCATGTAAAAACAACCAAGTCTGCAAATCCTTTCTTATTGCATTGAAGCTTTATTTGGTGCAAGAATCACTTTTAATGCATATCCCTCTCCACTCTAGGCTGTTGCTAGCTATGGATCTGATTCCAACTTCACCAACCTTCTGGATACCATGGACTTCTTTGTTGTGCCTGTCATCAATGTTGATGGTTACTCCTACACCTGGTCTAACGTAGGTATTAATGTGTTCATGAAAGGCTGAATTTTACAGTCCCTCCTGCTAGCTGTGTTTTCCACTCCTGCTGAAGTCAACGGCTCTTCACATTTTATAGCCACTGCCATGCCGTGCCCTGCTGTGACAAGACCATAAAGTTCCACCCAGTTTTTTTCAAAATGTCAGGAGGTGTATGCATCTGGCCCCATCTGGGCAATATGCTATAGCTAATGCAATGTTCAGTTTGAATATTCTTCATCTATTGAAAACCAAACACATCCAAAATTCAATTGCTGTTTAGAATGCCTATGCAGTTAATTTGTATATTAACAGAGCAATGTAATATTAGGCTACAGGATGGCACAGTGGTTAGCACTGCTGCCTCACATTGCCAGGGACATTGGTGCGGTTCCAGGTTTGGGTCACTCTCTGTGTGAAGTTTGCACCTTCTCTACATGTCTGCATGGATTTCCTCGAGGTGCTCTTGTTTCCTCCTACAGTCTGAAAGGTGTACTGGTTAGAAGCATTGACCCGAACAGGCGCTGGAGTGTGGTCACTAGGGGATTTCACAGTAACTTCATTGCAGTGTAGTGTAAGCTTTTTTTAAAATACATTTGTGGGACATGGGCATCACTGGCTTGTCAGTATTTATTGCCCATCCTTAGTTGCCTGAGAGCAGTTGAGAATCAGCTGAGGCTCTGGAGTCACATATTGACCACATCAGGTACGGATGGCAGATTTTCTTCCCTAAAGGACATTAGTGAACCAGATGGGGAGTCTTCCTTGTGACTAAAAAATAAATAAATCTTTTATTATAAAATTTACAGTGTAATAAGTTTTAACAGGAAAGAAATAGGTTGTGAAAAGTTTTGCAAATGGAGAAACAACCTAGGGCACAATCTACCATTGCAGCGTGGTCGGAGAATTTGGCACCCAGCCAAACCTCCACTTACTGAAATGGAATGGGAAAATCTCTGCCATCAATGGTGGTAAATTCCAGCCCTGATATTTGTAGACTAAAGCTGGCCTAGGCTTTGATTATTACAATGTAAGTTGGCTTAGGCAAAGCATACAGGTTGGAATTTTCCAGCCATTCATGCCAGCAGGATTCTCCAGTCCTGCTGCAGTGCACGGAGATTCAGCTGAGTGCCAAATTTTCCATCCTCACTTGCAGCAACAATGATGGGACGTGAACAGCTGGAACTTCCTGGGCAGCATGGTAGCACGGCAGTTAGCACTGCTGCTTCACAACTACAGATACCTGGGTTCGATTCCCATCTCGCATCACTGTTTGTGTGGTGTTTGTACATTCTCCTCATGTCTGCATGGGTTTCCTTCTATAGTCCAAAGATGTGTGGGTTAGGTTGATTTGCCGTGCTAAAATTGCCCCTTAGTATCCTGAGATGTGTAGGTTGGAAGGATTAGTGGGTAAATGTATAGGGATACAGTGATATGGCCTGGGTGGGATTGTGGTCAGTGCAGACTCGATGGGTCAGATGGTCTCTTTCTACGCTGTAGGGATTCTATGATTCCATGATCTACTTTACATCCAAAAACAGAAAATATTTGAATACAATTGACCCCAGAGGTTTTAGATAAAGGATACCCTTTCTGCTTTGGTGTAATGAGGTATTCTAGCAGATTGATGTATCAACATCTAGCCACACTATGATCCTGCAACAAATGAGTTCCCTGTATCAATAGAGTTGCTATGGATAGTTTATCAAGCTCATTTGTATCATGATCGACTAAATTAAAGTTTATTCTTAATCCATAGGATTCCAGAAGTTCGATTTGATTGACCCGTAATTAACTATAATGCTTTGTGGTGACAATTTCAGCGTTTTCCAGGTTTAATTCCAGACTTTGGGGAATTCATTTGACAATTCCATCCATTTTTCCTTGAAAAATGAATCTGTGGTTTTGTTTTGATTTGTTCCCTGGGCGTACTAATCACGGGAAGGAGAGGCAGAGAGAGGAAGCAAAGCATTTGGAAAACAAAAAAAACTCATCAGCAAGTTTCGTTTAAAATCTCTGGAGGGTGCTGACCTTTGCCCCCAGGAGTACTTGTTTCCCCAAGAGCAAAGGTCAGGAAAAAGGCAAAGACCAGTTGCTCCACGTACCTACCCTGTATGGTTGCCCTGGGATTCTGTAGCTTCAGATGTTTCAGAGAGATAGGACTTCCCAGACTAATCTTAGAGGTCATGCACTTGTATACACAGACACACACACACACACACACACATGCACACACAAGCACACACATACACTGCCTCCAATGAATTTTTATCATCTTCTATGTGCATTCACAGCAAATATGTAATGAATTTGCTTAATATTCAATTAATGTCTCTAAAGCTATACAATGGAACCCCAGCTATCTGTCAGAAACTTTACAGGTTAATATCAGTAGATGAAAATCTTTTCTTGTCTGACATAATCCAGTCAATGAACTTTTGATATTTGCACTTCACTTATCAGAGTTCTTACACCAAGGAAGCAGCATTGACACTGATGACAGGGAGGGGTTTGCTACCAATTGTTCAATATGCCACTGTGTGCTGAGCACTGCTGCCTCACAGTGCTAGGGACCCAGATTCAATTCCAGCCTCGGGTCACTATGGAGTTTGCACATTCTGCGTGGGTTTTCTCTGGGTGCTCGGGTTTCCTCCAACCATCTACTGTGCCACCGTGCCGCCGTCTTTATAATGGTAAGCCGAAGGTCCATTGTATGCGCGTGTAACATGCCCTCATTTTGTTATTTATTTACCTGAAGGATCGCATGTGGAGAAAGACCCGCTCAAAAATTTCTGGCACTAACTGTCGTGGAGTTGACCCTAACAGAAACTGGGATGCTGGATGGTGCAGTAAGTACCTGCTTCATTATTTTTGTTGCAGAGGGGGTTGACAGTGGGATGGTGAGGGGAGTTATTCTCAAACAGAATAGACACATTTCCTTTACCATTCTGCAAGAATTTGTAAATCAGATTCATGGGCATAAAATTTGTCTTGGGCAATAAAGCTGTGATGTACTGGCCATGTATTATAAAGCCACCTTGATTCCTGCTCTTTGATGTTAATGGCACAAAATTTCAGGGGGTGGAGTTAAGCAGACAATTGACATAATGTTGTCCGGACCTCAAAGGATTTTCTATCCCCAAACATTTTCTCATTTGAAGCTAATCAAGTTTAGCTACAAATACAATGCAGTTTATATTTTCACTGAATGTTATATTCTTAGAGATTCTGCAACTTTTGTGCTAAGGTTACTGCAGAGCCCAGCTGGAAATCCCTCAGCACCCCCTATTTTTGATTTTGATTTGATTTGATTTATTATTGTCACATGTATACAGTGAAAAATATTATCTCTTGTGCACTATGCAGACAAAGCATACTGTTCACAGAGAAGGAAATGAGGAAGTGCAGAATGTGGTGTTACAGTTATCGCTAGGGTGTAGAGGAAGATCAATTTCATGTGAAGTAGGTCCATTCAAAAGTCTAATGGCAGCAGGAAAGAAGCTGTTCTCCAGCCAGTTGATGCATGACCTCAGAATTTTGTATCTTTTCCCTGACAGAAGAAGAGAGAATGCCTGGGGTGAATGAGGTCCTTGATTATGCTGGCTGCTTTTCTGAGGCAGCGGGAAGTGTGGATAGAGTCAATGAATGGGAAGCTGGTTTGCATGATGGACTAGACTTCATGAAAGCCCCTTTGTAGTTTCTGGCAATTTGGACAGAGCAGAAATCAAGCTGTGATATAACCAGAAAGAATGCTTTCTATGGTGCATTTCTAGAATTTGGTGAGAGTCGTAGTGGACATGTCAAATTTCCTTAGCCTCCTTTGGACTATTTGCCTGGTTATACAGAAATTGAATATCGCTGAAGAGTAAAAGATACTGATGAAACTTTCTGTCTTGCTTTCATCAAGGAGGCTCAAGTTCCCCATCATTTTTTTCACGCCAACACCTCAGCCAATCAGCACCTTTTTCTCCTGCAGCATAAATTGTTGTGAGCATTCAAAATTTGGCATTCTTGTGTTTGTCCTGATGAGTGCCTCACAAGCCAGGGATCTGAGTTCAAATCCGGCCTTGAGTGACTATCTGTGTGGAGTTTGCAAGTGCTCTGGTTTTCTCCCACAATCCAATCATGTGCAGGTTAGATTGATTGGCCATGCTAAATTGACCTTAGTGTCAGGGAGATGAGCAGGGTAAATATGTGGGATTATGGGGATAGGGCCTGGATGGGATTATTGTTGGTGTACACTTGTTGAGCCGAATGGGCTTCTTATGCATTGCAGAGATTCTATGAAAAGCTCCAGCAACATGTCTGTCCTCTAGGCCTCATTAGAATGCCATGTTCAAACAAAGATTGTAAAAATATCTTCCCGAGATCAATGTAAACATTGTGACCTCAGCACTAAAAATGAGTAGGATAGTGAGAACACTGTACATGCCTTCTTATCCTCTAACACGCCAGTGTATTCCCTGATGACTGGGGGAATAAGAGAATAAATTTATCTGTTCTTTAACTACCATCACTGAAGTAACCGAAATGAAAGGCAGAAAAAAAAATCTAAGGGCAGGATTTTACACAGCCTACAAACCAACCCTCCCCACCACCAGCCATAATACCCCTGTCCCCACACTCTCACAGCATGTTTGTCAATGGCAGAGATAGTTTGCCGTTTGCCAGCAACGGAATCTCTCAGTCCTGCCAATATCAATGATGTTGTGCATTGTTCATTGGCTGGGCCCATGGGGAACGCACAGTGGGAGGTTGGGGGGGAGGGGTCACCATCAACAGGACTAGAAAATCCCACCAACAAGAAGGTAAAAATCTCAACCCTAAGGCTTAATCTGTATATTATAACAAAAAATATTTCTCTCATCCTAGCTATATCAGCAGGAAAGCCAAGGATTATGTGAAAATAAAGGGTCATGTTTCCACGATAATCTTACCTTCAGAAAAATCTTGCTTAAAACATTGGCTTATCTTTCCTCTCTCTACAGATGCCAAATGACCTGGGGTGCAAAAAAATTCCAATGCTTCCTGTTTGGGTTATATCAGAGAGTCGGGATAAATTAGAACCGAGACATGTCCTGCTAATTGTCACATTGTGTCCTATAGCTATCGGTGCCTCATCGAACCCTTGTTCTGAGACATACTGTGGTCCTCGGGTAGAATCTGAGATAGAAGTCCAGGCTGTCGCAAACTTCATCCGTCACTTCAAAGAAACCATCAAGGCGTATATCACCATGCACTCTTACTCTCAGATGTGCCTCTTCCCTTATTCCTACACCTATGACTTAGTGCCAAATCACACTGAACTGGTATGTGTCTCAGTCTTTTACATATTCACAAACGCGTACGATGCAAAGCAGAATTTAACATTTTGATTTATATTCTCTGAGTGACATTTGGCTTCAGTAGGAGGAGGGATGTTTGGGTTCTCAGTTTGAGAGCTCAACTCCCTTTCAGGATGATCGGAGGAGTAAAGGTGCTTCCTCCCCATAGAGAAGAAGGAGAAGCCTTCAGGTGGCCTGATAGTATAATCACGAGACTAGGGCAGTATGGTGGCACAGTGCTGCCTCACATTGCCAGGAATTCAGGTTCAATTCCCAGCTTGGATCACTGTCTGTGCAGAGTCTGCACCTTCTCCCCATGTCTGTGTGGGTTTCCTCTGGGTGCTCCAGTTTCCTCCCATAGTCTAAAAGGCATGCTGGTTAGGTGCATTGGCCATGCTCAATTCTCCCTCAGTGTACCCATATAGTCACCGAAGTGTGGCAACTAGGGGATTTTCACAGTAACTTCATTACAGTGTTAATGTATACCTACTTGTGACACAAATAAACTAAGCTTTAAACTTTTACTATTAATCCAGAAACCCAACTAATATTCTGGAAATCTGGGTTCAAATGCCACCATGGTAGATGGTGGAATTTGAATTCAATAAAAGATCTGGAATTAAGAATCTACTGATGACCATGAAACCATTGTCGATTGTCAGAAAACCCATCTGGTTCACTAATGTCCTTTAGGGAAGGAAATCTGCCGTCTTTACCTTGTCTGGCCTACATGTGACTCCAGAGCCACAGCAATGTGGTTGACTTCCAAATGATTTCCAAGGGCAATGAGGGAGGGACAATAAATGCTGGCCAGCCAGCGACGCCCATGTCACATGAATGTACACAAGAAAATGGTCCATCTGGCAACAGGCACGTAGTCAGATGATGACTTTTGCATCAGATCTATGAGAAATAGAAGCAAGAGTAGGCCATTCAGCCCATCAAGCCCACTCTGCGATTCAATAAGATCACGGCAAATTGCTTGTGACCTTAACTCCATTTTCTTGCTTGCCCACATAACCCTTGGTCCACTGTATCTCACAAAATTTGATCTAGCACAGCTTTGCATATATTCAAAGACCCTAACCTTTCAATTCCCTGTGGGAGAGAGTTCCAAAGACTAATGGCCCATTTAGAGAAGAAGTTCATTTTTATTGCCATCTTAAATGGAGACCCTTTTAATTTTAAATTGTTTCTCGAGTTCTCAGCTGAAAGTTTCTGCAGTGCATCTTGACAAAGGTATATACAACTGTGACACACTTTGGAGGGATTGAATGTTTGCGGCAAGGGTAGCAATCAAACAGGCAGCTTTGTCCTGGATGGTGTCAAGCTTAAGAATGTAAGAACTAGGAGCAGGAGTAGGCCATGCGGCCCCTTCAGCCTGCTCTGCCATTCAATAAAATCATAGCTGATATTTTTGTGGACTCAGCTCCACTCACCCGCCTGCTCACCATAACCCTTAGTTCCTTTACTGTTCAAAAATTTATTTGTCCTTGCCTTAAAAACATTCAATGAAATAGCCTCAACTGCTTCACTGGACAGGGAATTCCACAGATTCATAATCCTTTGTGTGAAGAAGTTCTTCCTCAACTCAGTCCTAAATTTGCTTCTCCTTATTTTGAAGCTCTGCCCCCTAGTTCCAGTTTCACCTGCCAGTGGAACAACTTCCTTGCTTCTATCTTATCTATTCCCTTCATAATCTTATATGTTTCTATAAGATCACCCCTCATTCTTCTGAATTCCAATGGGTATATCCCCAGTCTACTGAGTGTCTCCTTATAACCAACCCTCTCAACTCCAGAATCAACCTATTGAATCTCCTCTGCATCCCCTCCAGTGCCAGTCTATCCTTTCTCAAATAAGAAGGCCAAAACTGTACATACACAATACCCCAAGTGTGGCCTCATCAGCACCTTATATAGCTACAAAGTAATCTCGCTGTTTTTAAACTCCATCCCCTAAGCAATGAAGGACAAAATTTCATTTGCCTCTTAACTACCTGCTGCACCTGCAAACCAATTCCTTGAGATTCCTGCTCAAAGACACCCAGGTCCCTTTGCACAGCAGCATGCTGCAATTTTTTACTATTTAAATAATAGTCCATTTTGCTGTTATGCCTACCAAAATGGATGAGTTCACATTTACCAACATTGTACTCCATCTGCCGGAGACTCGCCCACTCACTTAGATTATCTATATCGCTTTGCAGACTTACAGCGTCCTCTGCATACTTTCCTCTTCCAGCCATCTTAGTGTCATCTGCAAATTTTGACACACAATATTCAGTCCCCAACTCCAAATCATCTATGTAAATCGTAAACAATTGCAGTCCCAACACTGATCCTTGAGGCACACCACTAATCACTGATTACCAATCAGAAAAACACTCATTTACCGCCACTCTTTGCTTTCTATAGTTTACCAATCCTCTATCCACGCTAATACATTATCAATAACACTGTGCACCTTTATCTTATGTCGCAGTCTTTAGTATGGCACTTTGTTAAATGCCTTCTGGAAATCCAGACACACCAGAGCCACAGGTTCCCCATTACTTACTGAATTTGTAATGTTCTCAAAGAATTTCACGAAATTATTCAAACATGACCTGCCCTTCATCTTACCAATGGGACAGTTTGTATCCAAATGTCTTGCTATTTCTTCCTTGATGATAGATTCAAACATTTTTCCTACAGCAGAAGTTAAGCCAACCAGCCTATAGTTGTCTGCCTTTTGTCTACCTCCTTTTTTAAACAGTGGCTTCACATTTGCTTTAATCAGTGGTGCCACAAGCTTCTTGAGTATTGTCGAAGCTGCACCCATCCAGGGAAGTGGACAGTATTCTGCTTCATTGACTGTGGGCTGGGCTCAATGCAGTATCTTTGAGTTAAATCAGTTGTGGGTTGGTGCCATATTCCAGGGTTTAAACATGTAATCCAGACTGAGATTTCAATGAGATGCTGCACTCTCAAGGTTGCCATCTTCTGGATCAGTCATTAATGTAGAGGCCCATTTATCCGTTCAGTTATGATGTGGAGATGCTGGCATTGGACTGGAGTGGTAAAATAAGAAGCCTCATAACACCAGGTTAAAGTCCCAGCAGGTTTATTCGGTAGCATGAGCTTTCGAAGAGCAGTGCAGTGAAAACTTCTGATTCCAAATAAACCTGTCGAACTTTAACCTGGTGTTGTGGGATTTCTTACTCTGTTCAATTAGATATAAGCAATCCCACTTATGTTGAACTGGCCACCCAAGTTAGTGCACAATGCTGGCAATGTCCCACATTTATAAGTAAGAAGATCTCAACCCTCGTTGGCTCAGTGATGGCTGTTCTTATGCCGTTGTTTCGAACTATATTTTGCTAAGCTCCTAATGAAACAGACTTGGTATCTTTGTGAGGTGTTTGATTATTTTTGAAATGATGAATAACCCACATTTTCTCTTGCAGAATAACCTTGCTAAGGGAGCAATTCGCAGCCTGGCAAGTCTCTACGGAACACAATACACTTATGGTCCTGCAGCTACCACCATCTGTGAGTCTTTAGTTTCTTTCCACATTTAGTCACCATTTTAAACAAATAATTTATTAATAACACTAATATAAAATGAATGGCTGCTGAGATTCCAAAGTCTGGAAATTCCACCTCAAACCCTTTCTCCTCCCTTACAATGCTACAGCACATCAACACACTTCTGTTCACCCGACCTGATACATCTTTCTTTACCTTCAGTTATACAAAGAGAACAAAGATCAAAGAAAATTACAGCTCAGGAACAGGCCCTTCGGCCCTCCAAGCCTGTCCCGACCATGCTGCCTGACTTAACTAAAACCCCCATCCTTCCGGGGACCGTATCCCTCTATTGCCATCCTATTCATGTATTTGTCAAGATACCCCTTAAAAGCCACTACCGTATTCGCTTCCACTACTTCCCCCAGCAACGATGTCCAGGCACTCACTATGCTCTGTGTAAAAAAAATCTGCCTCGTACATTGCTTTCAAACCTTGCCTTTCACACCTTAAACCTGTGCCCCATAATAATTGACTCTTTCACCCTGGAAAAAAGCTTCTGACTATCCACTCTGTCCATGCCTCTAAAATCTTATTGACTCCTCTCAGGTCACACCTCAATCTCAGTCATTTCAGTGAGAACAAACCAAGTTTCTCCAACCTCTCCTCATAGTTAATGCCCTCCATATCAGCCAACACCTTGACAAATCTTTTCTGTACCCTCTCTAAAACTTTCACATCCTTCTGATAGTGTGATAACCAGAATTGAGCACTATATTCCAAATGTGGTGTAACTAAGATTCTATAAAGCATTAGTGTGACTTGCCAATCTTTAAACTCAGTGCTCCGGCTGATGAAGGCAAGCTTGCTGTATGCCTTCTTGACTATCTTCTCCACCTGCATTGCCATTTCCAGTGACCTGTGTACCTGTATACTCAGGTCTGTTTGCTCTTCAATACTCCTAAGGGTTCTACCTTTTACTATGTACTTCCTACCTGTAGTAAATCTTCCAAAATGCATTACCTTGCATTTGTCCAGATTAACTCCATCTGCCATCTCTCTGCCCAAGGCTCCAATGATCTATATCCTGCTGAATCCATCGCCATCCGCAAATCCACCAAACTTTGTATCATCCACAAACTTACTAATTAAACCAGTTACATTTTCCTCTAAATCATTTATATATATTACAAACAGCAAAGAATCCAACACTGATTCCTGAGGAACGCCATTTGTCACAGCCATCCATTCAGAAACGCACCCTTCCACTGCTACCCTCTTATGTGCCTGCAAAGCACCGGGATTTTCCAACTGCATTCGCCTTGAAACTGGAAATTCCCACCTGAGATCAGCAGACCTTTCCATGATCCACCCCTTGCCTGCTATGATTTCCGTGGCAGTCGGAATGTGGAAATTCACTGCCTGGAGTCAATTATTTATTTTAAATGTGCCACATTCGAACAGGTTGTTGTTACCTGGTGACAGGAGGCAGTGGCTTGGTGATATTGTCACTGAACCAATAATCCAAGTACTCGGGGTAACGCTCATTTACCCTTTTGAGGATTTGCTGGAAGGTGCAAAATTGCCCAGTTGAAATCTCGGTGTTAACGTTGGCGCTCTGTCTTTGCACAGATCCTGCTGCTGGAGGTTCAGATGACTGGGCCTACGACCTGGGAATTAAATATTCCTTCACCTTTGAACTGCGTGACACCGGCAGATACGGCTTCCTGTTGCCTGAATCCCAGATTAAGCCGACATGTGAAGAAACTATGCTGGCCATTAAGCACGTGGCCAACTATGTCGCCAACAACTTGTATTGAAATAAATATGTATAAAGCACGTTAAAATAAAGACATTTGACAGTTCCTAGTCCAGTATTCTCAATATGGGGAGGCCAAGGAGGGATAACATTCATCTTCAGAGTCACCTGTTGAGGACTATAATTGCATTCACACCATAGCTGCATTAAATGTTAATACTTTTAAGATTATTCAGCATTATATTTGCATACTATCATAGAATCATAGAAAAACTACAGCACAAACAGGCCCTTTGGCCCATAAGTTGCACTGATTTTATCTCTACCTACTAGGCTTACCTATAATCCTCAATTAAATTCCATGTACTCATTCAAAAGTCTCATAAAAGACCCTTCTGAATTTGCCTCCACCACCACCGATGGCAGCCTATTCACTCTCCCACCTCCCTCTGAGTGAAAAACTTACCCCTGACATCTCCTCTGTACCTACTCCCCAGCACCTTAAACCTGTGTCCTCTTGTGGCAGCCATTTCAGCCCTGGGGAAAAGCCTTTGAGAATCCATCTGATCAATACCTCTCATCATCTTTCACACTTCTTTCAGATCCTATCTCATCCTTCGTCTTTCTAAGGAGAAAAGATCAAGCTCTCTTTAAAGAGATGAAGGATGAGAGGGGACCTGATATATTATCTTACAATCATAAATTCGAACAGGACAAAAGGAGTCCATCCAGCCCATTGTATCAATGCCAGTTCTTTTAAATCCATTTTTTAAAATTATTCGTGGAACATGGGTATTGCTGGCTGGTCAGCATATATTGCCCATCCTTGGTTCCCTTGTTCAGACGTGAGTAGAGAGTGAACTACATTGCTATGGCTCTGGAATCATATGTAGACCAGACTGGATAAGGATTTCCTTCCCTAAAGGATGTCGGTGAAACAGATGGGTTTTTCCGACAATCAACAATGGTTTCATGGTCCTCAGTAGATATTCATTCCAGATATTTTTTTATTGAATTCAAATTCCACCATCTACCATGGCAGGATTCAAACCTGGGTCCTCAGAACATTAGCTGAGTTTCTGGATTAATAATCTATGATAATACCAATAGACCATCCTTGGTTCCCTTGTTCAGACGTGAGTAGAGAGTGAACTACATTGCTATGGCTCTGGAATCATATGTAGACCAGACTGGATAAGGATTTCCTTCCCTAAAGGATGTCGGTGAAACAGATGGGTTTTTCCGACAATCAACAATGGTTTCATGGTCCTCAGTAGATATTCATTCCAGATATTTTTTTATTGAATTCAAATTCCACCATCTACCATGGCAGGATTCAAACCTGGGTCCTCAGAACATTAGCTGAGTTTCTGGATTAATAATCTATGATAATACCAATAGACCATTGCTTTCCATTCCATCCTTTCCCCATGTCCCTGCAAATCTTTCCTTTTCCAACTAATTCTCTTTTGACTGTTACAATTGAGTTTGCATCCACTACCCTTCCAGGCAGTGCATTCCAGATCATAAGAATTCAGTGCACGTGAATAAAATTTCCTCAGTTAGGTTGCCAATTATCCTAAGTTTATAGTCCCTAGTTTTAAGAAAGATCCTCTTTCTTAAAATGAACCAAGCCGTTTGATGAACGATATTAGTTATTTGCCAAACTTTGCATCTCACAAAAGACAGCTGATCAGCTGAGAGAAACTTTCAAGCCAATGGCCAGAATTTTACCACCTCACCCACCAAGGGAATCGGAGTGGGTAAGGGGCAAACAATGGGAAGGGCTGTTGGCCCTGGGCAGTTTTGGGATGAAGCCATAAAATCCCATCCAAGGTTCCTCTTGTTCGGTCCCAAAAAATAATATCTAAAAAAAGAGGTTGCAATGCAAAGGAAATAAGATGGCTGATTTTCTGATTCCCTTCACCCACCAGCACCAAATCAGCCCGATTTAGTCCCTGTACAAGTCACCAGACTTCCTTTATAGTATTTTTGTTTTGGTGACTGTGCTTGACAAAGCAAAGAAACAAGTTTGTATTCCTTGAACAAGTGACCAGATAACTTTCCCCATGAACACGTTTATCTACTGTTATCAGTGATAGCTGTTTCCGACCGAAAATATTTAATCTCTATAAGTCATTCGCTTTTCTCTGCTCGGAGATGCTGAAACACTGGTCACAACAAATGTAGAAAAGGCATGCCCTTCACATTTAATCTTGAAAGTTCTGTTTGTGTACGTATTACCAGATAAGTCCCGTGCTCATTGCATACACCGGCTTCCAATAATAACTTGACTTTAACATTTGCATAATTAAGTTCCCTCAAAGGTTTCATACCCCCAATCCACCCCACTATCCCACTAATCCCCTCCAACTCTACAATGCCAATGCTCCTCCCCCTGTGGACTCTTGCATACTTCCTAATTCATTTTCCCCAAAATTGGTGGCCGTTCCTTGAAAGTGGTGTCATTGGTAGACAGGGTGGTAGAAAAGGTGTTTGGCACACTTGCCTTCATCAGTCAGAGCACTGAGTACAGGAGTTGGGACGTTATGTTACAACTGCACAAGACATTGGTAAGGTCAAGTTTAGAGTACTATGTACAATTCTGGTTGCCCTGCTATAGGAAGGATGTTATTAAGCTACAAAATGTGCAAAAAGATTTACAAGGATGTTACCAAGACTGGAAAACCCTCCAAAATCAAAATGAACATAAAACTGGATTTCATGACACACTTCACTTCTAGTGATATCATGCTGTTATCCTTTAAAGACATATTACCACTTGTGAATTTTGTGAGTCACCCCTCCAAGTCACAGCACTGAAGGAGGCCATTCAGCCCTTCTTGCATGCACCACTTATTGAATGAGGAAAGTACCAAGTGCTGTACCTCCACCTTTTGCCTGTAACCATACACATTCTTCCTTTTCAAATAACAGTCTAATTTCAATTGAATCTACCTCCATAGGACACTTCAGCAGCTCATTCCAGATCTTAACTAATCTCTATATGACAAAGTTCCTCCTCATATCACCATTGTTTCTTTTGCCACTTACCAATAGTAATCATTCTGATGGTGCAATGCACAATGTTCATGTCCTGCCTAGTAATTGCATGGAGCAGCATGGTGGCACAGTTGTTAGCACTGCTGCCTCACAAAACCAGGGTCCCAGGTTCAATTCCCCGCTTGGGTTACTGTCTATGTGGAGTCTGCACATTCTCCCCGTGTCTGCATGGGTTTCTTCCAGGTCCTCTGGATTTCTCCCACAGTCCAAAGATGTGTGGGTTAGGTGGATTGGCCATGCTAAATTGCTCTTTAGTGTCAGAGGGACTAGCTAGGGGGAATGTATGGGGTTGTGGGCATAGGGCCTGGGTGGGATGGTGGTCAGTGCAGACTCAATGGGCTGAATGACCTCCTTCTGCAATGTAAGACTCTGTACATACATATCATATACATGATAAGGAGCATATCCTAAGCTGCTGTTAATCGCTATCACGTTGGCAGAGTTACGGTCCCACTAATAATACACCCCCATCACGAGTGTCCCAGCAGCAAGCAGCAACGGGAAACCCCAGTGACAATGATCAGACTATATGATCCCATTGCCAGCAAGGACAGTTTACCTCCCACTGCTACAGAGGGGAAAGAAATCCTACCCATAGTCTTATCCTCAAATAAAGACCTCATACTATTGTTTTACCAATCCTTGATTGGGAAGTCAAATAGAAAATCACCAAAGTGACTACAGTTTAAAAAAGAACTAATGCACTCTGGAAGTTCCTGAGGTCATGAAAAATAAAATTATTAGTCACAAATAAGGCTTACATTAACACTGCAATGAAGTTACTGTGAAATTCTCCTAATCTCCACAGTCCAGTGCCTGTTTGGATCAATGCATGCAACCAGTATGTCTTTCAGAATGTAGGAAGAAACCAGGAGCACCCAGAGAAAACCCACGCAGACACAGAGAGAATGTGCAAACTCCATACAGACAGTGACCCAAGCCGGGAATCAAACCCAGGACCTTGGCGCTGTGAAGCTAACCACTGTGCTACTGTGCCACCCTGGTGCTATAAAAATGCAAGTTCACTTTTCCTATGGAGTGGCACGGTGGCAGAATGGTTCACGCTACTCACAGTGCCAGATACTGGAGTTCAATTCCTGCCTCAGGCAACTGTGAGAAGCTTACAAAATTCTCCCCACATCTGCATAGGTTTCCTCCAGGTGCTCCAATTTCTTCCCATAGTCCAAAGATGTGCAGGTTAAGTGGATTGGCCATAATAAATTGCCCCAACATGTCCCCAGATACACACATTAGATTAGATTTGATTTATTATTGTCACATGTGAATAGTGAAACAATAGTGAACATTGCATAGTGAAAAGTATTATTTTTTGCGTGCTATACAGAAAAAGCATACCGTTCATACAGAAGGAAACAAGTGAGTGCAGAATGGTGTTACAGTCATAGCTAGGGTGGAGAGAAAGATCAACTTAATGCAAAGTAAATCTGCTCCAAAGTCTGACAGCAGCAGAGAAGAAGCTGTTCTTGAGTCGGTTGGTATGTGACCTTAAACTTTGGTATCTTTTTCCCGAAGGAAGGAGGTGGAAGAGAGAATGCCCAAGATGTGTGGTTTCCTTAATTTTGCTGGTTGCTTTGCCAAGGCAGAGGGAAGTATAGACAGGGTCAATGGATGGGAGGCAGGCTTGCATGATGACGATTGAGTTGCATTCATGACCTTTTGCATGCCTTTGCAGAGCGACAGCCATACCAGGCTGTGATACAACCAGAAAGAATGCTTTCTATGATACATCTGTAAAGGTTGATGAGAGTTGTAGCTGACATGCCCAAATTTCCTTAGTCTCCTGAGAAAGTAGAGGCATTGGTAGGCTTTCTTAACTATAATGTTAGCATAGGGAACCTGGCACAGGTTGTTGATGATCTAGACACCTAAAAACTTGAAGTTTTCGACCATTTCTACTTTGTCCTTATTAATGTAGACTGGGGCATGATCTCCTTTACTCTTCCTGAAATCGATGACAATCTCCTTCATTTTGTTGACATTGAGGGAGAGATTATTGCTGTCGCACTAGTTCTCTATCTCATTCCCGTACTCTGCCTTATCATTGGATGAAATCCAACCCCCTACAGTGATATTATCAGCAAACTTGAAAATCGAATTGGAGGGGAATTTGATCGGACAGTTATAGGTCTATAAGGAGTATAGACGTGGACTGAGAATGCAATCTTGTGGGGCACCGGTGCAGAGAATGATTGTGGAGGAGGTGTTCCCTACTCTTACTGATTGTGGTCTGTGGGTTAGGAAGTTCAGGAACCAGTTGCAGAGGTAGGAGATGAGACGCAGGCCACAGAGTTTCATATGAATAATGGTGTTGAAGTCAATAAGTAGGGGTCTGACACAAGTATCTGTTATGCCGACGTTCCAGGGTTGAGTGCAGGGTCATCCTTCCCAGCAATGTCTACATCCAATGTGGGCCTTCCCAGCAAACCTGTGAATGAAAAAATGAAAGAAATAATCTTAGCATTCTTGATGGGATACATAGCAGCGTAAGAATTATCATTTGTTAGCATATTGTTTTAGTTTGCCAAAGGCTCTCTGCTTCGTCGCTGGATAATGAACTCCCCTGCCATAAATAGTCTCTTGCTGCTGATTCATCCAACTTAGCATCTTGGATCTTCGCCACTCTTCACTGCATGCTATTTGAACATCCTTTCCAGTCTCTAAAACTCATATCGAGTCCAGCTCATGAGGAGATGTTATTGCATAGGCAATGGGCGTAGGGCAGGAATTCTCAGCCATGCTCGTATTAAGGCTGGACGTTGACATCCAAGGTCAATAAACCATTGCCTGGTCGGTCGCGTTTTCTGTCCTACCCACCACAATTCTGTGGGAGGTGTGATGGGGAAAATTCCACCCATTGGGCATTCCTGCCACAGTTCAGCTCTTTTATTATGAACCTTCAGACCTTATGATCAATGAAAAAACCTGAATGAAGAAGCTGAAGATGGCTAGACGTTGGACCCTACCCTGAACTACTCCTGCAGCAATGGGGTTGGTATGGTTGGCATTTAACAACCACAACCATCTTCGTTTGTGCTAGGTATGACGCCAATTAGTATAATGTTTATTTCCCTGATTCGCAATGACTTCAGTTTTAATGGGGCTCCCTTAACACCACCCTTAGTCAAAAGCTGTCTCAATATCAAGACCAATCACTCTCACCTCATTTATTTTCACTTAAATCATAGAAACCCTACAATACAGAAAGAGGCCATTCAGCCCATCGAGTCTGCACTGACCACAATCCCATCCAAATCCTACCCCCATATCCCTACATATTTACCCACTAATCCCTCTAAGATATATATTTCAGGACGCTAAGGGCATTTTTTTAGCATGCTCAATCAACCTAACCCACACATCTTTGAACTGTGGGAGGAAACCAGAGCACACAGAGGAAACCCATGCAGGCGCAAGGATAATGTGCAAACTCCACAAAGGGAGTGACCCAAGCCAGGAATCAAACCCAAGTCCTTGGAACTGTTAAGTAGCAGTGCTAAGCACTATTCTACCATGCTTGGTTAAGCTAAGCTTTTGTCAGGTTTTTGAATCATAGAATCATGGAATCCTACAGTGCAGAAGGAGGCCATCGACCACAATCTCACCCAGTTCCTATCCCCACAACCCTATGCATTTAACAAAGAACAAAGAAAATTATTTCATAGCAACAGGCCCTTCGAGCTTGCACCGACCATGCTGCCTGACTTAACTAAAACCCCTTACCCTGCCAAGAACCATATCTCTCTATTCCCATCCTATTCATGTATTTGTCAAGATGTCCCTTAAAGATGCACCTTAAAAGTCACTACCATATCCACTTCTGATTTACCCTAGCTAGACCCCCTGATGCTAAGGGGCAATTTAGCATGGTCAATCCACCTAACCCACACATCTTTGGAGTGTGAGAGGAAACTGGAGCACCTGTGGAAACAATTAACCTAACCCACACACCTTTGGACTGTGGGTACTCTTTGGCACCACAGAACAAAGAGGATAAGAGATCCCATGAAAGTTACCAACGGACTTCATTGGCACTGAGAACAAGTGGTTCAGAATATGTGGATAACAGTGGCATTACCAACTCTTGAGAAGATTACACCAAGCAATATCTGATTGGTCCAAATGGTGACTGAACATATAGAGATGTAACAATCGGAAGTGCTAATAAGACAGAAGAGAGTAAATCAGAGGTAAGAGCCACAATTCTTGCTGTACGCTAAGTTGAACAAAGAGATGTGGGGGTTGGGGTGTTGCAGTCTTATACTCTCGTTGTACAGAACAGAGATCTGAGCATGTGCGATTGCACACCCTACTGTGACCTGCTATTTTCCTGTGAACTTAGGCCACAACTGCCCTCCTACTGGCGGGAAACAGATTGTGCTTTTCTTTTGCACTGAGTGGCATAAGATTGAATTTGTAGACTCGCCAAAAAAGTGGATCTGGAACTCTGCCATTTTCATGCTCACTCAATACTTGGAATATTTTGGTAAAATTGACCTGTATGGAAAGAAGTACAAAGGTAGTAAGACGGAATGTACCCCTTTCCCTGAGGTTTAGTTGGACATCAGGCTGAAGAATTAAACAACTGCTACAAAAATGAAGTGAATCCTGGATACATGTCCAAAGCACATGACATCGCGTTGTTTGTCACTAATTGGCAGCAAATTAATATTCTTATGCGCAACTTTCTGTAGTTTTAATCCCTTAGAACAAGAAGCTCCAGGCTGGTGCTACATATGAAAAATATTTTTCCTGGGATATATGATAATAGGCTATTGTGGTACAGGATGTTCACTGTGTGGATTGATGAGAATGTCACAGTTCAGATAATCAACCACAGGGAAGTTCCATTTTAGAAATACCCATTTCGGAAAGCAAGTTGCCAAAGATATGAGCGGACAAATTTTAGGCATGTTACTCTGTACTTGTGTATTTGCTGCCAATTTGCTGCTGTGAAGGATATAAACAGGCCTGACCTGATCGAGTGTTTCATCCACTACAGGAGAACAATGAAGGCACTTTTGTTTCTGGGTTTTGTCGCTGTGGTTTTATTTGGAGCACCTGGTGATAAATATTCTGGGTAAGGAATGTCCCTGAATTTACTAAATTATTGCCCTTATTTTGAAATCCTCCCACAGCCTTAGCCATTCCTATCTTTGCAACCTCCTTCAGCTTACAACCCAGTGATATCTCTTTTAATTCTTGACTGAGAAGCATTCCACATTTCCATTGTCCTATAATTTGTGGCCATGCCTTTTGCTGTTTCAGCCTTAAGACATCACGATGGCACAGTAATTAGCGCTGCGACCTCACAGCGTCAGAGACCTGGATTCGATTCCCAGCCTCGGGTCACTATCCGTGTGGAGTCTGCACCATCTCCCCACGTCTATGTGGGTTTCTTCTGGGTGCTTCAGTTTCCTTTGTGCTGGTTAGATGCATTGACTATGCTAAATTTGTATTCAGTGTACCCGAACAGGCGTGCAGTGTGACAACTAGGGGATTTTCACGGTAATTTTGTTGCAGTGTTAATGTAAGCTGACTGTGACATTAATAAAGCAACTTTAAACCCTGAGCCTTTTAACCTCTCTCTTCTCCTACAGATAGCATTAACAACTACATTTGTAATCAAATTTTTGATCACCAGTTTCAATGCATCCTTATGATCAGTGTTAATTTTTCTCTGTTTGCTCCTGTGAAGTACCTGGAGAACTTGCTCGGTCATATTATAGAATCCCAACGGTGCAGGGGAAGGCCATTCAGCCCATCAAGTCTGCATTGTCTATGCGACGAAGTACCAAACAGAGGCCTACCACCCTCCCCCCTATCCTTCTAACCCCATGCATTTATCCCACTAATCCTCCCTAACCTATACATCGTGGGACACTAAGGGGCAATTTAGCATGTTCAATCCATCTAACCAGCACACACTTGGAATGTAGGAGGAAACCGAAACACCCATGCAGTCACGAGGAGAACATTTAATCGCCACAATGACAGTGAACCGAAGCTGGGATCAAACCTGGGACCATGGCACTGTGAGGCAGCATATCTGCTATATGAATGCAAGTTGTTGTTTTCACTGTGTTGTGAAAGTGAGGGAGGTGTGCACCTTCTAAAAGTGATATATAGTTTTTGTTGACAGTGATAAAGTTTTGCGCTTGTGGCCGGAAAATAAGCAGCACCTGCAGTTTATAAGGAACGTGTCCAGTTCGGTGAAGGTATGATCTCATGTTGCTAATTCGCACACGTTGCTATTCAATTTTGGGGTGACATAGTGGTTAGCACTGCTGCCTGACAGCACCAGGAACCTGGGTTTGATTCCTGCTTGGGTCACTGTCTGTGTAGCGTCTGCATGTTCTCTCCGTATCTGCGTGGGTTTCCCCTGAGCCTCCAGTTTCCTCCCAGAGTCCAAAAAATGTGCTGGTTAAGTGCATTGGCCATGCTAAATTCTCCTTCAGTGTACTGAAACAGGCATGGAGTGTGGTGACTAAGGGATTTTCACAGTAACTTCATTGCTAGTATTAATGTGAACCTATTTGTGACACTAATAAATAAACTTTACAAAGATGTGTGGCTTAAGTTGATTGGCCATGGTAAATTACCCCATAGTGTCACACAGAGCTGACACCTGGTTCAGGAATGCATGAACTAAAATGCAGCTTTTAACTTCCCAATTAAAGAACTAATTCAGATAACCCTGAAAGCAAGTTTAATGACTAGTTACCTCTTTATAAATTATCACTTGAACTCCCTGTTTCTACCCAAATCCAAAAGCACTCTTAATTAACCAAGCAGCACTCACAGTGCAGGGGGATTAGTGGGGTAAATACATGGACTTAAGGGGGTCGGACTTTTGGGGGGGGAGAATTGTGTTCATTGCAGACTGCAGAGATTCTATGAAAATCTTTTAATTGCGTTTGATGAAGCCATTAATTGTCTCATTGATGTGTGTGCAGGTTGATTTTTGGCAACCAGACTCAGTTGAGTTGGTGACCACAAACAAGAGTGTGGATTTCAGGGTCGATGCTTTCTGGGCCTCGTACATACAGGCTGGACTGGAGAAGATTGGATTGAAATATCAGTCAGTTTCAAATCCTGTATTGACTTTTACCAATCAGAAACCTGAGGGGAAGGGTAAGAGGGTGAAGTTCCTGCCTTGGGCATATTCGATGACCCAGCACAAATTGGATGCCAAACAGCCCCACTCACCTCAAATGTTAACTTTTGATCACCTTCCTTTCAAACTAATTTGCATATTACCAAACTTAACTCGTAACCCAATTAAATCTGTGGAATTCACTGCCCCAAAGTGCAGTGGATGGATGCTGGGTCAATGAGTAAATTTAAGGAGGAGTTAAGCAGATTTTTAATTGGTAATGGGTTGAAGGGTGATGGGGAGAGGGGAGGAAAATGGAGTTGAATAGTATATCAGCCATGATTGAATGGCGGAGCAGACTCGATGGGCTGAATGGCCTAATTTTGTTCCTATATCTTATGAACTATGTGTATCAGAACATAATTTCTTATTTTACATTTGCCTTTAAAAAATTTTGATGTGTTAGGTGTGGTAACCTGCTGTTGTTTCATCAATGCAGCTGAAAACCAGTTTGTCACAAAAAAATAAGTAATTCTTAAAGGTGTGTTTCATCCACAAAGACGTTTACAGCATGGAAACAGGCCCTTTAGCCCAACTTGTTCATGCCACCCCTTTTTTTTAAACAATTCATCTACTCCCAATTGCCCACATTTGGCCCATATCCCTCCATATCCATCATACATGGATACATGCTTTTTAAAAGACTTTATAAGACCCTTGTCAGGCCCCACTTGGAGTACTGTGTGCAGTTCCGGTCGCCTCACTATAGGAAGGATGTGGAAGCTATTGGGAGGGTGCAGAGGAGATTTACAAAGATGTTGCCTGGATTGGGAGGCATGCCTTATGAAGATGGGTTGAGGGAGCTGGGACTGTTATCCCTGGAGAGACGAAGGTTGAGAGGCGAGCTGATAGAGGTTTTTAAGATGTTGAGGGGAATAGATGGAGTGGATTCTCGGAGGCTATTTCCCAGGGCTGAAATGGTGGCTACGAGAGGACACAGGTTTAAGGTGCTGGGGGGGTGAGTACAGAGGAGATGTTAGAGGTAAGTTTTTCACTCAGAGGGTGGTGAGTGAATGGAATCGGCTGCTGTGAGTGGTGGTAGAGGCGAACTCGCTGGGGTCTTTTAAGAGACTTTTGGATGAGTACATGGGATTTAATGGGATTGGGAGTTACAGATAGTTCTATGGCCTGGTAGGTATAGATATGATTGGCACAACTTGTGGGCCGAAGGGCCTGTTTGTGCTGTAATGTTCTATGTTCTACATGTTCTGAAAGACAACATTTTAACTCTGGCAGCTTGCTCCAGTCACTCACCACCCTCTGTGAGAAAAGATTGCCCCTCTGGACCCTTTAGTATCTCTCTGCTCTCACCTTAAACCTATGCCCTCCAATTTTAGACTCCCCTACCTTTGAGAAAAGATATTGACTATCTAGCTGATCTGTGCCCCTCATTATTTTATAGACCTCTATAAGGTCAACCCTCAGCCTCCTACAAGAGAAAAAAAAATGTCTGTCCAGCCCCTCCTTATAACTCAAACCATCAAGTCCCAGTAGTGTCCTAGTATCCATCTGTGAGTAAGTGAATTTTAAATATCTACAAATGACTTTGAAAAGCAATAGACTATCATCTAGTGGTTACGCTGGTGTGCTGCAGTCAGTTCCTTAGTAAACTCAGGAGAAAATAGCTTTCCACGTGTGGGTCTTAATACCCTTGTGCCTAAAAAAAAAATTGTTCAATTTTAAGAGTTTACTTGAAGAATTGCAAACAGGAGCAATGAACAGAAACATTTTCTTCAGAGGCCATCATTTTGTGAGCAGAGCTGGTTTGCAATGCAATGTTTTCCCAAACAGCCCGAAAGATGGCACTGGGTGCTGGGTGTAGTCTTTGGGTGAATTGTGAGAGATCTGCCTTCTTTGTCTTTACCATCCAGATTGATCACATTAACATTAATCTTACTTTGCACAGCATATTAATCGAGAACGTGCAGACCCTAGTGGAGAAACAGTTTGACCGAAACAAAATCAATTCAACAGACTACGACTATGAAAAATACCATCGGTTGGAGGAGGTAAAAACATGATTGTGTGTAAGATCGTTCTGAAGGTATATAATTTGATGCTTGGCATGTAAGAATTCCTCTGGTCACTGTTAAGGGCACGGCTAACAGTAAATCCCGAGTTGTTCAAATCCCAGAAGGAAACAACTACCCTCAACTATGTTTGCAGTTTGTATACTGTGAGGAGAGACTTGAAATCCCCAGCTCCTTTTGATAATTTTAACAAAGTAAATGTTTATTGAGAAATAGAAAAAACAATAGAATTACATTTTGATAAGACAGTGGCTTTACACAGCATCACTACTTTAAACAGTTTTAAACAATTTTAACTTAACTGCCTTCAGAGCTAACTCTTGCCAGTTAATGTGACAACATCTTATCCTTTGCTTTTCCCTTATGTACAAAGAACAAACTCAATGAATGGTGTTTTTCGTCTGTATAGAGTGCAAGAAATAATACTTTTCACTGTGTTCCAATACATCTGACAATACTAAATCAAATCAAAACCTTATAGATTTTGAGATCTATATAAATCCAGTAAATGTTACCACACAGGGCCTTCATGTCTCTTGGGTTGATTCTGAAATTAATCAGCAGTTTGTTTCTCAAATTGGACTTCCTTCACACAGCTTGCTAGGACATATAGAGATATTCATACTGTTGGCTGAGGTGTAAAGCAACTTTCCTCACAGTTCCAGTATTTCATTAAATACGGTTTTCCCTTTCATTTCTCTTATCTTAGCTCTTTTCTTTAGCAATGCACTTTCATAAGATTTAATTTCCCTCTCTTTATTTTACCTTTTAGAGCTTAAATGAAAAGTTGACTCCTTTTATCCACTTTACCTTATCCTTTGAACCCTTGACAACAGTGGGTGGCACAATGACACAGTGGTTAGCACTGCTGCCTCACAGTGACAGGGACTTGGGTTCGATCCCTGGCTCAGGTCACTGTCTATGCAGAGTCTGCACATTCTCCCTGTGTCTATGTGAGTTTCCTCTGGGTGTTCTGATTTCCTCCCACGGTCCGAAAGATGTGCTGGTTAAGCGCATTGGTCATGCTAAATTCTTCCTTAGTGTACCAGATTGTGGCAACTAAGGGATTTTCACAGTAACTTCATTTCTGTGTTAATATAAGCTTACTTGTGATACTAATAAATAAACTTAAACTTTAAAAAACTATCCATGTTCTGTACCCACTGTTACTAAGATGTTGCTTTAGATAAGCATCTGTTTGCTGCGTTAGTAAGCTCTTTAACACTTCAGGTACACGCGATAAATTGATGCGATCACTCAATTCCTGGCCTTAATTATGTTACTCATCGTTTCCCGTAGTTGAAAATATTTGAACAGAACGTGGAGAACAGAAAATATTCCAATTTCTTGGATTTCTCGGATATGTTTACTTGGCTGCACTCTGTGTTGCAATGTGTCCTTGAAGGTTTTCTTTGCTCAGAGGTTATGGTGCAAATTTTGGAAAGTGTTCACAAATCTGCTGGCAAACACAGGACAGAACACAAATATACATTCAAGTGTTGATAAACCATCACAGTCAGAAGAATTCCTGAGCTAGGATTGTTCTGACATGAAATTGGCACAATGCGTATCAATTTAATACTGAGGTGGACTGTGTCCAAACTATGCAGATATTAATCCACTGCAGAATTCATGGGGATTGGATTTTAGGAGTTCCAGGAAGTTGGTGAAAGCAGACATTTATTCATGATCGAGTATCATTGAAGAAATCCTGTATCTATTTAGTAATTGATGAGTGGGTCAATGAGGATAAGTACCGGGTCTTCCCCTTGCAAGATTTTTCAGTGGCCCCTTTGCAAACACCAGCTGAAGCTATACTTCGTTTTAATGTTCATTTCATTCTGTGAAAGCAAAAACAAAAGCAGAAAAGATCGTCCCACACCACCACTCCCAAACCCCGAGTCCGATGGTCTGTGATTGGGCTATTCCGGATACCCCTCCCATTCCCTCTCCTACCAGTGAGGCCATTTGCCTGAAGAAGATGTTGCTCCTGGAACTTAAATGACTTGAAGAGACGGAACAGGCAACTAATCCCCTTTGCTTGACCTTTCCTCAGGCCTCTAGATTCAAGCGCCACAGCCCCCATAGATATTTTCATACTGTAAGTTTATATAGGGTTTTGAAAATTGTATTCAATTTGAAAAATATTTTTAAAATAATAATAAAAGCTATCGGGTTTTTTAAATTTATTCATGGGACGTGGCCTTTGTTGACTAGGCCACCATTTATTGCCCCTCACTAATTGCCCCTGAGAAGGTGATGCTAAGATATCTTCTTGAATCGTTGCAGTCCGTGGAGGTATTGTGATGTTCCAGATGTGCTCACAAACAATTTTTCTATTGCAGATTAATCACTGGATTGCCAAGATCACCACTGAGTACCCAACACTAATTTCCCGCTTTAAAATTGGATGGAGCTATGAAGGTCGACACATCTATCTCCTCCGGGTAAGGTGACTTCTACCATACTTGTTATTGTTGTGATGGTTTCTGATCTCTCTGCTCCACTCTGCTGAGATGTGTAGTAGGGTGGCATAGTGGAAACGTGCTGGGCCCATGAGCCAGAGATCAATGCATCAAAACCATTCTGTTATTTATGTGCTTAAGGTGGCACAATGGCACAGTGGTTAGCATTGCTGCAATAGGGACCAGAGTTTGATTCCCAGCTTGGGTCACTGACTGCGTGGAGTCTGCACGCTCTTCCCATGTCTGTGTGGGTTTCCTCCAGGTAATCTCTTTCCTCTCATAGTCCGAAAGACATGCTGGTTAAATGCATTGGCAATACTAAATTCTCCCTCAGTGTACCTGAACAGCCACTAATGTGGAGACTAGAAGACTTTCAGTCACTTTATTGCAATGTAAATGTAAGTCTACTTGTGACACTAATAAATAAACTTTAAACATGTCAGAAGACTTGTGTTTTGCAAAATAGTGAAAGATTGTGTGCTTGGACCAATAAAGCAGCCTGATGGGATAATAGTGCACGTGCCGATCTCTTGTTACAGATTGGCAGGAGAACAGGTTTTGTGAAACCTACCATCTTCTTGGACTGTGGAATCCATGCCAGGGAATGGATCTCTCCAGCATTTTGCCAGTGGTTTGTGAGAGAGGTTAGCAAAACATTCATGGGATTTATTTATAATATTTTCAGATATCAGTCGAGAAACATGCCCACGCAATAAACTTCTGCTCCCACAGGCTACGAGAAACTATGGATCTGATTCGACTATGACCATACTCCTCAATAAACTGTATTTCCTGGTTGTTCCTGTTATCAATGTGGATGGCTACGTCTATAGCTGGACCAAGGTAAGTGTCACAACTTCTGTGGATGGCCCAGAGTAATTCTGAAGACAGTCGTTAGGGTTAAAAGATTTAAGAAATAATGAAGTCCATGGTGGAAAGCAAAAACTCAGTCTGAAAGGGATTTGCTACAGAAGCCAGATTACATAAGAGCATTAGAAATAGCACCTGGAGTGATCAGGTGGTCCCTCAAGAGAATTATGTTTAATCATTGACATCAACTCCACTATCCCTTAATTCCCTTAGTGTCCAAAAATCAATCTACCTCAGCTTTGACCTGAACAACTCGGCATCCACTGCCTTCCTGGGTAGGTAGATCCTAAAAGTTCACTGTCTCCTGATGGAGAAATCTTTCCTCCCCTCAGTAGTCTAGGAGGTGCCTCTCGAGGCCTATAAATGGGCCCTAAGCCTTTATTTGAGTAAATCAATGAAACTGGAGTATAGATGGTTTTGTTTGGCCTATCTCTTCACTCACACAGAATGTACCAGGGCATAGCTCCCTAGCACTACAAATGTCAGTCTTCATGCCAATTTGATTCACTCCACGTAGTTTCAAGAAACGGCTGAAAGCACTGGATGCTGCAAAGGCTTTGGGTCCTGATAATATCCCAGCAACAGTACTGAAGACTTGTGCTCCAGAAAGAAGTTCAGAAATTCAGCAGTGAGTAACTCACCTCCTGACCCGCATGTCTACGATCCATAAGGTAGAAGTCAGGAGCATAATGGAATATCCTCCACTTGGCCTCCAACAACACTCAAGGAACACAACACGATTCAGGATAAACCAAGAGTCCACTTGAATGACATCCAACCATTACCTTAAATATTCACTCCAAACACCATCGACCTATAGTGAATAGCAACAGTGCACAGTGTTTACAAGATGCATGGCAACAAGTCACCAAGGTTCCTTTGACAGCACCTGGAACATCTGCCACTTAGAAAGACAAGGGTATGCAAATGCCATCACCCTCAAGTCACTCTGATTTGGATACATGTCCCAGTTCCTTTGCTGCTGCTGGATTAAAATCCTGGAACCCCATCCCTAACAGCACCTTGGATGTACATACACCATATGGATGGCAGCAGGTTCAAGAAGGCAGCTCATACCACCTTCTCAAGGGGCAATTACAGACGGGCAATAAATACTAGGCTAATATGAGAAACCCACATCTTGTGAAAGAATTTTGTTTTAAAAACCCTTGCAAGGGCATTATGTTCACTGCAGTTAGGCAATGATCTCATCTCCAGGAATTGGGACAGTGCACCAGTTTCTTTGACTGAACACGCCAGCGGGATTCTCTGGTCCTGCTAAAGTGAATGAAGATTTGGCTGAGCGCCAAATTCCCCATCCTCACTTGCAGTAACACCAGTGGCCGGAAAAATTCCAACCAGTGTGCCTTGCTTTACACAGAACAGAATCCTTAGACTTTTAGAGTCAAAGTCCCTGAACTGATTTGGTTATGTTTTGAGTCAGAGAGAATGGGAGAAAAACGGGTTGAGTTTTGTGCAGCCAGATTAAAATTGTTTTAAGAAGAATTAAGTTGGATCTGGGCAGCATTGAAGATCGGGGATATGTGGAACATTATCTAAATGATCAACATAACATCAGAGGATGCATTAGCCCAGGTAAAAGTGCTTGAAAAAAACATAATGGCATGGTGGCATAGTTAACATTGCTGCCTTACAGCACTAGAGACCTAGGTTCAATTTCTGGCTTGGATCACTGGTCTTTGCATGTTTTCCCTGTGCCTGTTCTCGTTTCTTCCCACAGTCCAAAGATGTGCAGGTTAAGTGGATCGACCGTGATAAACTGTCCTTTAGTGTCAGGGAGATTAGTAGGGTAAATATGTGGGGTTACAGCAATAGGGTCTGAGTGGGATTGTTGTCAGTACAGGCTCGATGGACTGAATGCTCCCTTTTGAACTGTAGGAATTTTTTTGGATATGTCAGTCTCAGCTCAATCCTCTATCCACGCTAAAATATTACCCCAGCTCTTATAAGCCCTTATCTTGAAGCTTAATGCTTGACGTGGTGCTTTATTGAATGCCTTTTTGAAATCCGGGTATACTACATTTAGTGCTTCCCATTTATCGAGATTACTACATTCTCAAAAATCTCTAATTATTTAAACAGGATTATATGAACATATGAAAATATGAATTAGAAAAAGGGATTGGCCATTCAGTTCCTTCAAATTTGCTTCACTATTTAGTAAGATCATGGCTGATCTGATTATTTCTTCAACTCTACATTCCTGTCTTTTGCTGAAACCTATTGACTCTCTTGTTAGTCCAAAATCTGCCTATCTCAACCCTACAAACATTCAACGATCCTGCCAGCACTACTCTGTGGGAAAGAGAGTTCCAGAGACTCGGGATCCTCTGAAGAGAAAGTGTCTGATTATCTCCATCTTAAATGGCTGCTTTCTTATTTTTAAACACGTCCCCTTCTTCCAGTTTCTCCCACAAGAAGGAAACATCCTTTCAGCATCTACCCTGTCAAATCCCCTGGAGATGTTGTGTGCTTCAATAAGATCACCCCATCCAAGGTATCAATTGAACGTTGGGAGGCACAGTGAAACAGAGGTTAGCACTGCTATCTTACAGCACCAGGCACCTGGGTTCAATTCTGGACTAGGGACATTGTCTGTCTGTGTGGAGTTTGCACAGTGTCTACGATAAGTTTCTTCCAGGTGCTCCGGTTTCCTCCCACACTCCAAAGATGAGCCGGTTAGATGATTGGCTTTTATAAATTGCCCCATTGCGGGGTAAATGTCTGGGGTTCTAGGGAGGGGGCATGGACATGAGGAAGATGTTCTGTTCGAAAGTTAGTATAGACTTGATGGGCCGAATGGCCTCCTTTAGTACTGTAGATAATCTCAGATTTTTCTGAATGAGCCTTTTATTATTTGGCTATGTAAGGAGTTGTTCATCTGATGTGATGACAGCAGGGATCTTACACATTTATTGCTTTGCCGCGTCTACCTACAGGATCGATTTTGGAGGAAAACGCGTTCCAGGAATCCTGGCACACATTGTATGGGCACAGATCCAAACCGAAACTTTGACGCCAAATGGTGCTGTAAGTATTTCTATTTTAACAAACAACACAATGAACATTTCTATCAAATCTCTTTGAATCACGGAGAGGTGATGGCCTAGTGGTATTATCTCTAGATTATTAATCTCGAAACTCAGCTAATGTGCTGGAGTTCAGGGTTCGAATCCCACCTCGGCAGATGGTAGAATTTGAATTCAATACAAATTATCTGAAGTTAAGAATCTACTGATGACCATGAAACTGTAGGAAATTGTAGGAAAAATCCATCTGGTTCACGGAAATCTGCCGTCCTTACCCAGTCTGGCTTACATGTGACTCCAGAGTCACAACAATGTGGTTGACTCTCAACTGCCCCCAAGCAACAAGGTGTGGGCAAAATGTGCAGGTTAGGTGGATTGGCCGTGCTAAATTGCTGGGGTAAATGCATGGAGTTCTGGAATTAGGGTCTAAGTAGGATTGGGGTTAGTGCAGAATTGATGGGCCGAATGTTCACTGTAAAGATTCTATGATGGGCAATAAATGCTGGCCAGTCAGTGACGCCCATGCCCCACGAATGGATTTTAAAGAAGTACCTTGAAGGAAGAAACAGGCCTCTTAAGCCTGTCCACCAGTCTGGGCCATGTTATCTTTCATAGTAAACCTGCCTTCTCCCGACTTGAAGAAGTCTCACAACACCAGGTTAAAATCCAACAGGTTTATTAGGTAGCAAAAGCCATTAGCCTTTGGAGCGCCCGCTGACCTTTCGTCAGGTAAGTGGGAGATGTGTTACAAACAGGCCGTATAAAGACAACAAACTCACTTTACAAAATAAGGGTTGGAATGCGAGTCTTTACAGGTAATCAAGTCTCAAAGGTATAGACAATGTGAGTGGAGAGAATGTTAAGCACAGGTTAAAGAGATATGTATTATCTCCAGACAGGACAGTTAGAGATTTTGCAAGTCACGGGGATTACAGAGAGTGTGATATGAATCCAAGATCCCACTTGAGTCCATTCACGTGTAGAACCTGGCTATCAGTTTCTACTCAGCAACTCTGCGCTGTCGTGTGTTGTGAACGCCACCTTGGAGAACGCTTACCCAAAGATCAGAGGCCGAATGCCCTTCTAATAACAATGGATTCTCCTCACTTCCTACTAATATTCCTGCTTATCAAATATCTCTCCATCTCTGACTGAAGATGTAATAATTGTCCTAACATTAGCTGCCAGTCGTTTCAAACCTTACAGTGTGGGCATACTTCCTAATTTCACTCTTGAATGTTGTCATTTAAGGCAATGGGGAAGGTGTTGAAAGATTTAGTGCCTAGGCCGTGGATCAAACCAGTTACAGGTTCCTGACCTTGTTTCAGTCTCTTGGCTGTCCTATTTTGATTAGAAACTTCTCCTCCTTTGGGTCCTATGTGTGCTAATACACAGCGCTGATGCTATATTTCAGCTTAAATTGCAGTTATGGTCAGCTTATAAATTTACTCACATTCCAATAATTTATTTCAACTAAACTGTGCTTGTTAACACTAGACACCACTCACCTCATGAAGGAACAGCGTGTTCCGAAAGCTTGTAGCATTTACTGTCAAATAAACCTGCTGGACTTTAACCTGGTGTTGTGAGACTTCTTACTGTATTTACCCCAGTCCAATGCCGGCATCTCCATATTATGAACACCAGAGGGAGGCAGAGAGCCAAATGCTGAGCTGGACAGGAGTGGGGAGATGTCAGTTTTACGATGTTAATACAATGAGAAAGGAAAGATGCAAAAGCAAAATGTCCAATTCACCATGTGTGGCCTTGATGACCTCAATGGGATGTCCTGTGTTTTAAGGTTAGAATCCCTAGAGTGCAGAAGGAGGCCATTCGACCTGTCGAGTTTGCTCCGACTCTCCAACGGAGCATCTTCCTCAGGCCCTATCCCCGTAACCCCACGTATTTACAGTGCTAATCCCCCTGACAGGTTGCACAGAGTGTTTTCCTCAGAGCAGAGAAGACCAAGGAGAGGGGGGACCTGATTGAGGGGTAAAAAATTATGAGGGACAATCATAAGGTAGGTAGGAAAAATCTTTTCCCCTTTGTAGAGGGGTCAATAACAGAGAGGCCAGAGATTTAAGGGAAGTGGCAGGAAACTTGGAGGGGATTTGAGGAAAAACTTCTTCACCTGGAGGGTGGTGGGAGTCTGGGACTCACTACCGGAAAGGGTAGTAGAGAGAAGAGCCCTCACAATATTTACTAAGTGTTTAGATGAACTCTTGAAACATCGGAGTGTATAACGTTACAGACCGAGTGCTGGGAAATGGGGTGGGAATGGACAGATGGTTGATGGCCAGTGCAGACAAGAGGGCCCGAAGGGCCTCTTTCTGTGACTCTATGGGCATGATATTCCAGCTCTTCACGCCAGCAAGAATCTTCTAGTCCCTCTGTCAACAACTCCCATCTCGTGTTTCCCAGCAGAATTTTTTTATATACATTTATGGGACATGGGCATCACTGGCTGGCCAGGATTTATTGCCCATCCCTAATTGCCTTTCAAGTAAATGCCTCGCTCAGCCATTTCAGAGGACTGTTGAGAGTCAACCACATTGCTGTGACTCTGATATCACATATATATTGACAATGGCGGGACCAATAGATCCCACCATCAGCAAACGCTACACCAGCTCCTACCAATGAGAAAAACACCACAGGGAGGCCAGAGAATCCCACTGCCTGGTTCTATGTCTTGAATATGAAGCGCCTTCGAATATTTTGTTATGGTTATAAATATAATTGAATTTCTTTATTAAAAATCCTCACAATTCTTCTCTCTGACGCCAATAGCATCATTTGTCGAGACATTTAGTTAAAAAGGTTATTGTTTGTAAATGATAGGGGTGATTAAGGGGCTTTTAGATAAGCACGTCCATATGCAAGCAATAGAGAGATAAGAGCCACGAGCAGGTAGAAGGGTATAATTTGGTGGCACATTCAGCATGTCTGTGGGCCAAAGGGCCTGTTCCTGTGCTACATGGTTCTGTGCTCTATGTTCGATTGTGAATCTGCGGCTCAAACGTGACGGCAAAGGCCTTGGAATCAGGATCGGCAGCCAAGAGTAGCTTCCAAAAGTGTTGGGTTATGGGATTGGGGCCAGCATCAACAAAGAGTTGGCATTAGAGAACAGTCTCCTGGGCAACATTGGCAGCTAAGAATGGGCCATGAGCAATTCCAGCCAGTGGTTAAAAACACCCTGCAGAATGACTCAGTGACAAACTATTCTCACTGAAAAGTAAGATCTGGGCTCTCTTGGGTTGTTGTAAAAAAATAACACCATGTGATATAGGAGCAGAATTAGGCCATTGAGTCTGCTCTGCCAGTCAGTCACAGCTGATATGATTCTCATCTCCATTCTCCTGCCTCTGCCCCATGACCCTTAGCCCCCTTATTAATCAAGAACTTATCTACCTCTGTCTTAAAAACGCTCCAGTGACCTGGCCTCCACAGGCTCCTGCGGCAAAGAGTTCCACAAATTCACCACCCTCTGGTGAAGAAATTCTTCCTCACCTCAGTTTTAAAGAAGCGTCCGTTCATTTTGAGGTTGTGCCCTCGAGTTCTAGTCTCCCCCACTAGTAGAAACCTTCTCTCCATGTCCACTCTTTCTAGGCCTCTCAGTATCCTGTAAGTTGGATTCCCCTCTCATCCCTCTAAACTCTATCGAGTATAGTCCAGAGTCCTCAACCACTCTTCATGACAAACCTTTCATTTCTGGATGATCCTTGTGAACTTCCACTGGACTCTTTCCAAGGTCAGCGCATCCTTCCTTGGATAAGGGGCCCAAAACTACTCTCAATATTCCAAGCAGAGACTGACCAAAACCTTACACAAGCTCAGAGCCGTATACGTCCCTGCTCTTGTATTCTAGCCATCTCAACATGAATGCTAACATTGAATTTGCCTTCCTAACTGCCAACTGAATCTGCACGTTCACCTTAAGAGAATCCTGAACCAGAATTCCCAAGTCCCTTAGTACGGAGAAAAGGCAGGAGAATGGAGATGAGAATCATATCCCATGGCGGGGCAGATGGGGTATGGATTGTTTGGGAATGGGGTGGTGGGGAGTGGGATACTTCCCAATCCTCGCCTCCTTATAACCCTTGGCCGACGCCTAAAATGGATGATTTACTTGCTTATTTTTGTGAGACTGTTCACTGCTGCATTTCCTACCGTTCACAGGTTCCTCATTAGGTGTAAGTACCTTGCACGCCCTGTGTTTGTGAATGATGTTGCATGGATACAAACTCTTTTATTTGTTTTATTTCCAGCCGTTGGGGCTTCAAGGGACCCGTGTGCTGATATTTACTGTGGATCACATGCTGAATCAGAGAAGGAAGTCAAGGCTGTTGCAAACTTCATCCGTAAATACAAAGGCATCAAGGCTTATCTCACAATCCACTCATACTCTCAGATGTGTCTCTTCCCGTACTCTTACACATATTCATTGACATCCAACTACAAAGAGCTGGTACGTGACACTTACCAATGGATTAAATTCATCTTTCAGTCATGAGGGAGATTATTTTTTTAAAAGTTGACCCAATGGCACACAGTGGTTAGCACTGCTGCCCCACATACTCCAGAGACCTGGGTTCAATTCCAGTTTTGGGTCACTGCCTGTGTGGAGTTTGCACATTCTCCCCATGTCCACGTGGGTGCTTCGGTTTCCTCTCGGAAAGTTGGGCAGGTTAGGTGAATTAGACATGCTAAATGGGCAGGTTTGTGGGGATAGGGCAAAGGGGAGGGACTGGCTTTGATGCTCTTTCAGAGAATTGGTGCAGATTTGATGGGCTGAATGGGTTCCTGTAGCACTGTAGGGATCCTATAGTTCTATAGCTTAAAAGGGAGAGATGTTGATAACTGGATAAGTAATTCAGAGGCCCAGATATCACCATCCCAAAAAGATGACTGAGTGGCGGATATAACCTGCCATCTATGAACTGCAACACCTCCAATCAGTCCAATGTGTTATTGGAGATATCCACTACAGATCAGCCATGATCTTATTGAATGGCGGGGCAGGCTTGAGGGGCTGAATGGCCTTCTCCTGCTCCAATTTCTTAGGTATCGCAGGATGGGATACGTCATTGTACATCAATATACATCGTTGATCGAATGTGGGAGTGGGGATCAGAGTTTGTGGAGGGAGGAGGCAGTGGCCCTGCTTTGTGATCGTTCTCATCAGGTTCAAAGAGATCTGCGGCACAGGCAGCACACTGGTTATCACTGCTGTCTCACAGCTCCAAGGGCCCAGGCTCGATTCCCAACTTTGGGTCATCATCTGTGTGGAGTTTGCAAATTCTCCCTGTGTGGGTTTCCTCTAGGTGTTCCGGTTTCCTCCCACAGTCCAAAGATGTGTGGGTTAGGTGAATTGGCCATGTTAAATTGCCCCTCAGCATTCCTGGGATGTAGGGAAGAGGGATTAGCGTGGTAAGTAGTTGGGATTACAGGGATAGGGCCTGGATGGGATTGTTTTCAGTGTAAGCACGATGGGCTGAATGGCCTCCTTCTGCACTGTAGGGATTCTATGATTTCAGTGTGCTGTCATTTCAACAATATGCACAACACACTGGTCCATCCTGTGCAATTCTCTTTAACAGAAGGTGCTAGCACCCATTGATGATCATACACACTTCAACATGAAGTCACAGGGTGAGATTTTCCACCCAAGCTCACCCTGAGGTTTATGGACCTTTACACGGTCCATGTGGACATTCTGCCCATAGAATTTTACAGCACAGAAAGAGGCCCTTCAGCCCATCGAGTCTGCACCAACCATCAAGCACCTTTCTATCACTATCCCATTTTCCAGCATTTGGTCCATAACCTTGCATGCTGCGGCATTTCATTCAGTATCTAAATGCTTCTTAAATGTTGAGTGCTCCCGCCTCTAACACCCTTTCAGGCAGTGAGTTCCAGATACCCATCACCTTCTCAGTGAAAAGGTTTTTCCTCAAATTCCCATCTAAATTTTCGGCCCCTTACCTTAAATCCCTGCCCCTGATTGTTGACCCCTCTATTTAGGGGAAGAGATTTTTTTCCTATCTACGCCCCTCATAATTTTGTAGACTTCAGTCAGGTCCTCTCCTCGGTCTTCTAGGCTCTGAGGAGAACACTCTGTGCAACCTGTCAGGGGGATTAGCACGGTAAATATGTGGGGTTATGGGAATTGGGCCTGAGGAAGATGCTCTGTTGGAGAGTCGAAGGGGTCGAATGCACTGTAGGGATTCTAATCTTAAAGCAGGGACATCCCAATGACATCTTGCTTTTGCATCTTCCATTTTCATTGCATTAACATCATAAAACTGACATCTCCTGCTCCTGTCCAGCTCGGCATTTGGCTCTCCGGCTCCTTCTGGTGTTTCGCAGTAAGAAGTCTGACAACACCAGGTTAAAGTCCAACCAGTTCATTTGATAGTCTATCGAATAAATTGGTTAGACTTTAACCTGGTGTGGTCAGACTTCTTACTGTGTTTACCCCAGTCCAACTTCGACATAACACCAGAGGGATGATGTGAACAAGCACAATTTAATTGAAATAAGTTATAGGAATGTGGATAAATTTGGATGTTGACCGTAACTGCAACTGAAGCTAAAATATAGCATCCGCACCGTATATTAGTACACCTAGGACCCAATAGAGGAGGAGCTTCCAATCAAAATAGGGCAGCCAGGAAACAAACAGAAATAAAACAAGGTAGGGAAGGCATGGAGCTAGTTCAATCACCTTGTACTGTCTCCGTCATGTAACTAGTGAGGATCTGTGAAATGGGTTGATGGTAGCTTCCCTAACAGCACTGTGGATGTACCTACACCAGGTGGATTGCAGTGGCTCAAGATGTTGCTTCCTTCTCAAGGCCAAAACACTGCTTGATTTCTAAAGAAATTAGACATCATTCTTGGGGCTAAAAGGTTCAAGGGATATGTCAGGAGGAAGGGGGGAGTTCAGGATATTGAATTTGATGATCAGCCATAATCACAATGAATAGCAGAGCTGCTTTGAAGGGATGAATGGCCTCTTCCTGCTTCTAGTTTCTCTGTTTTCATGCGGGTTGGGCAACAAATGCTGGTCTAGCCTGAAATGCCAACTTCCTGTGGCATTTTTTAAATGATTTAGAGCAGCCCCACCCCTACCAGGAATATTTTTAGTCACATACAACACAAGAGATGCCAGCCCTCCATTTTCCCATTGAGCTGTTCCCCTATGATGATAAAAGGTGGTCAGGAGCCAAAATTGGCCAACTATCCCCCAATATTAAATGAGCTTATTACCAAATACCATACTACAATCGGCTTGGGCACGCAGTCAGGAAGGGACACTCCATTCTTTGAGCCCAAGTTGGGGAAAAGTAGATAGATGCGTGACACATTGTTCAGGAGATTGGCCTGTGCACATCAGGGACAGCCCTTAACCCCCCCCCCCCCCACCCCAAGATTTTATACCCTCCTCCCAGTCCTCACCACCCTTGCCCCCCCTCACCTTTAGTTCTTCCCACCAGGCCTTCGAATTCCACCACACCTCCCCCAAATACCCTTGTTCCCCCTTCAGGGCAGCCCAATCCCACCATGTCTACACGAACCTGGTTTACCAGGCTCTGGTGTACATGTCCTGTTCCTCGTAGGCCCAGCGGTGCCCATGACCAATCACACTGGCTGGCAGCTCTTGAGGGGAGAGCATTCTCCCACCCAGCAGTGGAAATCCCACCTGTAATACAACCAGGAAGAACGTTTCCTATGGTGCATCTGTAAAAGTTGGTGAGAGTTGTCGCTGCCGTGCCAAATTTCATTAATCTTCTGAGAAAGTAGAGGTGTTGGTGGGCTTTCTTAACTATAATGTTGGGATGGGAGAGGACTAGGAAGGTTGTTGGTGATCTGGACACCTAAAACCTTGAAGTTCTCGACCATTTCTACTTCATCCTCATTGACGTAGACAGGATCGTGTCCCCCATTGCGCTTCCTGAAGTCGATGACGATCTCCTTTGTTTTGTTGACATTGACAGAGAGATTATTGTCATCGCAAATGTTCATCAGATTGTCTTTCCTGTATTCCGTCTCATCATCGTTTGAGATTCAACCCACTATGGTGGTGTCATCAGCAAACATGGAAATCGCGTGAGAGTGGCATTTGGCCACACAGTCATAGATGTATAAGGAATATAGTGAGAGGCTGAGGGCACAGCCTTGTGGGATACCAGTGTTGAGGATGGTGGTGGAGGAAGTGTTGTTGCCTATCTTTAATGATTGTCTGTGCATTAGGCAGTTCAGGATCCAGTCGCAGAGGGAGGAGCCCTGGGCCACAAAGTTTAGAGAGGCGTTTTGTGGGAATAATGCTGTTGAAAGCTAAGCTGTATTCTGCCATCCGTAGGTCATCTTGTTACCTAGGTGTTCCAGGATTGAGTGCAAGGCCAGGGAGATGGCATCTAGTGTGGACCTGTTGCAATGGTCGATGAACTGTCCTGGACACGGGCAATCTGGGAAGCCAGAATTGAATTGTGCCAGGACTAACCTATCGGGCAGCATGATAACAGTGGTTAGCACTGCTGCTTCATAGCTCTGGGGTCCTGGGTTTGATTCCCTGCTCGGGTCACTGTCTGTGTGGAGTTTGCACATTCTCCTTGTGTCTGTGTGGGTTTCTTCCGGGTACTCTGGTTTTGTCCTACACTCCAAAGATGTGGGCGTTAGGTTGATTGGTCATGCTAAGAAATTGCGTAGGGATGTTTAGGTTGGAGGGATTAGAGGGGATAATATGTAGGGATATAGGGGTAGGGCCTGGGTGGGATTGTGTTCGGTGCAGACTTGATGGACCGAAGGGCCTCTTCCTACATTGTAGGGTTCTATGATTATTTATGAAGCACTTCATAATGATGGTGTCAGTGCAATCAGATGTCTAAATACAAAGGAATATTTAACAGCACCCATATTTTTCCTTGGGGATTGTGTGCTATTTTGAACATCTCCTCCAACACTGTCATCAGGCAAGATTAGGCTTTTGTGTGAACTCCCTCCCCACACAACAACACCCCTCCCACCCCTCCCCCACCAACACTCACTTCCCCGTGACGTCTCAATGTGCACATATATGATCCTCAGGATTCAATAACAAAAAGTAAACCTCACAGCTATAAACATTAGATCGTCATTAATTAATCCGATAGGGAATTGAGTAGAAACTTCTTTCCCCCGGGAGTGGTTAAAACGCAGTACCCGCTGTCACAGGAGGTAGTTGAGTAAACAGCAAAGATGTATGTGAGGGTTAAGCTGGATAAACACATGAGAAAGAAAGATGCAGAATGATTTGGGTTGATCAAGTCAAATGAAAAGGGACTGGAGGATTGAACTGTCTATTTCTGTGTCACAACTTCCCCTCACATTGGTGACGGAGAATCGGAATGCAACAAGACTTTCCATTTCCTACTTTACTAATAATTCCATCTTTGTCCTGTGATCCTCTTTCAGGATACTCTGGCTCACAATGCGGTTAAAGCCTTGAGTAGTCTTCACGGAACTCAGTACGAATATGGTCCTGCATCAATCATAATATGTGAGTATTGAACAGAAAGAGGCCTCTGAAGCCCATTCTATCATACACTGCAACCATGCCTCACCCATAACATAACTCCATTCACCCAACTTTGTCCCAGTCCCTATACACCTTTGGTCTATTGAAATCTCGGTTTCATATTTAGGAGTAACGACTAGGTCACTATCAACTGCTGTCTAGGAGAATTATAAATTTCTACCACTCTTTGTTTGTAGAAATGTTTCTCCATTTCCCGGGAAGACAGACATTTACATTTAGGCTTTGTTTGCTTTTCTTAGGTTTCCCAACCATCAGAAAAGGTTTTCTCTCCATCTGTGTTTATCAGTTCCCATTAGGATCATAGAATCATACAGTGCAGAAAGAGGCCCTTTGGCCCATCAAGTCTGCACCAAACACAATCCCCCCCCCAGGCCCTACCTCATATCCCTACATATTATCCTCACTAATCCCTCTAATTTACACATCCCTGGACACTAAGGGGCAATTTCTTAGCATGGCCAATCAAACTAACCCACACATCTTTGGACTATGGGAGGAAACCCAAACATTAATATCTTTAAAAATGTGCTCACATCACCCCTCAATCTTCCAAATTCTGGGAAATTCATAGAATCAATTTAGGGTCAATTTAGCCCTGCCAGTCAACTTAACCCACAAGTTTATATTGAGTAGGAAAGCAGAGTATCTGGAGCAAATTCATGTAGCAATGCTAACCACTGTGCCATCAAATCTACACCGACCACAATCCGACCAGGCCCTATTCCCACAACTTCCTGCTAATCCCCTGACACTAAGGGGTGAATTGAGCACGGCCAATCCACCTAACCTGCATATCTTTCGACGGTGAGAGGGAACCTAGGAGGGAACCCAGGCAGACAAGGAGAGACCATGCAGTCTCTGCAGAATCAGTGACCCAAGGCCGGAATCAAACCTGTGTCCCTGGCGCTGAGAGGCAGCAGTGCTCACCACTGCGCCACCATGCCACCTCAATAATCCTGATTTCAGGCGGAGAAAGTTAACCATGGCTTTTTTTCTGAAATGTATGAACTGGGAGCCCCTCGAACCTGCTCTGCCGTTCAGTAACATCATGGCTGATCTGCTTATAACTTCAACCCCAGATTGTTCTAAGTAGAAGTGACAATTAAAGTCAGAATTGTGCTTTGTTTCACAATCATTTGATGAATAACAGATCAGAGTTTCTTAAAATCATATTGGAAAACTCAAGCCTTTCCATATATTAGTACTGAATGTTGTGTTTCCCAATTTTCAAGTGCTATTCTTTGTTGTTATACCTAGATCCATCTGCTGGAGGTTCAGATGACTGGGCCTATGATCTAGGCATTAAATATTCCTTCACCTTTGAACTGCGAGACACCGGCAGATACGGCTTCCTGTTGCCTGAGTCCCAAATCAAGCCAACATGTGAAGAAACCATGCTGGCGATTAACTACATTGCCACCTACGTTCTTAACCATCCGTATTAACCCACGGGCTGAAAAAGAAAGCATTTGTTGGTTATCAGGAGATGTATGCAGATGGAATTTAATGTTTAGAATTTACAGTATACATGGAATGTGAAGAGTTCAGATATTATAAACATTACTAGTCAATCTCCCAAGATGCTGTGTATCCAACAATATGGTCTCTCGCTCATCTGCTCATCTCTTTCTGTCTCCCCTCATCCTTTCTCTCCTCTGTCCTAGACGGAGAAAGTTAGATCAAAATTGTTTCTGCATTCTGGTTTGATGAATTTTTTTCAATTTGAATCAAATTTGAACTTCCTCTTTTTGCTTCTTCTATCTGTTCTCCTCTGCTCTGTCTATGCCTTTCTCTCTCATTCTTTTCTTTAATAAGTCAAATAGGCATGGGGTGATATGATGGAGAAAAGAGCCCCCAATGGCTACAAGTTTTATGTGAGGATTATCATCCATCAGTGTTCTTTTTCCATTCCCTGAACAGTGGCACAGTGGTCAGCATTGCTGCCTCACAACTCCAGGGACCTGGTTTCGATTCCCAGCTTGGGTGACTATTTGTGCACAGTTTGCACATTCTCCCCGTGTCTGCGTGGGTTCCCTCTGGGCGATCTGGTTTCCTCCAGAGTCTGAAAGACGTGCTGGTTATAGGTGCATTGGCTATGCTAAATTTCCTTCAGTGTACCAAACAGGCACTGGAGTGTGGCGACTAGGGGATTTTCACAGTAATTTCATTGCAGCGTTAATGAAAATAAATAAATAAATAAAACTGTATAATGGATGTATAAAGGTGCCTAATTTATTAGTATCCCCTCTGTCTGCCTTACCAACCCTGAGAATCATAGAATCTTACAAAGCAGAAGGAGGCCATTCGGCCCATTGAGTCTGCACTGACCATAAACTCACCCAGACGCTATCTCTGTAACCTCATGCATTTACCCTAGCTAGTCCCCCTGATTCTAAGGGGTAATTTAGCATGGCCAATCCACCTAGCTCGCACATCTTTTGACTGTGGGAGGAAATCAGAGCAACCGGAGGAAACCCATGCAGACATGGGGAGAATGAGCAGACACCACACAGTGACCCAAGCTGTCACTGTGAGGCAGCAGTGCTCACCACTGTGCCACCATGCTGCCCTGATATCTACTTTTCCACAACAAGAAAACTTGCGCTTTGCAAGAGCAATTAGCAATGGGCAACAAATGGCCATTCCAAACACACATCCTGTGACAGACAAAATGAAATTGGTTTGCTTAAAAAGCCAATTTGTTTGGAAAAATTGAAATCATGTGAATGTGTGAAAATATATGTACATGATACATTGCTCTTGTTCTGTAGATTATAATTTATAGACAAACAACAGGCGAGAAGTTTGGTAGCAGCATATTTTCATCTTTTCCATATACACCCAAGAATAGTCACAAACACAAACACACACCGAGCAGGATCCTGGCTCTCACCTGCTGCTTCCTGAGGGAGGGTTCTCTCAAGTCAAGTGTTCCTCAGCTCCAGTTCGGGATCTGAGGAGGGTTTACCGGTATTCCGGATGACAGAAGGTGTCCTGACAGAAGTGGAAGTTCCTTCTCACCTTCCAAATCCAGGACTTATCTTTAACCAAGACCAATTTCACAGAATCGCTGCATTGTCACAGAGCAGGAAGAGGCCATTTGGCCCATCATGTCTGCACTGGCTCTCCGTTATGATTCATGCCATTCCCTTGCCTTTTTCTTGTACCCCAAATTTGATGCATTTTTTTTTTGTTTTTCAGCCCTACACGGAATTAATCCGTGATAATATACCCCCACCCCCGCAAGACTTACATGGGGAATCTCTGATTGACCTCCCAGTAGGACTCATTCCTGAGTTATTGGTAATTACCTTACCAAGTAGAAATTGTAGCCTGAATCCTTTATAAAGCAGTCCCCTGAGCGGGTCCATTATTTTAACAATGAGAACAAACAGCATAGAGAATTACAACCCTGGAACAGTTTCTCTGACCCTCCAAGCCCATGCCAATCATGAGTTTAAATTTAAAGTTTATTTATTAGTGTCAAGGTAGGCTTACATTAACACTGCAATGAAATTATGTGAAAATCGTCCAGTCGCCACATTCCAGAACCTATTCGGTCACACTGAGGGAGAATTTAGCATGGCCAATGCACCTAACCAGCACATCTTTTGAATGCCCTAACTGAATAAAACCTTCTGCCCTTGCTCAATCCAAATCTCTCTATTTCCTACCTATTCATGTATCCATTCAGATGCCTCTTCAATGTTGTTAATGTGCCTGTTTGCATCACTTCCTTTGGCAGCACATTCCAGGCACCCACTATTCTCTGTGTGAAAAACTTCCCCGCACTTCCCTTAAACTTTCCCCTCCCATCTTGAACCTGTGCCACCTGATAATTGACACTTCGACCCTGGGGAAAAAACCTCTGACTATTCTCTGTCTCTGCCTCACATAATTTTGTAGACCTTTATCTGGTCGCCCCCTTCCCTGCCCCCCCCCCTCAACCTCTGTCTTTCCAGTGAAAACAATTGTAATTTATTCAACTTTTCCTCATAGTCAACACCCTCGCAACCAGGCAGCATGCTGATGAACCTTCTTTGCACACACTCCAAAGCTTCCACATCTTTCTGGTAGTGTGGCAACCAGAACTGCACGCAATACTCCAAATGCAGCCTAACCCCCAAGGTTTTATTCCAGTTGGAACCTGTATATGTCCACCACAGGTTTGTGGTTATGTTTTCCTTTTAGTTTATGCAAATTAAGCATTGTTCCTTTACAGCCGATTCAGGCATTTTATACCGTGTTATCTACTCAGGTTACAATGTGCAGGCGTGCAGGCTTTCACGATGTAGAGATGTGGGCATTGGATTGGGATAAACACAGTAAGAAGTCTCACAACACCAGGTTAGAGTCCAACCAGTTTATTTGACAGTAATCTTACAGAAATGGCCTTCCACACACCTGACGAAAGAACACCGTGTCCGAAAGCCTTTAAGATTAATATCAAATAACCTGATTAGACTCAAACTGGTGTTGTGAGACTCCTTACTGCAGGCTTTCTGAGCAGCATTCAGGTTCCTGCACTCCACTCTGCAAGAAAATGCCTGATGCAAATCAACTCATAGTGCCAAAGACTGGCCCTCCTTTTTCACTCATGCTGGAAAAAAAATCTATTAATAAATGGTATTGTTCCCTTGCTTGTGAAAGACTTTAGAATATAAATGCAGTTCTGGAATAAAACAACTCAACAGATCCATCATTGTTTCAAGACTGACAACAGTCTAACTTACATTTAACATTGAACCAATCTTCAAGCTCTATTAGCCTGTAATTACATAGAAAATATGAGCAGGAGGAGGCCATTTGGCCCTTCGAGCCTGCTCCGCCTTTCATTACTCTCATGGCTGATCATCCAACTCAATAGCCTAATCTTGCCTTTTCCCCATAGCAAAGAATAAAGAATGAAGAAAATTATAGCACAGGAACACACCCTTCACTCTCCAAGTCTGCACCAACCATGCTGCCTGACTTAATTAAAACCTCCTTCGTTTCTGGGAACCATATCCCTCTATTCCCATCTCATTCATGTACTTGTCAAGACACCCCTTAAAGTCACTACCGTATTCACTTCCACTACCTTCCCCGGCAATGAGTTCCAGGCACCCATCGCTCTCTGTGTAAAAAGCGTGCCTCGTACATCTCTTTTAAACGTTACCCCTCATACTTTAAACCTATGCCCCCTATAATTGACTCTTCAACTCTGTGAAAAAGCTTCTGACTATCCACTCTGTCCATGCCTCTCATAATCTTATACTCTTCCATCAGATCTCTCCTCAACCTCCAGTGAGAACAAACCAAATTTCTCCAACCTCTCCTCATAGCTAATGCCCTCTATACCAGGCAACATCCTGGTAAATTTTTCTGTATCCTTTCCAGAGCTTCCACATCCTTCTGGTAGTCTGGTGACCAGAATTAACACTATATTCCAAGTGCAGCCTCACTAAGATTCTATAATGCATCAACGTGACTTGCTAATTTTTAAACTCATTACCCCCGCCGTGAAGGCAAGCGTGCCTTATGCTTTCTTGACTACCTTCTCCACCTCCCTTGCCACTTTCAGTGACCTGTGTACCCTTCACCCAACTCCCTTTGCCTATCAATACTCTTAACTGTTCTGCCATTTACAGTGTATTTCCTATCTTCCAAAATGCATTACCTCATATTTGTCCAGAAAGCTTTGATCCCATTTGCCCCAAGTGTTATGTCCAGCTGCGTCTTGAATGTATTCAATGTTTTGGCATCAACTACTTCCTTGGTGATGAATTCCACTGGCTCACCACTCATTGGGTGAAGCAACGTCTCCTCACCCTCGTCCTAAATCATGTACCCTGAATCCTCAGGTTGTGACCCCTGTTCTGGACTCCCCCCCCCCCCCCCCCCCCCCATCAGGAACATCCTCCCTGCATTTATCCAGTCTAGACCTGCCAGAATTTTATAAGTCTCTGTAAGACCCCCCTCCTCATTCATCTAAACTCCGGCGAAAACAATCCTAATCTAGTCAATTTCTCCTCATACATCAGTCCCGCCATCCCCAGAATCAGCCTGGTAAAACTCCTTTGAGAGCAAGAACATCCTTCCTCAGAAAAGAAGACCAAAACTGCTCACAGTACTCTGGGTGTGGTCTCACCACTGGCCTGTATAGTTGCAACAAGACATTCCCGCTCCTGTACTGAAAACCTCTCGCAAATGAAGACCAATATGCCATTTACCTTCTTCACCATTTGCTGCACTTACATGTTTACACAAGGACACCCAGGTCCCACTGTACATTCCCCTCTCCCAAATTGCAGCCATTCGGATAGTCTTGTTTTTGCTTCCAAAGTGAATAACCTCACACTTATCCAAATTATACTGCATCTATCATTGATTTGCTCACTTGCTCAGCCTATCCAGATCATTCTGAAGGATCTCTGCATCCTCATCACAGTTCACCCTCCCACCCAAATTGGTATCATCTGCAAATTTTGAGATGTTGTATTTTGTTCCCTCATCCAAATCATTAATATATATTGTGAACAGCTGTGGTCCCAGCACCGATCCCTGGGGCACCCCACTAGTTATTGCCTGCCAATTTGAAAAGCACCCATTAATTCCTACTCTTCGTTTCCTCTCTGCCAACCAGTTTTCTATCCATCTTGATACACTTCCACCAATCCCATACATTTTAATCTTGCACAATAATTTCTTGTGCAAGAGATTATCATGCAAGATTTGTGAAAAATCCAAATATACTATATCTATTAGTTCTCCCTTGTCAACTCTACTGTTACATCTTCAAAGAATTCCAAAAGATTTATCAAGTATGATTTCCTATTCATAAAATCTATGCTGACTCTGTCCAATCCTGCCACTGCTTTCTAAATGCTCTGCTATAAAGTCCTTGATAATGGATTTGAGAATTTTCCCCAATACCGATATAAGCTATAATTCCCTGTTTTCTCTCTGCCTCCCTTTTTGAATATTGGAGTGACATTAGCTATCCTCCAACCTGCAGGGACTCTTCCAGAGTCTATAGAATCCTGGAAGGTGACACCAATGCATCCACTATTTCTAAAGCCACTTCCTTAAGTATTCTGCAATGTAGATTATGTGGCCCTGGGGATTTATCTGCCTTCAATCCCATCAATTTTCCCAGTACCATTTCTTAGTAATATTGATCACTCTCAGTTCTTCCCTCTCACTAAATCTTGAATTCTCCAACATTTCTGGCATCTGATTTGAGTCCTTTTTTGTGAAGACAGAATGAAAATATGTATTCAGCTGCTCCGCCATTTCTTTGTTCCCTATTGTACATTCTCCCGTTTCTGTCTATAGGACACTTGTCTTCACCAACCTCTTTGTCTTCACATATCTATAGAAATTCTGAGTGTCAGACATTATGTTTCTTGCAAGCTTACTTTCCTACTGTATTTTCCCCTTCTTAATCAATCCCTTGGTTCATCTTCACTGAATTCCAAACTGCTCCCAATCCTCAGACCTATTATTTTTCTTGGCCAATCTGTATGCTTCTTCCTTAGATCAGACACTCTTTCTAATGTCCTTTGTTAGCCATGGGTTGGCCTTCTTACCAATTTTGCTTTTGTGCCAGACAGGAATAAACAGTTGCTGCAGTTCCCCCATGCTGCTCCTTGAATGTTTGCCATTATCTGTCCACTGTCATCCTTTTAAATAGCTTTCCCCAATCTATCAAGGCCAACTCACGGCTCATATCCTCATAGTTTCTTTTATTAAAATTCAGCGCCATAGTCTCTGAGTCAACAACTTCACTCTCTATCTTGATAAAAAATTCTATCATGTTATGGTTACTCATCCCCTAGAGATTTTGTACAGCTGGATTGGCAATGATTCCCTTCTCATTACACAGTACCCAGTCTAAGACCTCTCTAGTTGTTTCCTCCACATATTTGTCAAGAAAACCATGCTGTATACATTCCAAAAATTCCTCCTCTACAGCATTGTGGCTAATTTGATTTGCCCAATCTGTGTGCAGATTAAAATCACTGTGATCACCGATATTCCCCTATCACATGCATCATTAATTTCATGTTTAATGCCATTCTCAACATCACCACTGCAGTTTGGAGGTTGATATAGGACACCCACTAAGGTTTTTTGCCCCTTGGTATTTCTCAACTCTATCCATGCGAACTCCAGTTTGTCAGAGCCAATATCCTTTCTCACTGTTGTGTTAATTTCCTCTTTAACCAGCAGTGCCACCCCACCACCTTTTCCTTTATGCCTGTCCTTCCTAAATATTGAATATCCTAGGACATTCAATTCCCACCTCAGCTCACCCGGCCGCCATGCCTCCGTAATCCCAATTATATTGTACTCGTTTATATCTATCTGTATGATTAGTTCATTCACTTTATTGTAAATGCTCCAAGCATTAAGGCAATCTTTTTAACATTGTTTGTCTCGATCTCAATATTTTTCTTTATAGCTCTGCTTGAACTTTGTCTTTGGTTTCTCTGCCTATCACTTTTCTTCTTCCCTTTTCTACCTTTCATTTTTGTCCTTGTTCTCTCCTTACTGTAGCTCCTTACATAGCTTTCTATCTCCCCGGCATATTAGTTTAAATCCTTCTTAACCACTCTAGCAAACACACCCATCGGTCCCAGTCCTGCCCAGACGTAATCCATCCAATTTGTAAAGGTGCCACTTCCCCAGAACTGGTCCCAATGCCCCAGGAATCTGAAACCCTCCCCCTGACACCATTCCTTCAGCCAAGTGTTTATTCGATATATCCTGCAATTTCTACTCTGACTTAGCTCCAGTAGTAATCCTGAGATCACTAGCTTTGAGGTCTGATTTCTTAACTTTCTTCCTAGCACCCTGGATTCTGCTTTTAGGACTTCATCCCCTTTTTACCTATGTTGTTTGTATCAACATGTACTATGACCATTGGCTGTTCGCCCTCCCCCTTCAGAATGTCCTGCAGCCACTATTTTAATTGCATAAAGTAGCTAATTGCTATTCTATGGTTCAGATTGTTTTTGGTTCAAATTATGTTTTCTGAAGCATTTTGCAATGAAGAAAATTCAATAATCATAGAATCATCAACTCTTACAGTGCAAAAGGAAGCCATTCAGCCCGTCGAGTTTGTACCAACCACAATCCCATCCAGCCCCAATCCCCATAATCTCATACATTTACTCTAACTTGTCCCCCTGACACTAAGGGGCAATTTAAAAGACCAATCCACCTAACCCTCATATATTTGGATTGTGGGAGGGAACCGGAGCATCCAGGAAAAACCCATGTAGACATGGGGAGAAGGTGCAAACTCCGCACAGACAGTGACCCAAGTTGGGAATTGAATCCAGGTCCCTGATGCTGTGAGACATCATGCTGCCCAGTAATGATCTTGGTTTGATAACGAAATCTTCACAACACAAAGATGGAAAAGGAATTTTTGGGCAACCTGAATTTGATGTTATTATGAACACATGCCTATCAATGAAGGAACGCTTTAAATTTTATTAAATGTCCTTCACACTTCTCAGTGTGCAGGTGTTGAAAATTGAGAAGACCTATGTTGCAAATGGATCATTCTCCCTAGACCAAATAAACCAAGACGTGCCTTCTTGTGATTCTAATGGGCAAAGGCTTCATGCACTCAGGGGACAGAACTAAATTTGGCTTGCTCAAATACTCTACAAAACATTTTGAGGATAGTGGGATCCTTGGGGGAAAGCTATTAGATTCAGATCAGCAATGCTGGAGTGTGCAGTATCAGATTCTACAAGTGATGAAAAGACAATTGTTCTAGATGCGCAGGTAACTAAATGTGATTGATTAGTATTTAATGCAAGATCAGAATTCAACAAGCTACACATGGAGATCACAAGTTATCAGACCTATGACAGCATAAAGCAACCAGTCAAGCTGGCTTCATTGTGCATACTAAGTAGGTTTGGACCATTCAATGTAGAAGTAACTTAAGTGTGCTCGATTTTCACTAAAGACAAAAAAGTGTGATTGCAATGAACTATGCGCAGGATAAAGTTGGCATTTCATAGAATCCCTCCATTCAGCCCATCAAGTCCACACTCACCTCAGTCCCACCCAGGCTCTATCTCCCTAATCCCCTGCATTTATCCTAGATACCCCCCTTGATACTAAGGGACAATTTAGCAAAGTTAATTCCATCTAACCCGCACACCTTTGGACTGCGGAAGGAAATCGGAACACCTGGAGGAAATCCACACAGAGACAGGGAGAATGTACAGACTCCACACAGACAGTGACCCAAGCCAGAATTGAACCCAGGTCCCTGGAGCTGTGAAGCAGCAGTGCTAACTATTGTGCCAATTCATTTCCCAAATCAAAGTGGAGAATGTTGCCTGGTCCTCCTGGATATGATTCAAGAAAGATGGACAGCCCCCATAACTTTCAATCTTTACCAGTGGTTCCAAACCGATGATTATTCAAAATTCTGGTAATTAAACTAAAAGTAATCTTTGTCTTCAGCTCTGTGAAGTCTTTGACATCTCAAAGACTTGATGAATCTTGGGCCTCCTCGCATGTGCCGGCTGGGAAGGAGCTATACATACATAGTTTAAAGGCCCATACGCAGAGCCAACAGAACCGAAGACATAGGTGCCGTGTGCCTGTACAAAAACTGAAAACTCAGAAAGAGTGCAAGAGTAGACTATGCATCCATTTAAGCCCACTACACCATTATCTCAATCATGGCCGATCTCCTATCTTAACTCCATCTTCCTGCCTTATCCCCACAGTCTTTATTCTCCTTGGATGTCAAAAAAATCTTACTCATTTCATTTCTGAAAACACTCAATGATTGAGCACCCATAATAATCTGGGGTAGAGAATTCCAAAGACTCCCAACCTTCCAAGTAAAGAGGTTTCTCCTCCCCTCAGTGCTAAATTGCTCAACCTCTTATCTAAAGACCAATTATTTGGAGAAGTTTTAAGATGGAGATTGAGGAAATTGTGGCTGATAGATTCATTGTGAAATCATTGGCTACAAAAGTTTCTGGAAGTTTGGGTCTTAACCCTGTTTATGTAAGAAAGGGGAGGTCTTGTGTTACAGTGGGTAGTGTCCCCACCTCCAAGTCTGAAGATCTGGGTTCAAACCCCACTGCAGGATTTGAAGGACAAGGAAGATAATGTGGCCAAAGAGGTTGGAAATCAATTGGCAAATCCATTCAACATAAGCAAATGGTAAGAATGGACAAGATTCATGGTCAATCCATGGAATAGAAGGAAAGTTGCAGCCTCTACTTTGAGCTCCATAGCCCCAGAGTCCATAATGTGTATGTGGAAGTGTGGAAGTGTATGTCAGCACAGCAACTCCTACCCTCCTGAGTGATCTATAACACACCACCACATAAAAGAAACCAGAAAACTGGCATCTAATCTTAAAGGGTATTTTACTTTCCAAGGACCATTCAGATGCAATGGTGTTGAGAAGATAATAGGTAAAAATACATTTTACCCTTCTCACCATCTCAAAACTGCCCCAAACTTGATAGTAATTCTGAGGCAAACCTGAACCATCACCTCTGGATTGTTAGCCCTGCTCCATATTCTCAAAGATATAGCAATAGGGAAAAGTGAAGAGCTACGTGCATATGTTTTAAAATAACAGTTTTCTTCAGTGATCAACATACATATATATCCAAACAATTTTTTTTTATTCATTAATGGGACATGGGTGTTGCTGGCTGGCCAGCATTTATTGCCCATTCCAAGTTGTTTGAGGACAGTTGAGTGTTAACCACATTGCTGTGGCCATGAGGCACATGTAGGCCAGACCAAGTAAGGATGGCAGATTTCCTTCCCTAAAGGACATTAGTGAACCAGTTGTGTTTTTTCCGACAATCAACAATGATTTCGTGTTCATCAGTAGATTTTTAATTCTAGATATTTTTATTGAATTCAAATTCTACCATCTCTGACAGGATTCAAATCTGGGTCCCCAGAACATTATCTGAATTTCTGAATTAATAGTCTAGCTACAAACCATTAGGCCATTGGCTCCACTAGCACAGGACTGGCACTTTAACAACAAAATGGGTAGCATCTTTTCCTAGAACCTTGGGCAAAATTTCCCAGCCCTGTAAATATTGTTTAGAAGGGGGAAATTTGGAAAATAACATATTGGGTTGTCTACTCATTGGATGGGGATTTTCCTCCCCCTCCATGGCGTGTTTTTCGCAGTCGTGAGGCTGAGGGGTGGCATAACACTCACTGGCGGTGGGATCGTATGGCACTCCTCTGGCATGGAGTTCCAGGCAGTGAGGGGTGCATTCAGTGGGAAACCCTGTTGACAATGGTTGAACCACAAGATTTCTCAGTGACCGCACCCATCACCACTGGAAACCCATTGCACTGGAGTACGCCATTGGTGTGACGCAAGACCACCAGTGGAAATGTTGGCAAGATTTTGGTGACAGTGATCCTGCCCGCAAACAGTCTTGGCAGGAGCGTGACAGTGACTACCCACCTGGCAATGGCAGCAGATTAGGCTTATTATCTGGAGACAAGCTTATGATTCCTCTTCTTAACCACACCAGCCAGATGATCCCAACCAACACAAAAGCCATCCAGTCAAGAAGTTACATAGAACATAGACCACTACAGCACAAACAGGCCCTTTGGCCCACAAGTTGTGCCGATCGTATCACTACCTACCAGGCCATAGAACTATCTGTAACTCCCAATCCCATTTAATCCCATGTATTCATCCAGAAGTCTCTTAAAAAACCCCAGCAAGTTCGCCTCTACCACCACTCACAGCAGCCGATTCCATTCATTCACCACCCTCTGAGTGAAAAACTTATCTCTAACATCTCCTCTGTACTTATCCCCCAGCACGTTAAACCTGTGTCCTCTCGTAGCGACCATTTCAGCCCTGGGGAATAGCCTCTGAGAATCCACTCTATCTATTCCTCTCAACATCTTATAAACCTCTATCAGGTCGCCTCTCAACCTTCGTCTCTCCAGGGAGAAGAGACCTAGCTCCCTCAACCTATCTTCATAAGGAATGCCTCCCAATCCAGGCAACATCACACCACCGCACACCACGGTCCTGAATGATTTTTAAAATTCAGAATGCCGCAGAGAGTGTCTCCATTTTGAGGACGGCTTCATATTCTTCCTCCCAGCCTCAGCAGTGCTCAACACCTCAGCTATGCTGGTGTCTATCTAAGACTTTGCACCCTTTAATTGAGCCACCCCATCTTGGGATATACAACCCATCTCCCAGCCATCCTTAACTAGATGGACATTGTGACACTGCAGTCAACCAACACCATCAGGGTCAGAAACCACGTTTTTTCCAACATGAGAAACATTTCAATGACAATGAGATTCCGCCATAATGTGCACTCGAAGAGTAACGTATATAAATATGATCCAGCGGTTATATTGTAAAGACCATAGCAAAAACTTTAGCCTCTATCTTTTCTTCAGGTCTTTGCTTCAGACACAGTTTCTATATCCTCAATAACATGCAGCAACTTTAACAGTAATCATACAACCACACTTAGCAGGTTGAACCATTTCTTGCTGGGGATTTAATGCACTCCCAGATTTTCCCCTGTTGTCTAACAATGCTGATATACCTGAGTTGCATTAAACAATTCGCTCCTTTTTATCTTTAGAAATTAGAAATGGTGGAGGTATGGTGACACAGTGGTTAGCACTGCTGCCTCACGATGCCAGGGACTTGGGTTCAATTCCAGCCTCGGGTCAGTATGTGTGAAGTTTGCACATTGTCTGCGTGGGTTTCCTCCGGATGCTCCAGTTTCCTCCCACAGTCCAAAGATTTGTGGGTTGGGTAGATTGACCATGCTAAATTGACCCTTGTGTCAGTATGGAAAATATGTGGGATTCGGGAAAATATGTGGGATTGTGGTCAGTGCAGACTCGATTGGCTGAATGGCCCCCTTCTGCACTGTAGAGATTCACTGAATCCAGAATATTTTCTCGAGTACTTGAGCAAGTGGGGACCTAGCAGACAGGCCACAGAGCTCTTGTTATAAATCCCATCTGATAACTAGCGATTGTGCAGGCCAAGTCAGATCCTTTAAATGTGCTGCGATACTGTGACATCATTACACATAGTTTAACATATATAGAGAGAAAGAGAAGACACAGTGGGCTATATTTAGACAGGGCAGTGGAGGATTCGATAGCAGATAAAACCTTTCTTGGGTACTTGTGCAAGTGAAGCCCGATGGGGGTATATATGTATGTGTGTACGTGTGTGTGTGTATGTGTGCACACGGCACGCATGTGTGTAAAATCCCACCTTGACTGTTTCTGGGATCTATCATAGCATTTTAGGTCCATTAAGTAATTAATGACAGGTCTACAATCCCTTATTTAAGAATGAGAGGCTGCCTCTTAACATCTGCTGGCCAATCAGAGGGTTGGCACCTCTTCAGTACCAATAGTGCCACTGGAAATAATGGCCACTGTAGGAACTGCACCAGTTTGAGAAAATACAGGACTGAACGCCACACGTGCAAAGGCAATCTGGAGAGGTGGGTAGGGGTAAAGTTGGCAGTGTGGGTTGTTGGGGGTAGGAGTTAGTGCAGGGATGGCCATTTCTGCAGTGGGGGGGGGGTCCGTCCTCAGCTTCGGAGTATATGATTAGGAAGTACCCACTCTCCTTCCAAGCCTGCAAGGAGGCTGCTAGGGTTCACCAGGCACTCTCACAGGGTGGAGGCCTCCCCCACTCCCCTGCTGGTAAAACAAGCTGGCAGACAGAAGACGACTAGCAATCCACCCACCCCCTGCCTTCTCTCACCTTCCTGTAGTCTCACTTCTTGCCCTCCCACCTTCTAGCCTGGGCCCGAGGGAATGGTGAGATCTATCCCAGAATGTGCCACTTATTCTTAGTATTCTAGAGACACACAGTCATGAATATTTCAAAGAGTGTTGTGACATTTTCATAACACGCACTGTACTTTAGGATATTGGGGAATGAATCTCTCAGCTAGTGAAATGGATTGGGAGACATGAATGATCACCATTTCACAGGCTTCCTGCTGGGTGCCACAGTCTTTGTGAGTCTCCAGAACTAAAATTTCCAGAGTCATCGGCTCTGCATTGGAAATTGGCACAGAGCTGATTACAATATGGAAATCTCCATTTACATTTCATTACAGAGCCAACCCCTACCAGGAATGGTTCAGTCCAGTGGGGTTCACTGCTGCTCCCTAGTAATGGGGAGCAGATGACCCGACCCCACTGGAGGGAAGAGAAGCCACTGAGACACCCCTGGGAGGTATTGGGAGGGAGGAGGGGGTTGTGCCTCTTGGGCAGTGTCAGCCTTGCAGTGCCAGCCTTGCACCTTGGCATGCTCAAAGGGTAAACTGGCTCTGCTCAAAGGGGGCCTTGGCACTGCTCATTGGGCATTGGGCAATATCAAGTGGGCAGAGCCAAAGGGAGTAGGATCTACGGGGGGGGGGGGGGGGGATTAATCAATGAGGTAAGGGAATCCTGCTGGGATGATTGTGGGGGGGCGCGTAGAGTGATCAGGATTGGCCATCCAGGCTGGGGCGGGGGGAGTTCAGGGAGATCAGGGCTGGCCAGGGGTTAGGGGGCAGGGGGCGCTGGCCCAGAGAAGTCCAGGAGGCCAGCGATTGGGGGTTGTGGAGCTGGCCAGCGATAGGAGGCTGACAACACGGGACTAGTGCACGTGATCCAAACTCTGCACTGATAGATCGGGGCTTGCACAGTGGCCCATTCAGCACTATGGTGCAGGCGTCTCGAGCAGGAATATGCCCTGACCCTTATTTACCAAACTGAATATTGTTCGGACTCTCTGTGATGCTCCGTGAGTGTTGAGATTCATTGTGGAAATTGCACTGAGAGAAAACCAGCAGAATTTACTCCATTTTCCCAGCACGTTGGGGACTTAGAATTCTTTAGGGGAAAATCTCAGCTATTGTCTCCGCCAGTGACATAAAGGCAAGACCCACTCTGATGATCAGCCATGAATTTCATTAGAAACACGGTGGCCATGTAGCCATACCATTTTGTCACTGTGTACTGTGTAATAAACCTATGTCAATCATAGGGTTTTGAGACGGGGAGAACCAGTTCCATTATGATAGGAGGGCTGATAACCACTGGGCAGGCTTGAGGCAAAATTTGTTATGGTCTGGAAGAACATTGAAAGCAGATTAAGTTGACTACATGCTTATTAAGGCAAGTTTTACAAGGCAATTGGAGAAAGAATGCAATTGGAACCAAGTGGACAATTCTTTACAAGAGCTATTGCAGGCGCAATGGGCTAAATGGTTTCTTTTAGTATCTTATAGTTTTAAGTATATGAACAGCATTGTCAATTCAACCATTATTGTGTATTCCAAGACAATTTTTTTTTATTCATTCATGGGAAATGGGCATCGTTGCCTGGCCAGCATTTATTACCCATTCCTACTTTCCTCAGGGCATTGCTGTGTCTCTGGAATCACATGTAGGCCAGACCAGCTAAGGATGGTAGATTTCCTTCCCTAAAGAGCATTAGTGAAGCAGATGGGTTTTTCTGACAATAAGCAATGAACGTGATCATCAGCCGATTCTTAATTCCAGATTTTTTTAAAATTGATTTTAAATTGCACCATCTGTCACAGCGGGATTTGAACGAGGTCCCCAAAACATTAACGAAATTTCTAGATTAATAGTTGAGCGATTCCATCGCCTCCCCTTAAATCAATGCCCCTTGTTATTCTATTCGAAATGTACATTCAGATGAAAAGTGCTGATAGATTCAAAGGTATCATGAACCCTTTCATTTGCAACATCAAAGACGATTTGAATTCTCTGAAACTTCAACTTGAAGGTCAGCTAGCAAACATGCCATTTGTTCATGCACTGAGTTCAGACAAAGTGTTGAGAACATAAGAAGCAATGTGGTTGATTGCCAACATGGTTTCTTCGCACGTTGCCCCGATCTCAGATTCAGGTAACAGGAAGCCGTATTTGCCGGTGTCACGGAGTTCAAAGGTGAACGCATACTTGATGCCAAGATCATACGCCCAGTCATCTGAACCACCAGAGGCAAGGTCTGGTGGAAAAAGAATTTTAACAATCAATGAGAACATTTTGCAGAATGTATGGTTTAGAATATAAAGTTTATTTGTCACAAGTAGGCTTACATTAACACTGCAGTGAAACCACTGTGAAAATCCCCTAGTCGCCACAATCTGGTGCCTGTTTGCGTACACTGAGGGAGAATTTCACATGGCCAATGCACCTAACCAACACATCTTTCAGACTATGGGGAAACCGAGACTCCCGGAGAATGTGCAGACCCCACACAGACAGTGTCCAAGCCAGGAATCAAATCTAGGCCCCTGGTACTGTGAAGCCGTAGTGCTAACCACTCTGTCACTACGCCGTTCCACTCCAATCCTTATCGAGATGCTTCCCTACTGGTCAACTCTACACCCTAACTATGACTGTAACATTATATTTTGCACTGTCTTCTTTCCTTCCCTATGTAGGATATTCTTTGTCGTATAGCGAGCAAAAAAAAACACTTTCATTGTATATTAATACACGTAACAATAATAAATCAAATCAAATCAAATGGTTTACCCTCCAGACCGTGTCATTTGCCTGGGGTCCAATAACTAGTTTGTGTCATACATCCTTCCATGACCATTAGGGAAGGAAATCTGCTGTCCTTACCTGGTTTGGCCTACGTGTGAGTCCAGTCACACAGCAATGCAGTTGACTCTTACCTGTCCTTTGAAATGGCCCAGCATGCCACGCAGTTCAAGGGCAACTAGAGATGGGCAATAAATTCTGGCCACCACGATGCCCATGTCCCACAAATGAATTAGAAATAAGAGATAGATTAATGATTTATGGTTACACCAATTGGGGCAGAAATTTAAACTTGGCGTGTGGGTCCCATAATTGGAAGCAGAAACGGGCATGAAGAGCAGCGGACCTCAGATGATACACTATCCAAGCCTTGCCCTACACTTTGCACCAGCTCTGATATTGGCACCTCAGTGCATTGCACATATCCAGCAAAACAGTTCCAACAACTGGTGGAGCATCGCACCATCGTCAGAGCAGCTGACAGGTATATTCCAAGCTCCAATCCTGGAAGGATGTGGACCCCAGGCAAATGATAAGGTCTGGAGGGTCCACCATTTGATTTGATTTGATTTATTATTGTTACATGTATTAATATACAATGAAACTGTTATTTCTTGCGCGCTATACAGACAAAGAATATCCTACATAGGGAAGGAAAGAAGAGAGTGCAGAATGTAATATTACAGTCATAGCTAGGGTGTAGAGAAAGATCAACTTAATACAAGGTAGGTCCATTCAAAAGTCTGATGGCAGAAGAGAAGAGGTTGTTTTTCAGCCAGTTGGCGCGTGATCTTTATATCTTTTTTCCCATTGGAGGAAGGAGGAACAGAGCATGTCTGGGCTATGTAGGGTCCTCAGTGTGCTGGCTGCTTTTCCAAGGCAATGGAAGTGTAGACAGAGTCAGTGGATGGAAGGCTGGTTTGTGTGTTGGACTGGGTTTCATTCAAGATGCTTTTGTAGTTTCTTGCGGTCTTGGACAGAGCAGGAGCCAAACCAAGCTGCGATACAGACAGAGAGAATTCTTTCTATGGTGTATCAGTAAAAGTTGGTGAAAGTTGTAGCAGACATGCCAAATTTCCTTAGTCTTCTGAGAAAGTAGAGGCATTGATGGGCTTTCTTAACTGTAGTGACAGCATCAGGGGACCAGGACAGGTTGTTGGTGATTAGGACATCTAAAAACCGGAAGCTCTTTACCATTTCCATTTTGTCCCCAGTGATGTAGACAGGCAGTACATGTCAAGTATCCAGTAGGAGATAAATGGGGATTTAATGGAGTTTCCATGATTTGGCACATACAGTGGAGGGGTCTCTTCAGGTCACGAGTGCTACTCTCTTCCTATCTTTGGATTGCATGGCTTCCTCCATACAGAGATTGGAAAGCCAAACATAGGATATTTGTCAATGATTGCACAATGTTCAGCACCATTCGCAACTCCTCAGATATTGAAGCAGTCCATGTTCAAATGCAACAAGATCTGGACAATACCCAGGCCTGGGCTGACAAGTGACAAGTAACATTTGCGCTACACAGATGCCAGGAATGACCGTCACCGATAAGATGAGGATGTCTGCAATGGTCAACCAGCAAAAAGGAGCTTCAGAGTCATCATCCTGTCTCCAGAGTGATGTTAAAGCACCAAAACGCAGCAATCAACAGAAGAATACAAGAAAAACACTTGAGATATATAAGAGCCATTCGATGTATTCTGAATGTGGAGTTGTTCAGCTGCTCTCGATTAAATTGTTTTTCACTCAATGTTTGTGTGACGCTTATGAAAGAAACGAGGGTTATGTTGTTTAGACAGCAAAACAATTATCCATCCATCCTGAGACTCAGAGGCCCTTGAGACAGATGTGTGCATAAAGTGATGTGAGAAGGTTGGCAAGGATCTTCTGATGGTCTGCCAAGGGTCTTAGAGCAGCTCCTTTGTACTTGGAGATTACTGGAAACGCGTCAGAGTCAGAGCAATACTTGTCTGTCGTACACCAAGATCTTGCTGTCCTTTCTATTCTTCCATATCATACTTATTCTCCAGTGCTTCCAACCCCCTTCTCAGGTTCATTGGTGGACTTATCTTTTTTTTTAGAGCAACACAGCACGGGAAACAGGCCCATCGGCCCAACGAGCCCGCGCCGCCGTCATAACTATATAGTAACAATTCCATTACCCTATCCTAATTTTAGGTTATTCCTAATATGGAAGAGTCTCAATGTAGGGACAATTTGTTTCCCAATCAGCCTAAGAGCGAATTTTTGGGATGTGGGAGGAAACCGGAGCACCCGGAGAAAACCCACACAACCACGGGGAGAACGCGCAAACTCCCGCAGACACCGGCCCAATTCCAAGTGTCTGCACACTTTCAATGTTTCCCAGTAGCCTTTTACGTTCTCACCCCTTAACGGAGCAAAGTTGTGCAGAGAAACAATAAAGAGATTCTATCCATAGGAAACTGCAGTGCGCTCCCAGGTCGACCCAGAGTCTTCTGAGGGAACCAATGATCTTCCTCTATCCCAGCCAGCCCATCGTGCTCATAGTCAGATCATGGTGTTCCTGAACAGTGGACAACAACTTTTAAATCCCCTACTCTCAGAATTCTTTGGCTTAATTTCTGTGAAGCTGTGAAGTGTAAGATCATTGAGTCGCTCAGCAGATCCCACAAAATTGATCCAAAATCCAGGTTAAAGGTAACCAGCTGTGATCTGGTCAACGTTCCTGGCTATTGAAAGCATGGTTGAGCAACATATATACACACCAACATCACAGTATCAATGATACCAATCTCTGTGGCACCATTATGATTGGAAACAACAGAATTACTATTGTATTTCCATGAGTGACTTCAACAGCACGAGCATGCTGGTCATGGACATGGAAAGAGACCAGATCAGAGTTAATCTGGATCTTGGGGCAGTGTCATTGATATGGTTTTCCTATATAGAAACCACAAAATCTCTACAGTGCAGGAGGAAGCCATTCGGCCCATCAACTCTAAACCAACAACAATCCCACCCAGGTCCTATCTTGCGTGTTAACCCCACTAATCCCTGTAACCTACTCACCCCAGGACAATAAGGGGTAATTTAGCATGGCCAATCAACCTAACTCACAAATCTTTGGATTGTGGGAGAAAGCTGAAGCACCCGGAGGAAACCCATTGCAGACACAGGTGAATTTGCAGACTCCGCACAGACAGTGACCCAAGCCAGGAGTCAAACCCAGGTACCTAGCGCTGTAAGGCAGCAGTGCTCACCATTATGCCACCATACCGCCCGTAATCGTGTCGGCAGATCACATCAACTTTGTGGGATCTGTAGATGACTCAGTGATCTCACTATCTGGGGTTATGAAAAGTCAGATACAGAGAGTGAATGGCTAGCAGGATGGCCTTCCCAACTTGACCTAAAGGCAGTTCTTCACCTAAAGCAACAGGCTGGTGCTTCACTGCCCTGCTAATGAGGAGGCTGCAAAACTGGCTGAAGAATTTCAAGTTTGACATCTAGCTGCTCAACAGTAGTAGTCACTGTCCTCATCCACACTGCCCTCTCATTGGCCTTCAGCCTTTCTAACCTTTCCCTCACGCAGTTCTTGCCAGACTTGTTACTGGTGCCTCTGACCAGCTTCCTTCTTCTTCCACCTGCTCCTCCCTCCCCCTCAGAGAAGAAGCCTCCTTCTGAGTGAAAGTCCGCATGGCTCAATGAGGGTATCAGCACAGCAGCCAGGCTTTAAGGTAGCCACTTTGACTGAGGGGCCTTCAAAGCCTTGAGCCCCTGAATGATAACCAAGGGAATATTGCAAGATCATACAGCTGCTCAAAGTATTAACGTCATTATTCTACCACACATGGTTATATGGCTTGGGTGGGATTGTTGTCAGTGCAGACCCGATGGGCCAAATGGCCTCCTTCTGCACTGTGGGCATTCTAAGATTTCCCATGATTGGCAGCTCCAACAACAGTCAAAGAGCTTGACAGCATCCAGGGCAGAGCAACCCACTTGACTGGCATCACAACCACAAACATCCACTCCCTCCACCACAAGCGCTCAGCAGTGCATGCTATCTACAAGATGCACTGGGAAAATTCACCAAAGATCCTTAAACAGCACCTTCCAAATCCACGACTACTTCCATCTAGAAGGACAAGGCAGGAGAAACATGGGAACACCACCACCTGCAAACTTCCCTCCATGCCACTCACCATCCTGATTTGAAAATATATACTGCCGTTCCTTCACTGTCACTGGGTCAAAATCCTGGAATTCCCTCCCTAATGACACAGTGAGTCAACCCACAGCACATAGATTGCAGTGATGCAAGAAGACAGCACACCACTACCTGCTCAAGAGCAACTAGGGATAGGCAATAAATGCTGGCCAGCCTGTGACACTCATGTCTCATGAATGAATATAAAGCCTCCATAGTTCTTGCTTTGCCACAGCGCTGTGGCTTTTTATACTGCCCCTGTTCATGACGAAGTGGCCTAGCATAAATTACAACCACTTGTGTAGCTCATGCATCAACTGTAAACGTGTATTGGTCTATACTCAATCCCATTCTAATGTCTTTTTAGTGATACTAATTGACCTTTTGACGTTTGAGATAAACCATCTTCCATAATACCCAACTTGGACGTGATAATCATCTTCAGATATCATTTTATCCAATGTAACAGTTTGAAGTTTATTTATTATTGTCACAAATAGGTTTGCACTGCATTGCAATGAAGTACTGTGAAAATCCCGCAGTTGCCACACTCCATCACCTATTCAGGTACACTCAGAGAGAATTTAGCATGTCCAATGCATCTAACCAGCGTGTCTTTCAGACAGTGGGAGGAAACCAGAGCATTCGGAGGAATTCTATGCAGACATGGGAAAAACATGCGCAGATAGCGATCTATGACCAGAATGGAACCTGGGTCCCTAGTGCTCTGAGGCAGCAGTGCTAACCACTGTGCCATACTGAGCATCAGAATGGAGAGTTGCCCCATCCCACACACCAGCACCTCTTACACCACAAAATTCTGCTCCAGGAGTTTGGAAGACAATCATAACAACTTGGCTGCATTATGGTCCATCAGCTATGTATCTAAAGAGGGAGACAAGATGTTTAATTGTCTAGGTGGCAAACTACGGAGTGAAGTAACATTCAGTATTTTAGCACAGCACAGCACTACTACAGCATCAGTACCCAAGTCAGAATTGGATGACTGTCACAAAGTATCCATCAGCAGTCTGGGATCAGCATCAATATTCACTCTGAGATCATGAAACAATACTTACACATTGTACTGGATCCAGCTCCAAAGTCAAAGCGAGTTCCATAAAGACTTCTCAGAGCCTCAACTGCATCCGAAGCTAGTTTATTCTGAAATAGACAGACCAGTTAACAAACCTGATTGTGAAATATAATAAAGATTTGTAATGCAGGATACTGGGGAAGGATTCCCTGTTTCTGCACTGTAATGTGCATCTCCACACTGTCTAAACAGCAAGTGTAATGATGGTCAACATCAGGAGGAGGAACCTACTGCAACAAAGCTGCCACACTGCAGGAGAAGGTCCACACCCCTTGGGCAAATAGATTCAGTGTTGCAGCTGTATATACAGCTCTGCTTTTCCACGATCAGGATATATTAACATAGAACATAGAACACTACAGCACAAACAGGTCCTTCAGCCCACAAGTTGCGCCGATCATACCCATACCTACTAGGCCATAGAACTATCTGTAACTCCCAATCCCATTTAATCCCATGTACTCATCTAGAAGTCTTTTAAAAGACCCCAGCAAGTTTGCTCCACCACTACTGACAGCAGCCAATTCCATTCAGTCACCACCCTCTGAGTGAAAAACTTACCCCTAACATCTCCTCTGTACTTGCTGCCCAGCACCTTAAACCTGAGTCTTCTCGTAGCGACCATTTCAGCCCTGGGAAATAGCCTCCGAGAATCTACCTTATCCCTCTCAAAATTTTATAAACCTCTATCAGGTTACCTCTCAACCTTTGTCTCTCCAGGGAGAAGAGATTTAGCTCCCTCAACTTATCTTCATAGGGCATGCCTCCCAATCCAGGCAACATCCTTGTAAATCTCCTCTGCAACCTCTTAATAGCTTCCACATCCTTCCTGTAGTGAGGCGACCAGAACTGCGCACAGTACTCCACATGGAGTCTGACAAGGGTCTTATAAAATTGCAGCATCACCTCCCGACTCTTAAACTCAATCCCTCGATTAATGAAGGCTGGCACACCATACGCCTTCCTGACCACATTTTCCACCTGCGAGGCCAATATAAGAGTCCTATGGACCCGGACCCCAAGTTCCTTCTGCTCCTCAACACTGCTAAGACTCCTACCCTTGACATTGTATTCCTTCATCCCATTGGTCCTGCCAAAATGGAGCACCACACATTTATCTGCGTTGAAGTCCATCTGCCACTTCTCATATATTGGAAACTGTTTGTTGAAGAACTGATTGCTAATGCTGATGTGGAGACAAAGTAGATTAAATTTATTGTAGGGAAGCATGAAGCAATAGATTTTAGAAGGAAAAATTCGGAGATCCCACATAAATCAGCAAGCTTGTGATCAGCAAGTTTGTAGATGATACAAAGATGGCTGGACTTGCGGATAGTGAGGAGCATTGTCAGGCAATGCAGCAGGACATAGATAGGCTGGTAGCTTGGGCAGACAGATGGCAGATGGAATTCAATCCTGATAAATGTGAGGTGATGCATTTCGGAGAAAAAAATGTAGGGGGGAGGTATATGATAAAGGGTAGACCTATTAAGAGTATAGAAACGCAGAGGGACCTGGAGGTGCAGGTGAACAAGTCTCTGAAGGTGGCAGAGCAAGTGGAGAAGGTTGTGAAGAAAGCATATAGTATGCTAGCCTTTATAGGAAGGGGCATAGAGTACAAGAGCTGGCCTTTAAGGTTGCAGTTGTATAAAACGCTGGTTAGACCTCATTTGGAATACTGCGTCCAGTTCTGGTCGCCTTACTACTGGAAGGACGTGGAGACTCTGGAGAGAGTGCAGAGGAGGTTTACCAGGATGCTGCCTGGTATGGAAGGTCTGAGTTACGAGGAGAGATTAGGCAAATTGGGACTGTTTTCCTTAGAAAGACGTAGGCTTAGAGGAGATCTGATAGAGGTGTACAAGATTATGAAGGGGATAGATAGAGTAAACAGGGTTAAGCTTTTTCCTAGGATGGACTCAAATAGCACGAGGGGTCATGGGCTTAGGGTGAGGGGGTTAAGGTATAATTTGGATGCTAGAGGGAGTTTTTTCACACAGAGGGTGGTGGGGGTATGGAATGCGCTGCCAAGTAAAGTGGTGGAGGCAGGTACTCTGGAGTTATTTAAGAAATACTTAGATGGGCACATGAACAGAATGGGAATGGAGGGGTATAGAAAACTGATTTAAAATAGGGATCATGAGCCTTGGGAGTCCCTGGGAAGTGTGTAAATAGATGATGATATTGATGTACTTGTTTTTATCCTACAGGTGCTTTGGTCCACCTTGTTGTCTAACGAGGGGCATACACGCGATGGGTCGTGAGAGGGCTGCTCTTGGATCTTTTTCAAGAGTATCCTAGTGCTTCACATCGTTAGTGTATGCCTGACCTGGACCATTTGATGAGCAACACGACAGCTCAGTGACTATCGCTGTGCTGTGCAGATACATGGATTTGGGCCTGCGTCTGTGGGAGTTTGCGCATTCTCCCCATGCTTGCGTGGGTTTTCTTCGGGCGCTCCGGTTTCCTCCCACATCCCAAAGATGTGCTCTTAGGCTAATTGGCAAAACAAATTCTCCCTAAATTGTCTCAAATTTGGTTTTTAATCCACAGATCTATAAACATAGACAGGGATCATGGGTAGAGGTGGGAACATCGGGGTGGCGGCGCGGGCTCATTGGGCCGAAGGGCCTGTTTCCCGTGCTGTTTTGTTCTTTGTTCTTTAAATTATTCAGGCAGAGGTTGCAAAGACATTCCAAGTGTCAGAGATAGTCTGGTCAAGACATACCTGCCGGAATTCTACTGCCCTCCTCGCCACAGGAAACAGTGCAAGCAAGGGGTGGACAATGAGAAGTTCCATTAACATCAGACAGAATTTTACAGTGTCTGTTCGAGCAAGGCCATAAATTCCACCCACCAACTTACATTTAGAAGCAGCAGACCGAAGCTGTGCAGGTTGGGTGGATTGGCTACGCTAAATTGCCCCTTAGTATTCAAAATTGCGCAGGTTAAGTGGATTAGCTATGCTAAATTGCCCCTTAGTGTCCGAAATTGCGCAGGTTAAGCAGATTGGCCATGCTAAATTGTTCCTTAGGGTCCAAAGATGGGCAAGTTAGGTGGATTGCTCATGTTAAATTGTCCCTTAGGGTCCAAGGCTGCACAGATTAGGTGGATCGGCCATGCTAAATTGCCACTTAGTGTCCTAAAATGTGTAGGTTAGGGGGATTAGCAGGGTAGGTGAGTGGTGTTACAGGGATGGGGCCTGGGTGGGATGCTCTGTCAGAGAGTCAGTGCAGACTCAATGGGGCAAATGGCCTCTTTCTGCACTGTAGGGATTCTATAATTCCTGCATCTCCAGCTATGATCACCAATCTTACTAAATTGTGCATTATTAAAGGGACTGCAAGGGATGAGAGAGCCAGAGTATTACATATACACAAGTTGTTGAAGGTAGCAGGGCAGGTTCAGAAAGCAGTTCACAAGGCGTACAGAATTCTGGGATTTATTAACAGGGACACAGAGGACAAAAGGAAGGCATTGGACAACAAGCAGAAGGGAAAATGTAATGGGTGTGACTGAACTCAGTTACATTGAGGGATTAGGACAGCTGTGATTATTCTCTCTCGAGCAGAGAATGTTAGGAGAATTTAATCGAGATGTACAAAATTATGAGTGGCTTTAAGATAGAAAGAAACTTCCCACTGACAAGACAGTGGGTAACAAGAGGTCACTTATCTGAGTTAAGAGGCTAAACAAAGGGAGATGAGAGTTTGAGCGCAGCAAGTTGTTCTAATCTGGAACGCATTGTCTAAAAGGAGTTGTGGAGTCAGAGAAATGTTCAAAGCGCATTGAATATGAACAGGAAAATGGAAAATATTTGTCTACTGTGAGAGAGAAGAAAGTGAGTTTAATTTGTAATTTGAACAGAAAACTAACACAAGTGCAATAGACTGAACGACCTCCTTCTCTATAGTGTGATCATATATCATACATGAAAGTAGCATTTTCCAGATGTCACGTAATGGATCATAAATGAGGCAGTGGCTACAACACAGTAAGGGTTTTATCCACACTGTATCTGCACACAGCTGTGCACAAGCAGCAAGGAGTTTTGCACAGTAGACAAGCAATTTACATAAATGTCCTTAATTAATTCAGAGTTCATTTGTGAGATGCAGTCACCTACCAGTTCATCGTGGTCAACTGCCAGTGAGTAGGTGTAGGAGTATGCGAACATACATTTCTGGGAGTATGAGTGGATGGTGAGATAAGCCTTGATGGTGGAGCTGTGGTTACGGATGAAATCTGCAATGGCCTTGACCTCCTTTTCAGATTCTACGTTTGGTCCACGATAGATGCCAGAACATGGGTTTCTTGATGCTCCTTTGCCTGCAGGTTAGGCAGGTGTTGAACAGGTACAATAGTCAGCTTCTACTTTTTGACATTCTATACCTCTACTGCAAGCTATAGATTGCAGATAAAGAGCCGAATCTTTCCCCCGTATCCCCCTGCCCCCCAATCCACCACTGATGCATGCTAACGTCAGGTATATAGATGGGGAATTTGGGTGCTTAGGTTATGGGTACCCAGTCCTTTTTTCTCTCAAGAACTATCACTTGAAGTGAGGGCCTAAAGCAACATTGAGGTTGCGTCTAAATGTACAAGATGGAGGGAGAGAGCCTTATAACAACCTCCTCACCCTCTGTATATATGAGCTTTTTTTTAAAAGCTTATGGCCTGAGGTGTCCACTGTGGGTAAGACAACTGCAGACTTGCAGCCAACTCCAACTCAGCCTGATTCACTTAAAGTCTCTTCTGTGTAATGGCTGACAGTTCTGTCTCATTGAATCTTTGGAAGACATGGGTCAGTGTTATTAACTGTTCATAATGCAATGACAATGTCACAAACAAGACCAAGGTTGGTGTGGAAAATGAAACATGCAATACCAGACCCAGACTAAGAGCTTTTCTGAGTTTAGGGCTAAGATACATTGATGGAGCAAAGTAGACAAAGTAACAATTTACACCTAGTAGTGTTATACCACATCTGGGATGACTGGATAGTACAGTAGCACAGTGGTTAGCACTGCTACCTCACAGCACCAGGGATATGGGTTCAATTCCGGTCTTGGGTGACTGTGTGGAATTTGCACATTCTCCCCATGTCTCCACGGATTTCATAGATCATAAAACCTACAATGCAGAAAGAGGCCCTTCGGCCCTTTGAGTCTGCACTGAACACAATTCCAACCCAGGCCTTACCCCATATCCCTACATATTATACCCACTAATCTCTCTAACGTACGCATCCTTGGACACTAAGGGGCAATTTCTTAGCACGGCCAATCAATCTAACCCACACATCTTTGGTCTGTGGAAGGAAACCAGAGTACCCGGAGAAAACCCACGCAGACACAAAGAGAATGTTCAAACTCCACACAGACAGTGGCCCAAGCTGGGAATCAAACCCAGGGCCCTGGAGCTGTGAAGCAGCAGTGCTAACCACTGTGCCACTGTGCCATTTCCTCTGGGTGTTTCTCCCACACTCCCAAAGTACATGGGTTAAATTGATTTGCCATGCTAAATCCTCCCTTAATGTCAGAGGGGTTATCAGGGAAAGTACATGTGGTTATGGGGTTGTAATCGGTACAGGCTCAGTGGACTGAATGGTCTCCCTTTGCACAGCAGGGATTCGATGATTCCGTGATATTTCTATGCACTTGGTGGACACCAAGCAGTTGGCATGTCCAACATTACTTACCTGTCCCTGAGCCACCAGGATCCCGCCACCAATGGTTACATCCAGTTCTCCTCAGCACACGACAGGGGACCTTGCCCCGTTGGGCAATTACCATTAAATTTCCATCAGCTAGGAGTTACTTACCAGTCACTCCACATGATTTCCAAGGAAACTTAGCCTCACTAGATAAAACACCTCAGACCTAATCTCCAAAATATTCATTGTATGTCACAACCCAACGACACTATCAATATCCGACTGTATTTTAACGCAGGCTCGAGAGGAGGAAGTGGCTGTGGCTTTCCTGCCTGGGGAGGGGACCAGTGCCAAAAAGGGGACAAAAAAAAGGTAACAGTTATCTTTCCTTCCTAGGGCCTGGAGAAACCTATGTCTCTCTTGTCTTGGACTCTTCCCTGTCCTCCTGACTGCCAGAGGCCACCCACCAGGCTTTTAGCAGCAGGCATTGGCCAGATAAATTCCCAGAGCATGGGAGTTACTTGGCAGCCACCTCATATGATTTCAAAGTGAAATGAGCCCCAGTAGGTAAAATACCTCAGACCTAATCTCCAACTCAGCCTAACCCACAGCCCAACTAGAGTTCAAAGTGACAGCAAGTCCACGTCAGATCCAATGACGCCCTTTAATGTAAAGTTCAAAGTTTATTTATTATTGTCACAAGTAAGCATCCATTAACACTGCAGTGAAGTTACTGTGAAAATTGCCGAGTTGTCACACTCTGGCATCTGTTCGAGTATACAGAGGGAAATTCAGCATGACCAATCCACCTAACCAGCACATCTTTCAGATGGTGGAAGGAAACCGGAGCACCCAGAGGAAACCCACGCAGACATGGGGGGAATGTGCAGACTCCACACAGACATAAGCCAGGAATCGAGGCCAGGTCCCTGGTGCTGTGAGGCAGCAGTGCCAACCACTGTGCCACCATGCAATTGTATTTAACTACTTTATAATGCATAATTCCAGTTTTACTGATATCACACAGCCTAAACTCAACTGTTGAGACTATTTCTCTCAATGAGGGCCAACTGTGTAACTTTCGCCCATTATAATGTGTGCCACTAAATGGAACAAGATTGGGCAAAACTCAATAGTCATCGAACATCATCGTTAACAATTTTCTGTGGGACCCTCGGCGCTGACACTGTGTGAGCGAAAAGCAATGTTGAAATAGTTTTAGGTCCTTGACATTTAATTTTGATCATCATAAATAAAAACACACAGCCCCACAACGAGATATCTGCCAATTAAAGTGCTGAGACTTACCACCCCATTGGGCATTGAAGTTTCTATTGGGATCAGTGCCCACACACTCAGAGCCAGGATTCTTGGATCGTGTCTTCCTCCAAAGCCGATCCTGCAGAGAGGCAAAGTGGCCAAGCACATACATAAAAGAGAAAGGAGCAGCAAAACCTGGAAATTAGGGCTACCAATTAACCTTGTCTAAACTGGTCTTATATACCTTAAAAAGGAAACCCCAGCATTACTGGCTACTGATTTTTGCTGGGAACTGCACATTTTGGAATGCTTTTTTCTGATAGATAATATCCTCACCATTAAAATCTTGTGCTTCCATATTTCCACTTTCTTTCATATTTGAAATTGGATGGTGTGATAAATATCACCTTAATTTCTTGGCACATTATTGTGTCACCCCATTTCTAGACAAATGTTTGATAAATTCTGAAACTTCCTCCCTAAATTTATCTACAAATTCTGTAATTTCCTCTCTAAATTTATCTACCTCTTTACCTTGCTTTTCTCCTTTAAGGTGTTCTTTAAAAGCTACCCCTTTGACCAAGATTTAGCTCATTTGCATCGATAACTCCTGATAAGGTTCGGTGTCAAACTGAAGCACCCAAAGGAAACCCACACAGACACGGGGAGAATGCGCAAAGTCCACACAGACATGGCCCGAGACCAGAACTTAGTCGGGGTCTCCAGCCTTGCTACCATGCTGCCGTGTGCTGCTGTAGACTTCAAGCTTTCTGTCGAAGTATATCTGTTTGCATATGCCTATACTTAATAAATGAACCCACAACCGTAGAAAAAGGGATAATAGCCATGGATTTCTAAGGAAATAAGGGAGGGTATCAAATTGAAAGAAAATGCATGCAAAGTGGCAAAGATTAGTGGGAAACTGGAGGATTGAGTAATCTCTAAAGATCAACAGAAAATCACAAATGAAGCTATAAAGAAAAGTAAGATAGATTATGAGAGTAAACTGGCTCAGAATATAAAACAGACAGGAAAAGTTTCTACAAATATATAAAATGATAAAGAGTGACTAAGGTAAACATTGGTCCTTAAGAGGATGAGAAGGAGGATTTAATAACAGGAAATGGTTGAGGCATTAAAGAGATATTTTATGTCGGTCTTCACAGTGGAAGACACAAATAAGATGCTAAAAATTGATGACAGGAAGGCTATGGTACGTGAGGAACTAGGAATGTTCATTCTCACTAAAGAGGTAATGTTGGGCAAGCAAATAGGGCTAAAGGTAGACAAGTCTCCTGGCGCTGATGGAATGCGTCCCAGGGTACTAAAAATGATGGTGGAGAAAATAGAAAATGCACTTGTGATAATTCACCAAAATTCATTGGACTCTGGGATGATTCCCGCAGATTGGAAAACAGCAAATGTGACACCACTGTTTAAAAAAGATCGACAAAGGTGGGTAATTGTAGGCCGGTTAGCTTAACTTCTATAATAGAAAAATGCTTGAATCTATCATCAAGGAAGAAATAATGAGACATCTCGATATAAATTGTCCCATTGGTAAGACACAGCATGGGCTCATGAAAAGCAGGTCATGTTTAGTGGAATTGTTTGAGGACATTACGAGCATAGTAGACAATGGGAAACCAGTGGACGTGGTATATCTGGATTTCCAGAAGGCATTTGACAAGGTGCCACACAAAAGGCTGCTGCAAAGATAAAAGTGCTTGGCTTTCTAGATAATGTATTGCATGGATAGAGGATTGGTTAACTAACAGAAAGCAGAGAGTGGGGATAAATAGGTGTTATGCTGGTTAGTGATCAGTGACCAGTGGTGTGCCTCAGAGATCAGTGTTAGGATCGCAATTGTCCACAATTTATATAGATGATTTAGATTTGGGGATCAACTGTAGAGTGTCAAAGTTCACAGATGACACTAGAACATAGAACATAGAACATTACAGCGCAGAACAGGCCCTTCGGCCTTCGATGTTGCGCCGACCAATTAGGAAAAAGCCATGACCCTCCAAACTAAACCATTCCCTTTTCGTCCATAAACTTATCTACTAACCTCTTAAACGCCACCAAACTTGGCGCATCTACAACTGCCGCAGGCAGGGCATTCCATACCCTTACCACCCTCTGGGTAAAGAACCTACCTCTGATATCCGTCCTATAACTACCACCCCTTAATTTAAAGCTATGTCCCCTCGTGCTAGCTTTCTCCATCCTAGGAAAAAGGCTATCACTGTCCACCCTATCTAAACCTCTAATCATCTTATATGTTTCAATAAGGTCTCCTCTTAGCCGCCTCCTTTCTAACGAAAACAACCTCAAATCCCTCAGCCTCTCCTCATAAGACCTGCCCTCCATACCAGGCAACATCCTGGTAAACCTCCTCTGTACCCTCTCCAATGCCTCCACATCTTTCTTATAATGCGGGGACCAGAACTGCACACAATACTCCAAGTGCGGCCGCACTAGAGTTTTGTACAGTTGCAACATGACGTTGCGGCTCCGAAATTCAATCCCCCTACCAATAAAAGCTAAGACTCCATATGCCTTCTTAACAACCTTATCGACTTGATTGCCTACTTTCAGGGATCTATGCACATATACACCAAGATCCCTCTGTTCATCAACACTATTAAGAATCCTACCATTAGCCCTATACTCTACACATTTATTATTCCTGCCAAAGTGCATTACCTCACACTTTTCCACATTAAACTCCATTTGCCACCTCTCGGCCCAGCTCTGCAACTTGTCCAAGTCTCTCTGCAAACTATAACACCCCTCTTCACTATCTACCACTCCACCGACTTTAGTGTCATCTGCAAATTTACTAATCCATCCTTCAATACCCTCATCCAGATCATTTATAAAAATTACAAACAGCAGGGGCCCCAAAACAGACCCCTGAGGTACACCACTTGTCACCGAACTCCACGATGAATATCTCCCATCAACCACCACCCTCTGTCTTCTATCTGCTAGCCAATTCCTAATCCAATTAGCTAAATCACCCTCTATCCCATACATCTGCATTTTCTGCAGAAGTCTTCCATGGGCCACCTTATCGAACGCCTTACTAAAGTCCATATATACCACATCAACTGCCTTACCCCCATCCACCTCTTTGGTCACTTTTTCAAAAAACTCAATAAGGTTAGTAAGGCACGACCTACCCTTCACAAAACCATGCTGACTATCCCCAATCAATTCATTTCTCTCTAAATAACTATAAATCCTATCCCTAATAATTCTCTCCAATACTTTGCCCACAACAGAAGTAAGACTCACTGGCCTATAATTCCCCGGAAGGTCTCTCTTCCCCTTCTTGAACAATGGGACCACATTCGCTATCCTCCAGTCTTCCGGAACTATACCCGTAACCAACGACGACCTGAAGATCAGAGCCAGAGGCTCTGCAATCTCCTCTCTTGCCTCCCAGAGAATCCTAGGGTAAATCCCGTCCGGCCCAGGGGACTTATCTAACTTCAAACCCTCAAGAATATCTAGCACATCCTCCTTATCTACTTCAATACTTTCCAGTTTGCAACCCTGTATCTCAGTGTTCTCCACAACTACATTTACATCTCCCTGCGTGAATACCGAAGAGAAATATTTGTTCAGTGCCTCTCCAATCTCTTCAGGCTCCACGCACAACTTCCCACTGCTGTCTATGACTGGCCCTAATCTTGCCCTAACCAATCTTCTATTCTTAACATATCTAAAGAAAGCTTTAGGATTCTCCTTAATCCTATCAGCCAAAGTCTTCTCGTGTCCCCTTTTAGCTCTCCTCAACTCACTCTTTAGCTCCCTCCTGGCTAATCTATAGCTATCCATTGCACTAACTGAGCCTTCAAGCCTCATCCTGACATAAGCCTCTTTTTTCCTTTTAACCAGCGAATTAACTTTTTTAGTACACCATGGTTCCCTTACTCGACCATTTCCTCCTTGCCTGACAGGGACTTACTTATCAAGGACTCGCAGTAGCTGCTCCTTGAATAAGCTCCACATTTCAGAGCTAAGATGAGTGGTAGGGCAAGTGTGCAGAGGACACTGAAAATCTGCAAAGGGATGTAAATAATTTAAGTGAGTGGGCAAGAGTCTGGCAGATGGAGTACAATATTGGTAAACGTGAGGTAGGAATAACAGCAAAATGGACTAATATTTAAATGTTAAAAATTGCAGCATGCTACTGTGCAGAGGGACTTGGATGTCCTTGTACAGGAATCTTAAGGAGATGGTTTGCAGGTACAGCACGTAATCAAGAAGGCAAATGGGATGCTGTTCTTTATTGCTAAAGGGGTGGAGTTTAAAAACAGTGAAGTTATGTTGCAGCTGTATAAGGTGATGATGAGGCCGTACTTGGAGTATTCTGTACAGTTTTGGTCTTCTTACTTGAGAAAGGATATACTGGCATTGGAGGGGGTGCAGAGGAGATTCATTAGATTGATTCCGGAGTTGAGAGGGTTGGCTTATGAGGAGAGGCTGGGACTATACTCATTGGGATTTAGGACTGAGTTGAGTTCTTCACACAAAGGGTTGTGAATCTCTGAAATTCCCCGCCCAGCGAAGTAATTGAGGTTATCTCATTGAATGTTTTTGAAGCAAATATAGATAAATGTTTGAACATTAAAGTCATTAAGGTTTATGATGAATGGGTGGGTAAATTTATTTGTTTGTTTATTTTTTAGTGTTTATTTTTTGGTTAATGGATGTCGTATATCTGGACTTCCAGAAGGCTTTAATAATGTGCCATACCAAAGGTTAATTCACAGGATTAGATCACATGGGATTAAGGGTAATTTATTAGCTTGGATAGGTGAGTGGCTAATGGACAGAAGACAGAGCGTTGGGATAAACAGGTTTTTTTTCTAGATGGCAAGAAGTAACTAGTGAGGCGGCACAGGGTTCAGTCCTTGGGCCGCAGCTATTTGCAATCTCTATTAATGACTTGGATACAGGGATAGAAGACCCTTTAGTCAAATTTGCAGATGACACACAAATAGGCGAGACAATGAATTGCAATGAGAAAATATGAGCCTTACAAATGGATATAGATAGGCTCAGAGAGTGGGCAAAAATGAAGTTTAATACAGATAAGTATGGGTCATGCATTTTAGCCAGAAGAAATGGGAAGGTGACTTAGGGTCTAAATGGGGAGAAGCTTCAGATGCTCTGGTGCAGAGGGATCAGACTGTCTTTATTCATGAGTCACAGAAAACTAGCAATGCAAGTATAGCAGATAATAAAGAATGCAAATGGAATGTTGGCATTTATATCTAAAGGAATGGAATATAAAGGTAAGGAAGTGTTGTGGCAAATATACAAGCCGTTGGTGAGATCACACCAGGAGTATTGCGCATAGTTTTGGTCCCCTTATTTGAGGAAAGATGTAGTGGCATTGGAGGCAAGTCAGAGGATGTTCACTAGATTGATTCCAGAGATGGGAGGGGGAAGGGGCAGGATTGTTATATGAAGACAGATTGAATAGTTTAGGCCTATACTCTAGAATTTAGAAGAATGAGGAGAGATTAGATTGAGGTGTATAAGATGATGAAAGATTTGGATAAAGTAGACATGATATGGATGCTTCCTCCTGTGGGGCATTCTGGGACGAGAGATTATAGCCTTAAGATAAGCGGTAGCAAATTTAAAATAGAGTTGAGGAGAAACTACTTCTCCCAAAGGGTTGTGAAACGGTGGAATTCGCTACCCTAAATTGTGGTGGATGCTGGGACAGTGATTAAATTTAAGGAGGAGTTAGACAGATTTTTAATACTAATAATTTTTATCCTACAGGTACTTCGGTGCACCTTGTTGTCTAACAAGGGGCATACATGCAATGGGTCGTGAGAGGGCTGCTCTTGGATTTTTTGAGAGTATCCTAGTGTTTCACGTCATTAGTGTACGCTTGATCTGGACCATTTGATGGGCAACACGACAGCTCAGTGACTATCGCTGTGCTGTGCAGGTACATGGATTTGGGCCTGTGTCTATGGGAGTTTGCACATTCTCCCCGTGCTTGCATGGGTTTTCTCCAGGGGCTCCGGTTTCCTCCCACACCCCAAAGATGTGCTCTTAGGCTGATTGGCAAAACAAATTCTCCCTAAATTGTCTCGCAAATTTGGTTCCAATGCAGATTTCTGTAAACATAGACAGGATCACGGGTGGAAGTGGGAACATCAAGGTGGTGACACAGGCTCGGTGGGCCGAAGGGCCTATTTCCTGTGCTGTTTTGTTCTTTGTACTATCATGGCCTGAGGTCCACAATCTGAGACTATGAAAAGATCAGCCATGATCTTATTGAATGACGAAGCAGGCGTGAGGGGCCAATGGCCTACTCCTTCTCCTTGTTCCTATGTCCTTATTTACAATATGTTTACTCAATCCCTTATGAGTGATTTATGCATTTATATTGCCATAATACATGCAAAAGAAACAATTACCTTCCAAAATACTTTACATATTTGAATCTTACCGTGGTCCAAGAATAAGCATAGCCATCTACATTTATTACAGGAACAACCAGAAAATCCAGTTCATTGACAAGCATGCTCAGAATTGAGCTTGTTCCAAAATTTCCAACAGCCTGTGAAATGTATGAACCATTGTTTCGTTAAACATCACTGAAACATGTTTCTGACCATCAATTCCAAAAGAAAATCCCCAAGTAAATGAGTTTCCATGACTGACCTCTTTCACGAACCACTGGCAAAGTGCTGGAGAAATCCACTCCCTGGCATGCATTCCACAATCCAAGAAAATGGCAGGCTTCAAAGAACCTGTTCTGTTGCCAACCTGTAACAAGAGATTGATACATTCATACACATACACTATCATTCTATATCATTCTATATTCAATATCACACTATATCGGGGCAATCACAGTTTCTCAAAGCATGGACTCACTTCTGACGTGTTTCAGCAGGACGGGGCAGAGAGATCGGAAACTATCGCAACAAAAACTAAAAATGGGAGATGTGATCTTACCTGGAGGAGATAGATAGGTCGATCCTCATAGCTCCGTCCAATTTCAAGCCGAGAAATCAAGTTTGGGTTTTCTTTGGCCATGGTTGCAGTCCAAGATTCAATCTGCAATTGATTATCAAGTCTTAATAGCCACTGGAAATATATTGAATACTGTGCGTATATATCTTTTGTTAGTAGAAGAAAATGTGTGAATACATCTTACCAATAAAGTCAATTATGCCTCATCCTGGTTACCCAACTACAATCTCCTCCAATCCCATATCCTCCAGGAAAATTCCTTTCCTTGACCTCCACTCTTTTGCATATTCATGGAATTATACTGTATGTATACCATAGAAAACAGGCTATTCAACTCAAAGAGTTAAGGCCAATGTTTATGCCTCACACAAAACTCCTCCCATCCTTATTTAAATGCACCATCATAGGCCTCTCATTCCGTCTTCCTCATACGCTTGCCTAGTTTCTTTTATAATGCATCAATACTATTGGTTTCAACCATTCAATGTGGTACCGAGTTCTGTTCCCGCCACTCTTTGGATAAAGAGTGGGAAGGTCTTTACCAGATGTACCCGGATATGTTCGCCTCCACCTTGTTCCATCAAGGAAAAGATACAAAAGTCTGAGGATGCGTACCTATAAAGACTTCCATCAGGTCATTGAGGTTGAACTATTGGAATATGAACTCCCTAATTAAGAAGTCAATTGATGGATCAATCAGGGAGTCTTTCCCTTGTATTCAACAGGGAGTGTCAGTTCCTCTGGCACTCCTGAAAATAGACTGCTGACTGATAGCACTCTGTGCACTGCTGTTGGAATTATAAACAAAGAAGCTTTGGTGAAGGGACTTCTATCTCTGAAGACTTATTGCCAACTGACTCAAGAACAGCTTCATCCCTGCTGCCAACAGCATTAAGTTGATCTTTCTCTACACCCTAGCTATGACTGTGACATTACTTTCTGCACTGTCTCCTTTCCTTCTCTATTTACAGTCACTGTATACATGTGACAATAATAAATCAAGTCAAATCAAAATCAAAAGATATGGCACCATTGGTACTGCCATATACCCTGAGTGGGGTATTTCAATATCTATCACCAAGATTTGCTTGGTAGGACCACCACAAACTGAGCTGGGTAGTTTCTAAAGGATATAGCTGCTAGACTGGGACTGCGACAGGCGGTGAGGGAACCGGCAAAAGGTAAAACATACTTGACTTCACCCTCATCATACTGCCCACTCCAGATGCATCAGTCCATGATTATATCAGTAGGAGTGATCGCTGTGTAGTCCTTGCAGAGAATCAATCCTGCTTTCTCCTTGAGGATACCCTCCATTGTGTTGAGTGACACTATTACCATGATAAATGGGATGAATATCAAACAGATCTAGCAATTCAAGACTGGATATCCAGGAGGCATGGTGGGCCATTAGCAGCAGCAGAATTGTACTTGATCACAATCTGTAACCTCATGTTACCTGTGTTTAATGCTCTGTCCACTCACATTGTCTGTACCTTTAAGACTTGATTAGCCGTAAAGACTCACATTCCAATCATTATATATATCCCCCACTCAACTATCATCACTAAACCAGGGAATCGTCCCTGGTTCAATAAACAGCTCAGGAGGGCATGCCAGGGTTAACACCAGCACACCTAAAAATGAGGTTTCAATCAAGTGAAGATACAGCTTGGGACTAATTTTATTTTTTAATTAATTCATGGGATGGGGCTACACCGGTATTTATTGCCCATCCTTACTTGCCTTTGTACACCAAACAGCATTTGTAGCAAGTAATAAATCAATTTATTAGTCACAAGTAAGATTTACATTAACACTGCAATGAAGTTACAGTAAAAGTTCCCTTGTCACCACAGTCTGGTGCCTGGTTGGGAGAATACACCTAACCAGCACATCTTTCAGAATGTGGGAGGAAATTAGAGCACCTGGAGGAAACTTAATAGTACTAAAACTTGTGCTCCAGAACTTTCCATATCCCTAGCCAGGTTTTTCCAGTATAGTTTGTAAGAAAGATGTGGAAGCATTGGAAAGGGTGCAGAGGAGGTTTACCAGGATGTTGCCTGGTATGATGGGAAGGCCTTATGAGGAAAGGCTGAGGGACCTGAGGTTGTTTTCATTAGAGAGAAGAAGGTTATGCGGTGACCTAATTGAGGCGTATAAGATGATCAAGGGATTGGATAGGGTGGATAGTGAGAGCCTTTTTCCTCGGATGGTGATGACTAACACGAGGGGACTTAACTTTAAATTAAGAGGTGGTAGTTATAGGACAGACGTCAGAGGCAGGTTCTTTACACAGAGGATGGTGAGAGTGTGGAATGCCCTGCCTGCAGCAGTTGTGGACTCGCCTACTTTGGGGGCATTCAAATGTTCGGTGGATAGGCATATGGATGATATTGGAATAGTTTAGGTTAGAGGGTCCACTGGCCGGCGCAACATCGAGGGCCAAAGGGCCTGTACTGTGCTGTAATGTTCTATGTTCTATGTTCTATGTTCTAGTCATTGCACTGGCATTTACCTGGCAATCATGATGTGGAGATGTCAGTGTTGGATTGGGGTAAACACAGTAAGAAGTCTCACAACACCAGGTTAAAGTCCAACAGGTTTATTTGTAGCAAATCCACTATTGTTGGACTTACCTGGACTTGTAAAATCTCACTCACTTTCCTGCCTGGAAACAATACACATCTTTTTAACCTGTGCTTCATGCTGTTTCCACTCACACTGTCTGTACCTTTGAAGACTTGATTAGCTGTAAAGACTCACATTTCAATCATTATTTGTGTAAATTGAGTTTGTGTCTTTATATGCCTTGTTTGTGTTCAGAACTTCCACTCACCTAGAACATAGAACATAGAACATAGAACATAGAACATAGAACATAGAACAATACAGCACAGAACAGGCCCTTCGGCCTTCGATGTTGTGCCGACCAAAATAAAAAGCAATGCCCCTCCTAACTAAACCATTCCCTTCTCATCCATATACTTATCAACTAACCTCTTAAACGCCACCAAACTTGGCGCATCTACAACAGCTGCAGGCAGGGCATTCCACTCCCTAATCACTCTTGAGTAAAGAACCTACCTCTGATATCCGTCCTATAACTCATACCCCTTAATTTAAAGCTGTGTCCCCTCGTGCTAGCTTTTTCCATCCTAGGAAAAAGGCTATCACTGTCCACCTGACGAAGGAATAGCCAGTTCTGAAAGCTAGTAGCACTTGCCACAAATAAACCTGATGGACTTCAACCTGGTGTCGTGAGACTTCTTACTATATTTACCCAGTAATGCAGAGAATTGCCCGGGTATGTCCTGTACACAGGAAATAGGACAAGTCCAATTCAGCCAATTACTGTTCCATCACTCTACTCTCGGTCATCAATAAAGTGATAAAAGAGGTCATCAACAGCACTATCAAGTGATATTTACTCTGCAATAACCTGTTCATTGATGATTGCACAATGTTCAATATCATTCATAACTCCTCAATACTGAAGCAGTTCATGTCGAAATGCAACAAAACCTGGACAATATCCAGGCTTGGGCTGACAAATGGGTGTTAGTATTCCGCTATGTGTGGCAGGTAATGAACATCACCAAAAAGAGAGGATGTAACCATTGTTCCTTGATTCTCAGTGGCATTAGCATCACTGAATTCTCCCATTCTCAACATCCTGTGATTACCATTGACCAGAAACTAAACTAGACTAGCCATATAAATACCATAGTTATTAGACAAGGTTAAAGGGTAGGTATCCTGGGGCGAGTAACTCACCTCCCAATCCCCCAAAAGCCTGTCCACCATCTACAACGCATGAGTTAGAAATGTCACAGAATACACTCCACTTGCCTGGATAAGTGCAACTCCAGCAACATTCAAAAAGCTTGATACTATCCAGGATGAAGCAACCTGCTTGATTGCTTTCCCTTTCAAAAGCATTCAATCATCCCCTCCCCAACCCCTCCTTGAACAGTAGCTGCTGTGTGTACCATCTAAAATGCACTTCAGAAATTCAACGAGGTTCCTCAGGCAGCACCTTCCAAACACCAAGCACTTACCATCCAGAGGACCAGGACAGCAGATATCTGGGATTGATTTGATTTGATTTATTATTGTCAAACACATTAGCAAACTGTGAAAAGTATTGTTTCCTGCGCGGTGTACAGACAAAGCATACCATTCATAGAGAAGGAAACAAAAGAGTGCAGAATGTAGTGTTACAGTCACAGCTAGAGTGTAGAGAAAGATCAACTTAGTGCGAGGTAGGTCCATTCAAAAGCCTGATGGCAACAAGGAAGAAACTGTTCTTGAGTCAGTTGGTACATGATCGCAGGTTTTTGTATCTTTTCCCCGATTAATGAAAGTGGAAGAGAAAATGTTCGAAGTGTGTGGGGTTCTGAATTATGTTGGCTGCTTTGCAAAGGCAATGGGAAGTGTAAATAGAGTGAATGGATGAGTTTGCATGACGGATTGGGCTACATTCACAATCTTTTGTAGTTTTTTGTGGTCTTGGGCAGAGCAGGGCCAGACCAAAATATGATACAACCAGAAAAAATGTTTTCTGTGGTGCATTTGTAAAGGTTGGTGAGAATCATAGCTGACATGCTAAATTTCCTAGTCCTGTAAGAAAGTAGAGGCATTGGTGGGCTTTCTTAACTATGGGGGGAACTAAGACAAATTGTTGGTGATCTAGACACCTAAAAACTTGAAGCTCTTGATCCTTTCCATTTCATTCCCATTCACTTAAGCAGGGACATGTTCTTTTTTATGCTTCCTGAAGTTGATGACAATCTCGTTCATTTTGTTGACATTGACGGAAAGATTATTGTTGCCGTACCAGTTCCCCAGATTCTCTACCTCATTCCTGTACCATGTCTCATCATTGTTTGTGGTCCAACCCAATACGATGGTATCATCAGCAAACTTGAAAATTGATTTGGAGGGGAATTTGGCCACACAGTCATAGGTGTGTAAGAAGTAAAGCAGGAGGCTGAGGACACAGCCTTGTGGGCCCCAGTGTTCAGGATGATCATAGAAGAAGTGTTGTTGCATGTTCTTATTGAACACCAGCTACAGGAGGCTCCCCTCAAGTTGCTCACCATCCTGTCTTGGAAATGTATCACCATTCCTTCACTATCACTGGATCAAAATGATGGAATCCCCTCCCCAACAGCACTGCAGGTGTACATACACCTCAGGAACTGCAACAGCTCAAGAAGACAGCTCACCATAATTTATTGTACCGGAAATGGGCTACAGGCTAGCGACGCTAGGTACCTGGTGCTGGTAAGATCGCGAAAGGTGAGAAATCAGATGCAAACCTATTTCTTGGCTCGCACACAATCTTTCCGGCTCACCCCATGCATCAGACAATTGGGCACAATGGTAAGATAACCCCATGAACATAATACAGGCTGCTTTTCTAGTACATAGCGAGTGCTCTCCTGTCAGAACTGACATCTTTTGGATGGGCAATAAACTAAACCCTATCTGTCTCATAAGTGGATGTCAATTGTTTGAACCAGGACAGGTGAATGCTCCCTTTGCTTTAACCAACAACCAGCAACTAAAATAGATTAGTGCTGTTTGAGGAAGCCTGCTGTTGAGAAATTGGCTCCCATATTTCCAACATTACAACTTCACAAGTATTTAATCCACTTGGTGAATCCCTAAGGTTACAGTTGTCATTATTAAGAGGTCTGTGGAAAAAATCTCAGAGCACTTAAGGCATAGTTAATTCATTTGGTCAAGTCCAATTCATATGACTGGATCAATTTTCTTGGTCTTTTTCCAAGAACAGACATTGTTGTCATGATTATTAACATGAATTGAGACAGTCAGGGATTAATATTACATTGACAAATTTCAGGGCTACCGATTAACATACTTTTCATTCCTTCCTCCTGTTCACAAGTCTGTACTTGGCTTTTGGCAACATTCCAGCGAACCTCAACACAAATGAGAGGAACAGCACCTCATCTTCCGAATGGGCACTTTACAGCCTGCCAGATTGAATATTGAGTTCAACAACTTCAGAGCATAAACTTTCCTTTCCACCTTCACTCCATTTCCATTTTTTCTTTATTTCATTTTATTTCATCTTATCATCCTTCTTTCTCACTTCTATTTTTCCACTTTTCCAATCCAGCTCTCCCCCCTCCCCAGCTCTCTCAGGGCAACTACCACAATCCTCAGGCAGCCCTTAGCCATCTGTATTTCTCTTCTGCCATTCACACATTCTGATCACTTTATGGACACTTCTAGCACTGTCTCAGCCTTCTGTGTCTTCATTTACACTCCTTTTGTCCAATTCCAGACCTCCCCCCGACCTCCCCACTCCATGCCACACCCTCATAGAACATAGAACATAGAACATTGAACATAGAATACATTATAGTATAATCATAGTATAATAATATAATAATATATATAATCATAGTATACATCTCTGCTGATTCTCTTTGCTCTCAACTCTGACGAAAGGTCAGAACATTGACTCTATTCACATATGCTGAGATTTTCTTGCATTTTCTGTTTTTGTTTCAGATTCCAGCATCCACAGTATTTTGCTTTAATTTCATTCTTTCTGTTGGGCAAATAGACCAACTCAATGAGAATATACCAGACTGAGAAAAAGGATAGCTAAACAACATTGTAATAAGATCACAGCAAGTTAAAGTCCAACAGGTTTATTTGGAATCAGGAGCTTTTGGAGTGCTATTCCTTCCCCAGGTGAGTGGAGAGTTGGCTTAAAAGCACGCATATATTGACAGAGATGCAACTGCAAGATAATGATTGGAATACAAGTCTTTACAGGTAATCAAATCTTTATAGGTACGAGTGGAGAAAAGGATAATCCCAGGTTAAAGAGGTAGGATTGTCACAAGCCAGGACAATTAGTAACATTTTGCAAGCCCAGGCAAAATGGTGGAGGTTACATACAGTGTGGCATGAGAACAGCCTCAACCAGGACCTTGGGTTCATGTCACACTACATGCAAACCCCACCATTTAGCCTGGGCTTGCAAAATCCTACTTACTGTCTTGGCTTGAGACAATTTATACCTGTAACTATCCCTCTCTCCATTCACATTGTCTGTACCTGTAAAGACATAATTGCTTGTAAAGACTCACTTTCCAACCATTACTTTGCAATTGCTTCTCTGTCTATACATGCTGCGTTTGTGAGCCCAACTCTCCACTCACTCACCAGATGAAGGAGCAGCATTCTGAAAGCTTGTGATTCCAAATAAACCTGTTGGACTTTAACCTGATGTTGTGAGACTTCTCACTGTGTATACCTCAGTTCAAAGCTGGCACTTCCACAAGTAAATAACATAATGACACAGATCTCACTGGTTGGTAAAACCATCTCAAGATGGTTGAGATGCACCTACTCCTACTAAAACTGGCCAACATTTGAAGGAGCATGTCTACAAAAAAAATACAAACACTTTCATATTTACCTGCTCCCAAGTATGATAACTTTCATAATCATAGCTGAGTGATCGGGATTCCTTGCGGTTAAACTGGTTCTCAATCAAAATCTGCAGATTCTCAGTTAGTAGCCTGAAAAGATACAACATCAGCCTCTCTTTTAATTAAAGAAGGTCTACTTATATGATTATAATGCTCAGCAAAAATCAATGCAGGATCTGAAACTGACTCATATTTCAATCCAATCTTCTCCAGTCCAGCCTGGACATCTGAGACCCAATCAGCAAGGACCCTGAAATCCACACTCCTGTTTGTGGTCATCAGCTCGACGGAATCTGGATGCCAAAAATCAACCTGCACACACATCAATAACACAATTAATGGCTTCATTCAATCAAACTCCATTAAATATTGGTGTGTGAACTAGCAACAACAAATCATACCTTCATAGAACTGGACAAATTCCTTATAAACTGCAGGTGCTGTTCATTTTCCGGCCACAGACGCAAAACTTTATCCCTGTCAACCAAACGGAAAGTAAATTGTCAGTTTTACTTTACGAGATAGATTCCCCCCACACCCCCGCTCCGTCTTTCCATCATGGCTCATTCAGGGGAATTCTCACCCGTGATAATATTGCTCTGCTGAATCTGAGATCGCGACAGCTGTCACAAAACCCAGGAAAAATAATCTTCCCATGGTTTTCCTAGGATTTCCTAGGAGTCTCTTTGTCAGATGAGGAACGCATGCAGCATCCAGGTCAAGCATCTGACTGCTAAATGCACTGCAGCACATCACACACCCTACTTCCTCATCGAGCCTGGAATTTGCATACTTATGTATATGAAAAAATGGACGTGTTTGTTCCCACTGGTGCAGGTATGTGCGAGCTTTATCTCGTTGTGTGATAGCCTTTACCCGTTCACTGCCTCCAGCTACTCCCTTAATTAGATACAATCGGGATGCTCCAGGACTTATTAGGCTATCAATCTTCTGTTTCAATTCACTTCATCCTATTTCTAATGCACTTCAGAAAGTTTCTGTCAAATATGGAAGTTGATGGCTCTACAAAGGGTTGTGAACTTAGCCCAGTCCGTGGTGCGACCCATCCATTGACTCTATCTACACTTCCCACTGCCTGGGAAAAGCAGCCAATATAATCAAGGACCCAGGTATCCCAGACATTCTCTCTTCCACCTTCTTCCATCAGGAAAAAGATACAGAAGTCTGAGATCACATGCCAATCAACTCAAGAACAACTTCTTCCCTGCTGCCCTCAGAGTTTTGAATGGGCCTACCATACATTAAGCTGATCTTTCTCCACACCCTAGCTGTTACAGTGACACCACATTTTGCACTCTCTCCTTTTTTTCTTCCCTATGTACTCTATGAATGGTATGCTTTGTCGGTATAGCATGCAAGAAACAATACTTTTCACTGTATCCCAACACATGCAACAATAATAAAGCATACCAAATCAAAATTAAAGTTGCCTGGAGGATTTCATCTTCTAGAAGGGAATTGTTGTATAAACCAATATAGGAATATGATAGTGAGATAAATTATAGAGATGCAATAGTGAGTTTTAAGGGGCACCTGGACAAATACATGAATAGGGTAGGAATAGAAGGAAATGATCCCCAGAAGGGTAAGGGATCTTAGTTTAGTCGGGCAGCATTGTTGGTGCAGGCTTGAAGGGCTGAATGGCCTGTTCCTGTGTTGTAATTTTCTTTGTTCTTTATTCTTTAAGGTTTACTTTGCATGTAGGAGTTAGGGTCAGCAATAGACCGCTCAACACTTCTAGACTGCTCCACCATTCATTTTGAACGTGATTGATCTCGATGTGATCTCATTTCCATTTTGGCATCTGCCCCTCATAACCCTTGACTCCCTCGTTTAACAAAAATCTGTCTGACTTTGGTATTATCTATGCCTCATTTAGTAGCACTGGTGAGTGTAGTTCATGGATTCAAATCTCACTCCACAGCCATGAGGGACAGTGGATCAAGATTGAGGTCAGGTCCTGTCTGCTCTCATGAGGTGGATGTAAAAGATTTCATGGTAATATTTCATAGCAGAGAAGAATATTTCTGCCCAATATTTACCCCTCAATTAGCGGCAATGGAAACAATTTACCTGGTCCAAAGATGTAACATTAGGTGGATTGGTCATGCTAAATTGCCCCTTAATACCAAGGGGATTAACAAGGTAAATACATGGAGCTACAGGGATAGGACCTAACGGGATTGTTGTCAGTGCAGGCTTGATGGGCCGAATGGCCTCCTTCTGCACTCTTGAGGTTCTATGATTTTTCTATGATTACCATATTTCTAGATTTGAGACATTGTACTTCTAAAATAATGAATTGGCTGGAAGCACGTTGGGGGCACTCTGATGTTATGAAAGGAGCCACATAAAAGCAAATTCTTTTATTCCTTCTTGCAGTATACAAATGTCTGTCTGGCGTGTTAAACTCCCTTCAACCTGATAAACATTGGCTGGTTTGGTGTTGAAGTTCTTGGGTGTGCACGTTACAGCACCAATGGCAGGATGTTGGCATATATTATTTTTTAAAAATGCTCATTAATTCATGGGATAAGGGCGCGTCGCTGTCTGGCCAGCATTTATTGCCAGTCTGTAGTTGCCCTTGGAGGGCAGTTGAGAGTCAACCGCATTGCTGTGTCTCTGGAGTAACATGTAGGCCAGACCCGGAAAGCATAGCACATTTTCTTTCCGAAAGGACATTAGTGAACCAGCTGGGTTTTTCCAACAACTATAGAATAGAATCATAGAATCCTAACAGTGCAGAAAGAGATCATTTGGCCCATTATTTCTGCATCGACAATAATCCCAACCATATCCCCATAACCTTACCTTTTTACCCTGTTAACTCCCTGGCACTGAAGGGCAATATAGCAAGATCAATCCACGTAACCCAGAGTGTGGGAGGAAACCAGAATATCCAAAGGAAACCCACGCAAATACAGGGAGAACATGCAGACTCCACACAGACTAAAAATTGGTACCTAATTCTCTTCCCACACCTAGTGGCGCACCAAGGCAGAATTTCCCCTGTTTCTTTAGCTATTATTTCCTGGAACAGGTTGTTAGTCTCTCACTAGAGTTTTCGCTTGTAGGGTGTCACTCCAGTGTGGCTGACCAGGACCCTCTTCCACTCTTACCACCAGCCAACAGTATGTTGGAAGGATTTACAGGTTGACACACTCAACCTGTTTGACCACATTATGAATGCAATTTCCTTGGCCATCAAATCCTGAAGCAGGGACTTGAACCCAGAGCTGCTAATCTATTAAAAGGGAATCTCCAGCAATGCACAGCTACATCATTACTTCAGATTACTGAGGAACAAGGAGAATGCCATACCATGCAAAGGAAAGGACTTCCCACATCAGTGATGCCACCTTCATTAATTAATTAGCCCAGTGTGTTACACCTAGGAGATGGCAGCAATGCCTAAAGATGTTCAAGGAGTCCACTTAGGTGATCAAGAGGATTGAATGAATCTGCACATCTCAAAGACAGAGAGGAGATCTGACAGAGGTTTACAAAAGTTTGGACAGGGTGGATAGTCAGAAGCTATTCCCCAGGGAGGAAGTGTCAAGGGGACACAGGTTGAAAGTGAGAGTGGGATCATTCAAGGGAGATGTGCAGGGAATTTTTCACAGAGTTTAAGTTTATTTATTAATGTCACAAGTAGGCTTGTATTAAAACTGAAATGAAGTTATTGTGAAAGTCCCCTTGTCGTCACTTCAGCATCTATTTGGGTACACCAAGGGAGAATTTATCATCGCTGATGCTCCAAACCAGTGCATCTTGGACTATGGAGGAAACCAGAGCACTCAAAGGAAATCCACACAGATAGAGAGAGAACATGCAGACTCCACACAAACAGTGGCCAAACCAGGAATCAAACTTGGGTCCCTGGTATTGTAAGGCAGCGGTGCTAACCACTGTGCCATCTCTGTGTACCATGCCATCCCTACAATGGTGAGTGAGAGAGTTGTGGATGCCAGGAACAGTTGACAGAGGGAGTAGTGAAAGCTAGCACATTAACTACATTTAAAAGGATATAGAAAAAGGGAAGGAGTAAGGGGATATGGACCTAGTAAGGGCTAAAGGTTTTTGCTTAAGTTTACTTAGGGCATTACGACTAACATAGGCTTGAAGGGCTGAGGGGACTGTTCTTGTGCGATACATTTCTTTGTTTTTTTTGTTCTCATATCATATATCTCTCACCTTGCTCATTGCTCAACCAAAAACATTAAATCAAGGCTACTCTTTGATAGTCACATGAGCAGACTGGGAATGGAGGGATACAAACAAATTGTCTAGTTGGACCAATGAGCAGCACAAGCTTGGAGGGCCGAAGGGCCTGTTTCTGAGCTATACTGTTCTTGCTCTTTGTTCTTTGATTCAGCTGGATGCAAAGGATTCCATGATATTATCTGAAGATCAGCACAGGAGCACCCTCCAGAAACCTGGCTAATATTTATCTTTCAACCAACACCATTAGAGTTGATTCCAGGGATGCTGGGACTGGTCTGAGATTAACAAGATTAGGATTGTTTTCACTGGAGCTCAGACAAATGAAGGAGGATCTCATAGAGACATGTAAAATTCTGTCAGGAGTAGATAGGCTAGATGCAGGGTCGATGTTCCCAATGGTGGAGGAGTCCAGAACTAGAGGTCACAGTCTGAGGATTTGGGGTAGGCCATTTAGGATGGAGATGAGGAGACATTTCTTCACCCAAAGAGTGATGAGCCTGTGGAATTCATTACCACAGAAAGTGGTTGATGCCAAAACATTGAATGTATTCAAGAGGCAGCTTGATATAGCACTTGGGGCGAATGGGATCAAAGGTTATGGGGAGTAAACAGGATGAGGCTATTGAGTTGGATGATCAGCCGTGTTCGTAATGAATGGCAGAACAGGTTCGAAGGGTCGAATGGCCTCCTCCTGCTCCTATCTTCTATGTTTCTATGTTCCTCTTTAAAATACAATGATCTACACATTATCTCCTTGTAGTTTTGGGGTCTTGCTACATGCAAATTTGCTATCATATTACCAACACTTTAATAGCATTACAACCTCCTGACTGACCGACGATGACTCACAGTGCCACAATCTCTACCATGGCCAGGGAAAGGTGACAGGTCATGCCAGTCAGAATGGAAATCAAACCCCACCAATCTGATCTAAGCATGGCATCTGGTTCCAGCAAGGAGGTTGAGTTGCTATGGCAACATATATGTTTGCCTGCATGTTGTAGCCTTAAATCAGGAATAGTGAACATAGAGATTCCAATTTCTTTCCATCACATTGCTGGCCAGGAACCTCTCCCACTCTTACAATCTGCCATTGATGACTATTGTAAGGATTTACAAATTGATAATCATTCAGTTTGGCCACATTGTAAACACATCTTTGACTATCAAGTCCTGAGGTTTCTGCCTTAGTAGCAGGGATGCTATCTGCAGCGTAGACAATGGAGTAGTGATGTTGTCATTGGACAAGTGATCCAGAAAGCCCGGATAATATTCTGGGAATCAGGTTTGAATCCAATCATGGTAAAGGGTGAAAGTTGAATTCAATAAAAATCAGAATTTAAAAGTCTAATAATGAGCATTGCCAATTGCTATGAAGACACTAATGTCCTTCAGGGAAGATCCAGCCAACATGACTCCAGATCCACCAGTGTAGTTGACTCTGAACAGGCCTCTGAAATGGCAATTCAATTAACGGGCTGTTAGGGATGAGCAATAAATACTGGCCAGCTAATGCTGCCCATAGTTCCTGAATAAATAAAAAAAGATTTCATCTGATGCAGACACAATGGGCTAAATGGCCTCTTTCTGTGATTTGATTTGATTTATTTAGTTTATTATTGTCAAGTGGCATAATGGTTAGCACTGCTGTCTCATAGCATCAAGGACCCGGGTTCAATTTCTGGCTTCAGTCACTCTCTGTGTGGAGTTTGCACATTCTCCCCATGTCCGCTTGGATTTCATCTGAGTGCTCCAGTTTCTTCCCACAGTCCAAAGACGTGCTGGTTAGGTGGATTGGCCATGCTAAGTTTTCTTTCAATGTACCCAAATAGGTGCTGGAGTGTGGCAGCTAGGGGATTTTCACAGTAACTGCATTGCAGTGTGAATCTACTTGTGACTAATAAAGAAACTTTAAAACATGTGTCAGCATACATGAAAAGTATTGTTTCTTGCATGCTATACAGACAAAATATACCATTCATAAAGAAGGAAAGTAAAAAGTGCAGAATGTAGTGTTACATAGTTAGGGTGTAATTTCACAATGAGAATAGCAGATAGAACTGGAAAGTATGCTAGGTGCAGCTTGCAAGAAGTCCCCTCTATCCTGAGGAAAAAAATTGCTATCCTGAGCAAAAAAATTGTACATTTTCAGTGGTTCTATGGTTCCAATAGTGTCGACAATTCCAAAAAAAATACATTAATAGCTTTAGAACACTTTGGGATATACTGCAGTAATTAACTGCAATAATTTCTTTTCTTGCATCTGGCAAACAATGCAGGACCACCATCCAATCCTATGACAGTCTCACACCAGTTAAAATGTGGCTGTATCAGGCAATATAAATGTGAACTTTTTTTTTAATTTTTAATATCTGCAAAGTGTTGATTTTTCCCCTCAGCACTTAAATGATTCCTAAGCATGAGGCTATAATGTCCTAGTTACATCAGGGGTTGTGGTTTTACACAGAAAAAAAGCTGTGGATTACGCATGTAGATTCAAACAATGACATAACAGGTTTTATTGAGGTGCTGCTCTCTGTGAACTGCAGAATATAAAACTGGAAGTAAAACAGTAGCCTGAACGTATATCCCAATGACATCATCATCAAATCATGTGTTCAGCTCTTAAAGCAGCCTGCAATCTTTCTAAATATATAATAGAGACAGAGGAATTTTTTTTGAAGTTTTAAAGTTTATTATTGTCACAAATAGGCTTACATTAACACTGCAATGAAGTTACTGTGAAAATTCCCTAGCTGCCACACTCCGGCGCCTGTTTGGGTACATTGAGGGAGAATTTATCATGGCTAATCCACCTAAACAGCACATCGTTTGGACTGTGGGAGGAAATCAGAGAATCTGGAGAAAACCCACATAAATGTCACACAGACAGCGTTCCAAGTTGGAGTCACTCCTGAGTTCCTGGCGCTGTGTGCCACCGGAGGAGTTTCAGAATTCGGGACCTCCTCCATCTTTGTGCTCGCATTCATTTACTGCCTCGAACAGTTTGGTGCATTGTAATAGTGTAAAATGTAATCGTTCATGGATGGGGGATTCAGTGACAAGTGGACTGTTTGTTTCCCATTTCCATTGTCCTTGAACTGAGCGGCTTGATAGGCCATTGGGATTAATTTAACAAGAGATTAATTACTCTGATTAGTCAACAACTCTTTTATCATCGTACATGCAACTGCAGGAATGTAAGATATCCAGCATCGAGCAAATGATCGGCATAGCGGCACAGTGATTAATATTGCTGCCTTGCAGCACCAGGGGTTTGATTCCCAGCTTGGGACGCTGTCTGTGTTAGAGTTTGCACATTTGTCCCATGTCTCAGCAGGTTTCCTCTGGATGCTCCAGTTTCCTCCCACAATCCAAAGTTTGGGTTAGGTGGTTCAGCCGTGCTAAGTTGGCTCTTAGCATCAGGGGACTAACGAGAGTAAATGTCTGGGGTTATGGGGATAGGGTGGGCTTGTGGTCAATGCACCCTATCAATGCACCCTATTGATCAAATTATCTTCTTCTGTACTGTAGGATTCTATGATTAGGTTGAGCGTCTATTCTTAATATGTCATTAACGGATGGCCTTTTGGCAAATGCAGCAGTAGAACTGTCAGGACCAGGTAGAACACTTTGAGGTGGTGTAATATGATGTCTACACTGAGGTCTTTATCAAGCCTTTCCATAGAATTTAGCATTATAATATTCCTACAGTGCAAACCAAGCCACTTGACCCATTGAGCCTGCACTGACAATAATCCCACCAGGGCCCTACCCCACAACTCCATGCATTTTCTCTGCTAATCCCCCTGACATTCAGGGGCAATTTAGCATAGCCAATCCACCTAATCACACATCTTTGGACTGTGGAAGGAAAGCAGAGCACCCGGAAGAAACCCATGCAGACACGCGGAGAATGTGCAAACTCCACATAGACAGTGACCCGAGGCTGGAATTGAACCTAGTCCTTAGCACTGTGAGGCAGCTCTGCTAGTCACTGTACGGTCATGATAGAGCCCATGGAATAATCCAGTTTTACCTGTCCAGCGGGTAAAACAAATAGGAGTGGAAAAAGGGAGGAAGGCAAATAAAGTAAGCTGTCACCTATGTGTAATGACAATAGTTGAGCAGCATGGTAGCACAGTGGTTAGCACTACTGCTTCGCAATTCCAGGGACCTGTATTCAGATTCTGGCCTTGGATCACTATCTGGAGTTTGTACATTCTCCTCGTATGTGTGTGGGTTTCCTCGGGTGCTCTGGTTTTCTCCCTCAATCCAAAGATGTGTGGGTTAGGTTGATTGGCCATACTAACAAAAATTGTCCTGAGATGTGTAGGTTAGAGGGATTAATAGGTAAATATATAAGAATATGAGAGTAGGGCTTGGGTGGGATTGTGGTCAGTGCAGACTCAATCGGTTGAATGGCCTCTTTTATAGAATCATAGAATCCTACACTGCAGAAAGGTATAGAATCATAGAATCCCTATACTGCAGAAAGAGGCCATTTGGCACCAATCACAATCCCACCCAGGCCCTATCCTCATTTCCCCACTTATTAACCCTGCCAACCTCCTGACACTAGCATGGCCAAACGAATTCTTTCAGACTTAGGGAGGAAACCCACACAGACACAGGGTTAATGTGTAAACTCCACGCAGACAATGACCCAAGCTGGGAATTGAACCCAGGTCCCTGATGCTGAGAGGCAGTTGTCCTAACCACTGTGCCAACTTCATAGTAAACTCTTTCTAGTTGAATATTTCCGACCATGAAAAAACCTTCAACCCTCCACCATGTTATAATAACGTAATTTATTTGCATAATTAAATAATGCCCAGGAATAAGGACTGCTTTGTACATATCTGTAAAATATTCTCAGGAATGACATGTCCAAAGTGAATACTCTGTGGAGGAAAGGAAAATGAAATAGTTACAGGAATTGTTTCTAAATTACCATTGTGCCCACGGCCTCCCCTCTACTTTAAACCACAGGATATAGATAACTGCTGCTTCACAGCACCCGACTGGGGTTACTGTTTGTGTGGAGTTTGCACATTCTCCTTGTGTCTGCGTGGGTTTCCTCTGGGTGCTCCGGTTTCCCCCCATAACCAAAGATGTGTAGGTTAGATGGATTGCCCATGCTAAATTTTTGATTTGATTTGATTTATTAATGTCACGTGTATTAACATACCGCAACCTGCTTTGAGTCTTTTAACCTTGTAAGTTAGTTGCGACTGTTGTCAATACTGATTGGATTAAATAGACAATTGTATTGGATGTGATCTGTAAACTGATTACATTTTGTGCCATTAATTTAAATACATAAAAGGTTATCCAATAGACCGACACTAGAATGTTAACGGAATCGCACTTATCTTTTATCTCTGGATTGTTAGGACTGGCTCATCACTGAAATAGTCTTCAGATTGCTATTCTAAGTAATTACCTGCTCTTGATGGCATTAATAAAGTACTCTGCATACACAGCACTGTTGTACTATGCACCATATTAGGCCCAGTGATTAGCACTGCTGCCTCAGAATGCCAGGGACTCGGGTTCAATTCCAGCCTCAGGTCACTGTCTGTACGGAGTCTGCACATTCTCCTCATGTCTGTGTGGGTTTCCTCCGGGTGCTGTGGTTTCCTTCCACAGTCCAATGATGTGCAGTTGGATGGATTGGCTGTGCTTTTTTTATTCATTCGTGGGACATGGGTGTCACTGGCTGACCAACATTTATTGTCCATCCCTAGTTGCCCTTGGATGACAGATGAGGGTCAACCACATTGCTGTGGCTCTGGAGTTACATGCAGGCCAGACGAGATAAATTGCCCCTTAGTGCCCCAGAATGTATAGGTTTGGTGGATCAGCCATGGGAAATGTGTGAGGTCACGGGAATCGGGATAGGGCGGGGGGTGTAAGCCTAGGTAAATGTAATAAGTTCTCGCAGACAGAAGCCCCTTCATTAAAATCCCTTTATTTACAAGTCCGACAACAGCATACAGAGTGCTTTTAGTTTGCAGTCTATACTCAGAGTGCCAGTTAAGTGAAAAGCAAGATGTTCCCTAACCGGCCATTCAATTTGGCCCCTAATTAGGGAGTCCATATTCTAACCGGCCCACCTCAATTGCCTGATTAAAGCCACTACAGTAAGTCAGTGCAGACTCGATGGGCCGAATGGCCTCCTTCTGCACTGTAAAGATTCCGTTCTATGATGATTTCAAGGTTATTGATCAATTTGAAAAAGCGTCCTTCAGCCAAAAGCAGAAGCATTGACCTGATCTGAATGCACGTCTCCACATGTCTCTGTACCTCCCTCTGCTGGAACACAGTGAACAGTAGAATTTATGCTTTAACTCTCCGAAGAAGAGTCAAATTCATCTCCAAACCTTTCCTTAGTCCGCAGATGCTGCCACATTGATTGAATATTCCTAGCAATTTCTGTTTTCACTTCTGATTTTCAGTATACCGGATATTTTGCTTCTATTTTAATATGTAAGGAGAAGAATCATCCGACCTGGTTACAAGATGAATCCAGGGGATAAAAGCCAATCTTGCTTGATCCATTCAGACGGATCTTAACCTAGCCCCCATCGTGCAATCTGATTCGTTAGTAAAGCATTTCCAGGATTCCAGGATCTCTATGTGATGAAGATATTTCTGATATTCCTAAAACCACCCCCAACTCCCAACAACGAGCTAAAGAGGGAGTTGAGAAGAGCTAGAAGAGGACAGAAGAAGACTTTGGCGGATAGGATTAAGGAGAATCCTAAAGCTTTTTACAGGTATATAAATAATAAAAGATTGGTTAGAGCAAGATTAGGGCCAGTCAGAGATAGCAGTGGGAAGTTGTGCATGGAGCCTGAGGAGATAGGAGAGATACTGAATGACTATTTTTCGTCAGTATTCACGCAGGAGAAAGACAATGTTGTCGGGGAGAATACTGCGATACCAGGTTGTAGACTGGGCAGGATTGAGGTTCATAAGGAGGAGATAGTTTGTGATAATTATAGGACGGATATCAGAGGTAGGTTCTTTACCCAGAGGGTGGCTAGGGAGTGGAATGCCCTGCCTGTGGCAGTTGTAGATGCGCCAAGTTTGGTGGTGTTTAAGAGGTTAGTTGATAAGTTTATAGAAGAGAAGGGAATGGTTTAGTTTGGAGGGTCATTGCTTTTTTATAATGGTCGGCGCAACATCGAAGGCCGAAGGGCCTGTTTTGCACTGTAATGTTCTATGTTCTATGTTCTATGTTCTAGATGTTAGCAAATCTTGAGGGTATGAAAATTGATAAGTCCCCTGGGCCAGATGGGATTTACCCTAGGATTCTCTGGGAGCTAGAGAGGAGATTGCAGAGCCTTTGGCTTTGATCTTCATGTCATCGTTGGCTATAGGTATAGTGCTGGAAGACTGGAGGATGGCAAATGTTGTCCCTTTGTTCAAAAAGGGGAGTAGGGACCATCCTGGAAATTATAGACCGATGAGCCTGACTTCTGTTGTGGGCAAGGTCTTGGAAAGAATTATAAGGGATAGGATTTATAAGCATCTAGAGAGAAATAAATTGATTAGGGATAGTCAGCACGGTTTTGTGAAGGGTAGGTCGTGCCTCACAAACCTTATTGAGTTTTTTGAGGAGGTGACCAAAGAGGTAGATAAGGGTAAGGCAGTTGATATAGTGTATATGGATTTTAGCAAAGCGTTTGATAAGGTTCCCCATGGTAGGCTACTGCAGAAAGTGCAGATGCATGGGATTGAAGGTGATTTAGCAGTTTGGATTAGGAATTGGCTAGCTGATAGAAGACAGAGGGTGGTGGTTGATGGGAAATATTCAACCTGGAATGCAGTTACAAGTGGTGTACCTCAAGGATCTGTTTTGGGGCCACTGCTGTTTGTCATTTTTATAAATGACCTAGATGAGGGTGTAGAGGGTTGGATTAGCAAATTTGCTGACGATACCAAAGTGGGGGGAGTTGTAGACAGCGAGGATGGATGTTACAGTTTGCAGAGGGACATAGATAGGTTGCAGAGCTGGGCCGTGAGGTGGCAAATGGAATTCAATACGGATAAGTGTGAGGTGATTCACTTTGGTAGGAATAACAGGCATATGAATTATAGGGCTAATGGAAGGACCCTTAATAGTGTTGTCGAGCAGAGGGATCTTGGGGTACAAGTACATAGCTCTTTGAAAGTTGGCACCCAGGTTGATAAAGTTGTTAAGAAGGCGTACGGTGTGTTAGCTTTTATTGGTAGAGGGATTGAATTTAGGAGCCGTGAGGTTATGTTACAACTGTACAAAACTCTGGTGCGGCCGCACTTGGAGTATTGCATACAGTTCTGGTCGCCGCATTATAAGAAAGATGTGGAAGCATTGGAAAGGGTGCAGAGGAGGTTTACCAGGATGTTGCCTGGTATGGTGGGAAGGCCTTATGAGGAAAGGCTGAGGGACCTGAGGTTGTTTTCATTAGAGAGAAGAAGGTTACGCGGTGACCTAATTGAGGCGTATAAGATGATCAAAGGACTGGATAGGGTGGATAGTGAGAGCCTTTTTCCTCAGATGGTGATAACCAACACGAGGGGACATAACTTTAAATTAAGAGGTGGTAGTTATAGGACGGATGTCAGAGGCAGGTTCTTTACACAGAGGGTGGTGAGGGCGTGGAATGCCCTGCCTGCAGCAGTTGTGGACTCGCCTACTTTGGGGGCATTCAAATGTTCGGTGGATAGGCATATGGATGATATTGGAATAGTTTAGGTTAGAGGGTCCACTGGCCGGCGCAACATCGAGGGCTGAAGGGCCTGTACTGCGCTGTAATGTTCTATGTTCTAACTCCAGACATTTTCTCTTCCGCCTTCTGCCTTCGGGAAAAAAATACAAGATTCTGACTTCGCACACCAACTGACTCAAGAACAGCTTCTTCCCCATTGTGCAACTTTTGAATGGACTTACCTTGCATTAAGTTGATTTTTCTCTACACATTAGCTATGACTGTAATACTATATTCTGCACTTTTTTATTCCCTTCTCTACAAATGGTGTGTTTTTTCTGTACAGTGTGCAAGGAACAATACTTTTCACTGTATGTTAATACACGTGACAATAATAAATCAAATCAAATCAAAAATTTAGCATGGGCAATCCATCTAACCTGCACATCTTTGGTTACGGAAGGAAACCGGAGCGCCCAGAGGAAACCCACACAGACACAAGGAGAATGTGCAAACTCCACACAAACAGTAACTCGAGTCGGGTGCCGTGAAGCAGCAGTTATCTATATCCTATGGCTTAAAGTAGAGGAGAGGCTGTGGGCGCAATGGTAATGTTACTGGTTGGGCATTCCAGAGTTCCATGCTAATCCTCTGGGGATGTAGGTTAGATCCTCACCACGATAGAACTTAAGTTCAATTAACATGGAATTAAAAGCTAGTCTCAATAAGAGTAACCACGAAATGATTGTTATAAAACTCCATTGTCGTAAAATCAAATTTTTGCCTCCACGATTCCACCTCTGTGTAAGGAAGATATTTCTGATATCACAAAGAGAGTCGCCAAGCTCAACATTGAGGCTGTGACCAGAATCTCACCACCGTTCACGCTAGCTGGGAATTTTTCCCGTCATGTCGCAGTGAATGGAGATTTGGCTGGGTGTCAAATTCTCCGACCTCGCTGCAGTGGGAGTGTGGCGTGAATGACTGGTGAGGTCATGCCCTGCGAACTTTGTTCTATACCCCATGGTTTAATTCAGTGTAATATTCTGGATCAACAGGGGGTGAGCTGGTCAGCAACCTATCGATGAGTCCTGGGCGTCAAAATAATCTGGATGTCTTTTCTGCTGGAATAGCTGAGTTTGGAACTGACACCAAAATGTATATGGTCAAAAATAGATCCTCTTTTCCGACCTTGGTAGCACCAGCTGTGTATGCATTTCACCCAAGGAAAGTTTAAGATAAATCCTGTTGTTTGAATCGAAGCATAAAGCTATTTTAATTCAAGCTGGACACTGAATTTTGATTTGATTTGCTTTGATTTATTATTATCACATGTATTTGTATACAATGAAAAGTATTATTTCTTGCACGCTATACAGACAAAGCCTACTGTTCATAGAGAAGGAAAGGAGAGAGTGCAGAATATAGTGTTACAGTCATAGCTAGGGTATAGGGAAAGATCAACTTAGTGAGAATTAGGTCCATTCAAAAGTCTGATAGCAGCAGGGAAGAAGCTGTTTTTGAGTCAGTTGGTACGTGTTCTCAGACTTTAATATCTTTTTCCCGACAGTAGAAGATGAAAGACAGAATGTTCAGAGTGCATGGGGTCCTTGATTATGCTGGCTGCTTTTTCGGGGCAGTGAGAAGTGTAGACAGAGTCAATGGATGGGAGGGTGGTTTGCATGATGGCACTGGGCTTCATTCTCATGGCCTTGGGCAGGGCAGGAGCCATACCAATGAAATAACTACAATGAAAAAATGTCATATCAAACAGCTTTTTAAAGAAAACCTGTGAGTAACTTGAAGCTATTTGATAGTGATGGAGTATTTCCAGGAATGATTTACAGCACAGATGCTGTAGACTCCAAGACCATGGATTAGGTCTGGTATGACGTGTGTAATCCTGGCTGATTTAAAGCTTCATTCAGCTGGTCATCAGGAATTTAGGAGCTGTTGATATAGCAGCTGTCATAACGTTTCATTATCACCTACATGTTCACCCTCCTCCCTGACCACTCACTCAAACAGAACAACATGGTGCACAGGTCAATAGGTGAAATCTCAGAGGCCTCCTGTCCATCTCAGTGACAATGTGCCTGTCTCAGTGCTCTCACACTTTATTGTTTGCAAAAATATACTTTATTCATATATAATCTAAGAAACACATTAGAAAAGATTTCCAATTGTTATAATCGTAAAATGTAATGATATCTTTGTCCTTTGTTCTATCCTCCAGAGATCTAGGTACTCTCTGAGGTGCTTCAGTCAGTGTTCCCATCACTGCCCTATTAACTGCACTTCTGACACTTCCAGACTCAATTATCCCTAACCATCTTGTGTTGGTTCGCCATTACTCATCTTCCTTACACTCTAACTTGGCCAGAATCCATCTTACTAGGGACGGCAGGGTGGCACAGCGGTTAGCACTGCTGCCTCTCAACACCAGGACTGGCATTCAATTCTGGCCTAGGGTGACTATCTATGCAGCTTGGATCACTGTCTGTGTGGAATTTTCACATTCTCCCCATGTCTGTGTGGGTTTCCTCCAGATTTCCTCTCATCCCAAAGATGTGTGGGTTAGGTGGTTTGGCAATGCTAAATTGCCCCTTAGTGTCAGGGAGACTAGTTCGGGTAAATGCATGGACCTATGGGGATAGAGCCTTGGTAGGATTGCGGTCGGTGCAGATTCGATGGGAAGAATAGTCTCCTTCTACGCTGTAGGATTCTATGATTCTACGAGTTGGCACATTTTCCCAGTGTCTGCAAGGGTATTCTTTGGATGCTTCTGTTTTCTCCCATGCTCCAAAGATGTGCGCGTTAGGTGAATTGGCCATAGTAAGTTGTCCATCAGTGTCAGGGGGCCAAGCAAGATAAATACATAGAGATTCAGGGATAGGATCTGGGTGGGATATTCTTGGTGCAGACTTGATGGATTGAATGACCTCATTCTGCAGTATAGGGGTTCTATGATTCTATACTTATTTCATCGTGTTCCTTGGCAAGTCTTGCTTATTGTTCAAATCCAGTTTTGCTGACCTGTAATGTTAATGTACAGAGAGACCTTGGGGTTCAAGTTCAAAGCTCCCTGAAAATGACTACACGAGTTGACAGGGTGCTAAAGAAAGTGTATGCTTGCTTTTATTGATCAGAGCATTGACTACAAGAGTCAGAATGTCATGCTGCAGCTTTACAAAACTTTGGTGAGGTCACACTTAGAGTATTGCGTTCAGTTCTGGCCCTTACATTAACAGGAAGGATGTGGAGGCTTTGGAGAGGGTGCAGAAGATGTTTTGCTGCCTGGGTTAGAGGATATGAGCTATGAGGAGAAGCTGGACAAACTAGGGTTGATCTCTCAAGTGTGGCAGAGGCTGAGAGGAGACCTGATAGAAGTCTGCAAAATGATGAGAGCCATTGAATCTTTGACAGCCAGAATCTTTTTCCCAGAATTGAAATGTCTAACACTAGGGGGCAATGCACTTAAGGTGAGAGGGGGAAAGTTCAAAGAAGATATGAGGGCCAAGGTTTGTACACAGAGAGTGGTAGGTATCTGGAAAGTGCTGCCGGGGTGGTGGTGGAAGCAGATACGATAGGGGGATTAAAGGCACTTTTAGATAAACACATGAATATGCAAAGAATAGATAATCTTTCCCAGACCCTCCAGTCTCCCAACTCTGGATTGCTGTGTATCCCTCCTTCCCTGTGCCTCACCATCAGTTATAGAGCATGTGGTCGCTTCAGACTCAACTCCCTCCCTAACATCGTCTATTTCCCTGTCCTTTTTAAATCTCTAAATCCATCTTCTTTGACTCATCTTCAGTCACCTTTGCTTAGAATTTCTTCTTCTTATTTTTCTGTAAATTTCTCTGTTACTTCTACGGGCAGCACAGTGGCACAGGCATTGCTGCCTCACACGTCAGGGACCCAGGTTCGATTCCTGGCTTGAGTCACTTTCTGTATGGAGTTTTCATGTTCTCCTTGTGTCTGCGCAGGTTTCTTCCGGGTGCTCCAATTTCATCCCACAATCCAAAACACGCACTGGTTAAATACATTGGCCATGTTCACTTCACCCTTGATGTAACCAAACAGGCACTGGAGTGTGGCGACCAAGGGATTTTCACAGTAACTTCATTGAAGTGTTAATGTAAGCCTATTTTTGACAAATAATAAACTTTAAATTTCCTTTAAAACATCTTGAGACATCGTCAACTTTAAAGATGCCAGTTATAAACTTATTTCAAACTTTCATTACTACACTGTGTAGAAAATTTTAACAATGTAACATAAATCTTTAATTATCTTTAGATACAAAACTTGAAATGTACAAATTATAGAGATATTAAGGTTAGATAGAGGGAAATTATTTCCTTTCATATGGGAGACTGGATGTAGAAAACTGAACCTTAGGATAAGATCTGGGGGTGAAATCTTCCATCCCCAGTAGTATGGAGGTTCCCTAGTAGTATGGAGTGGATTCAATGGGCAATCCAATTGCTTGGTCTTCCTCAGATTATCTTGAAATGTAAGGCGTTTCAAAAATTTAAGTAACAGGTGAAGCTATGAAATAACAACATAAGTGGTATTCATCACTAATGAATACTACCGTCAAGTCAATAAGACAGTCCATCTGTCACAAAAATGAGTAACAGGTGATATGAATTTCAGAACCAATGTGATGCCAGGTATGTAGACTGAATGTCCCAGTGGCTGGTGATCTGATACAATCTGTATCAAATAGCTTCGGCTGTTCATAACAAAGTACTGTCCATGCCAGACAACCTGTGTATGCTAGTCTCCAATTATCATGTGCAGCATTAGATGTTCTGTGGTCAGATACTTGCTAAACAATCCTGATTTTGCTAAGAATTATTAAGAATTTGCTAAGAAAAACAATTTCACTTGTGCATGCTGGACATCACATACATTCATATACAAGACCCTGTCTTTTGGAGACAAAACGGAAGAGTTGGAAGCGTATTAGGGACATGCCCCTGCAGAAGGAGGCCATTCGGCCCATCGTGTTACAGTCCCACCCAGGCCCTATTCCCGGAACCCCACATATTTATCCTGCTAATCCCCTCACACTAGGTCAATTTTTATCATGCCCAATCAACTCAACCTGCACATCTTTGGACTGTGGGAGGAAACTGAAGCACACAGAAGAAACCTAAGCAAACACGGGAAAAACATGCAAACCCCACACAGACAATGACCTGAGGCTGGAACTGAACTGGGGTCCCTGACGTTGTGATGCAGTAGTGCTAACCATTGTGCCACTACGTCAACCTTATTGGTTCCCTGTCTCCCAAAGTATCAACTTTAAAATCCTCGTCCTTGCCTATAAAGTCTTCCAAGGTTTGCCCCACTCTATCTTTGCAAATCTCTTCAGCTGTACCCCTTTCCTAGATAGTCTAATCTCTTTCCCCAGTCAGAGTCTGGCACTGTTCCCTTCCTGCTATTTGGAACTGTTCCTTTTTAGCTCACCTTCTCTCACTCTCTCACACTTTAAAATGTTTATCTCAAGCTCCATATCTTTGACTAGGTTTTCTGTCACACACAGCAATCCCACCACCAACCCCCTTCTCATCCCCACTCACCCCACTTTCTCATGATTCCTTTGTAGCTTTGTGTCTGTTCCATCACCCCACCTGCAGAGACCCTTTGGACATTTGCCAATGTTAAAGATTTGAAATTTAAAGTTTATTTCTAAGTGCCACAAGTAGACTTACGTTAACACTGCAATTTGTGTGAAAATCCCCTATTCGCTACACTTTGGCACCTGTTCGGGTACACTGAGGGAGAATTTAGCATGACCAATGTACCTAACCAGCACATCTTTCAGACAATGGGAAAAAAACCAGAACACAAACCCACACAAACACAGGGACAACGTGCAAACTCTGCACAGACAATGACCCAAGCCAAGAATTGAAGCTGTGTTCCTGGCACTGTGAGGCAGCAGTGTTAACCACTGTGCCACTGTGTCACCCAGGGGTCAAACACAAATGAAAGTTGCTGTTAGCACCACTGGAAATAATGTTGGCTGAGTTCCTATATAACTACACCACTTAATAAGCACAACCACACTGAACATCCCATTAAGCGGCTTGCCTCACAAATGAAAATATGAATATATAGTAACTTACATGTCGGCTGGTGAGAAGTGATGGAGCAAATCATTTTATTTCAATCAATATTATACCAGATCACACACTTTGGACTGGATTTGACTTTACAGCTAGATGTGCCTTAGGCAGGGTAATGGCTCATGCAAAACGTAAGCAGTAGCCAGCCTACAGCCTTCCTACCTAAGCCCCCTACCCTCCACCAACTCCATATAACGATAAGCAAACAGGTGCCGAAATTGACAACCCACCTATTAGTTCTTTTAAATAATTAACGGACAATTGAACTTGCTAAAGAACCAAGTGACCCAAATATTCGGCTGCCCGTGTTATATGATTGGCGTGGACAGGTGCACGCGAGTAGGTTGGCTGTTTTTTTTAAACCAAACTGGTTAAAATGTGAGAAGAGAGGATTACATTCTTCCAGTGAAGCCCTGTGCAAATAGGGCTCACCCCCTCCCCCACCACCACCCCACTTGCTTTGTCATTTCCCACCCGGCCATCAAAACTCGTACCCTTCCCGGAAGGGAAAAAAATAGTAGAACGGGGAAGTAGAAATACTGGGCTGAACTGAATTGAACTTTACATTTTTCCTCCCACAGTCCAAAGATGTACAGGTTGGGCGGATTGGCCATGCTAAATTGCCCCTTAGTGTTAGGAGAACTAGCTAGGCTAAATGCATGGAGTTATGGGAATAGAGTTTGGGTGGGATTGTAGGCAGCGTAGACTCGATGGGCCAAATGGCCTTTGTCTGCACTATAGGGATTCTACAACCCTAACTGGTCTTATTAAAATGGAACCCCAATAAAATGGGGAAATAAGAACATTGGGCTGAATTTTTCTCCTGGGTCACCTCCCTCACCTGAGGCTTCCCAAACTCTCCTAAACTGATCTCTTCCTGGGATCCAATTTGTCTTGATCCTCGGGCCTTCTTGCACTACCAGCAGTGCCCACTGCAGATTTGTTGTGCTGCTGAGACTGTTAGAGCTGCCAGCCAACTTAATTCTCTGATATTTCTCCCACAGAGGGGCAGAAGTCCACTCTCAGTTACTGATGTCCGCTCACAGAGCATCATCCTGTGGAATGGTCTTGTTTTACATTGATCTGTTTGGGACCAATCTTTCTTCCAGGAGTGGATAATAACTTTGAATTTAAAATGTCATTGTCAAAAGCATTGTTTCTTGCACACTGTACAGACAAAACATACTGTTCATAGAATACATAGGGGAGGAGGAAAGGAGAGGGTATAGAATATTGTGTTACAGTCACAGCTAGGATGCGGAGAAAGATCAGCTTAATATGTGGTAAGCCCATTCAAAAGTCTGACGGCAGCAGGGAAGATGTTCTTGAGTCGGTTGGTACATGACCTCAGACTTTTGTATCTTTTTCCAATCGAAGATGGTGGCAGAGAATGTGTCCGCAGTGTGTGGAGTCCTTGATTGTGCTGCTGCTTTAGGCAACAGGAAGTGCAGACAGTGTCATGGATAGGAGGCTGGTTTGCGTGTTGGACTGGATTATGCTTTAATAAAATCCCCCTGTAAAATGCAGGCCCTTCTATGTCGGTCCAATGATGGATGTTGTGTAGATGCAATTCCATCCTCTGCTCTTTTAACAAGGTAAACATCAAGCTGACATTCATTTTTATTTATTCATGTATAAATTTTAGATGTCACTGTCTATGCCAGCATTTATTATCCATCGTGGATTGCCCTTGAAATGTTGAGCCGCCTTCTTGAATACAACTCTGTGTGACTCACTTGAACATTTCGGAGGTCAGAGAGGAGTCAACCACAATGCCGTGGGTCTGGAGTTACCTAGTCCAGACTGTGGAAAGTTGACAGATTTCCTTCCTTATTAGTCAATTAGATGAGCTTTTATGGCAACCTGCTAGTTTCTCATCATTACAGATACTAGATTTTCAAATTCAGGATAATTATTATATTTCATTGAATCATACAATCTCTGAAGTGCAGAAAGCGGCCATTTGGCCCTTCAAGCCTGCACTGGCAACAATCCCAATCAGGCCGTATCCCTGTAACCCCACATATTTGCCCTGCTAATCCTCCAGATGCTAAGGGGCAAATTAGTAAGTCCAATCCACTTAACCTGCATATCTTTGGACTGTGGGAGGAAACCGGAGCTCCAGGAGGAAGCCCATGTGGACATGAGGAGAATGTACAAACTCCACATAGTCCAAGGCCAGAATTCAACCCGGGTTCATGGCGCAGTGAGACAGCAGTGCTAACCGCTGTACCATCATTCTGCCCACATATTAATTAAATAATTGGAATTGAATTCCCCTGTGTCATAGTGAGATTCGAACTCATGTCTCCAGATCATTATACCAGTATTTTGGATTACGAGTCAAGTAACTCTAAGTTTATTTATTTATTAGTGTCACAAGTAGGCTCACATTAACCCTGCAATGAAGTTCCTGTGAAAATTCCCCAGCTGCCACACTCTGACGCTTTGGGTATATTGAGGGAGAATTTAGCATGGTCAATTCACTTAAGTTCAATAATCATTTTTCAGACTGTGGGAGGAAAACGGAGCATCCAGAAAAACCCACACAGACACGAAGAGAACATGCAGACTTTGCACAGATTCCAGCTGGGAATCGAACCCGGGTCCCTAGTGTTGTGAGACACACTGCTAACCACCATGCCACTGTGCAATTGTATTCAACCTTTATCATGTTTAACTTTAGGGCAGCACAGTGGCTCAGTGGTTAGCACTGCAGTCTCACAATTCCAGGGTGCTGGGTTCAACCCCAGCCTCGGGTCACTATCTGAGTGGAGTTTGCACTTTCTCCCCATGTCTGCATGGGTTTTCAACGGGTGGTCTGATTTCCTCCCACAGTCCAAAGATGTCGGGTTAGGTTGAATGGCCATGCTAAATTAATCCTAGTTTTCGGGGGATTAGCAGGGTAAATATGAGGAATAACAGGAATAGGGTGGGATTGTGGTCAGTGCAGACTTGATGAATCAAATGGTCTGTTTCTATGATTCTAACCCCAGTTTTACTGATATCATACAGCCTGAATTCAATTGTTAAGGCTGCTAGCCTCAATGGAGGCCCACTGTGTAACTTTCTCCCATTACAGTGTGTGCCACTAAAAAATTCACAAAATGAAATAATGTTGAGCAAAGTTCAATAATCATAGAATAGCATCAGACTTCTCCACCTCTAACACAGTGACGATGCTGCTAAAAGTAATTTGGCACCAGTCCTATCATCCAATAAATTAATTAATGCACAACCTTATGTTATTTCCTTTTCCATTTTGAGGGCATCAAAATAAGCTACATTTTAAACAAATGGAATTCCTTGTTCAACTTCATTGCAAAGCTTATGGTCAGTCCCATCCATGGGTCAGCTATTATCCCTCCCGCCCCTCGTTCTGAGCTCTATTAAGTCTTCAAAAGCAGACATTGAAGACAGAATGGCAAGCTCACTTGTGACATTCACTCACCAAAAGCCAATGCAAAATTCAGCAGATTCTCCCATTCCTCCCCCCAATAAATTTTGATTTTGGATAATGACTTTGAATTATTACTGTCATATGTATTAGTATACAGTGAAAAATATAGCTTCTCGCACGCTGTACCAACAAAGCATGCAATAAAGAAGGAAAGGAGAGGGTGCAGAATGTAGTGTTGGAGTCATAGCTAGAGTGCAGAGAAAAATCAACTTAGAGTGAGGTAGGTCGATTTAAAAGTCTGACAGCAGCAGGGAAGAAGCTGTTCTTGAGTACGTAACATCAGACTTTGTATCTTTTTACTGACAGAAGAAGGTGGAAGAGAGAATGTCTGGGGTACCTGGGATCCTTGATTACACTGGCTGCTTTTCCAAGACAAGTCATACTTTCAACATTGTTGCAAAGACCTACCTTTTGACATCCTTTCCACCATTTAACAGATCTTGTAAGCTTCATTACCTGCAACCTGCTTAGTCTGCAGATGGATTTGGTCACTAATATTAACTACCTCACATTAAGATGTACAATATTGAAGCTATCTCCCAATCTGTCCCAAGTAAAAATTCTCTTGGGTTCAACTTCCATTCCTAAGCTTCTCGGCTAGTTTATATTGTGGTCCAATTGCCAGCTAATGAATCAGGCAGGTAACTTATTTTTATTTCTATTTGCCTTTGTAATTATTTACATATAACTGAAGCTATAAACTCCATCATAGTCGCAGATAATGTCACAATTCTTTATTGTTTAACTAACTGATAAGTAACCAGTGCAAAGGTTATTTGAATACACTCGCATGAGTGCCTTTTCCGAGTCTTTACGTCGCTCGTCGACGTTTTGGTCTACCACTAGCAGATCCCACGCCTTGGGCTCTCGATCTTAAAGTACCACGGGTAGCACCCCAGCCGGGGTCTACTGAAGTTACCAATTGTTGCCTACAGACCCCAGCCGGGGTCTGCCCAGGGCATATTACGTGGCTCGCAGAGCCCCAGCCGGGGTCTACTGATGTCATTGTGGCTCGGTTGGGCACCCTGAGTGTGTTTAGGGCAGGGTGTGAGCTAGTACCGTCGCCCCCTGATCTAATTGGGCGTTTAGAGAACCTTTGTCGGTATTTTCGGTGCTCGGTCCTCTTGCGTAGGGGTGGGAAATTTAGAATTTAAGGGAAAATTTTATTCCGAATTCAGGGAAGCCAGATTAGGTGACGTGACAATTGTACATAACCAATTCACCTAGTTAGCACATTTTTGGCCATGTGGGAGGAAACCGGAGTACCCGGGGAAAACCCACGCGAACACGGGGAGAAAGTGCAAACTCCCCCAGCCGCAAGGCCCAGGTCGGGAACCGACCCTGGGTCCAAGTAGCCGGTCAACCTCAGTGCTAATCACTGGGCTGACGTGTTGCCCATTCGTACCGTGACACCTTTGGGTGGTAATCGGTGTCATTATCTTTCGTCATCGTCTGGTAGTGAACATCCAAGACAAGACGGGGCACACGTCCCATCTCAGCGTCACCCCAGGTGCGTCTCGTTCGTCTCACCCTTTGTACCGATGGTGTGGGTAGTGGGTCGCGGGTGCTTCTACTACCTAGGCAGGGTGAACCGCATCCGCCAGCGGATCACCAGTGCCCCCGGGACAAGCCTGAACTTGTCGAGAACCTAGTTTTTTTGGAAATTTACCGGGTTTGTAGGCATAGAAGCGTGTTGGTTATCCTCGGCCAGTCAGATTCCGACAGACACTCGCCTGCCAGCAGGAGTGCCTGGATTCCCTGCGGGACCATCGGTAAGGGCTGACTCACTGTGGTCTAGAACAACCAAAAATACCACAGCTACGCAACACAGACCATAATCCATTCCAGTTTCACCACTCTAGGATGGCAGTCCCGTGGTGTGGTCATGGACCTGGCCTGCATCGCCCCCGCTATTTGTTTCTCGACCAGTCACGGAATACCCTCTCTTGTGCCCAAGGAGAAGGTACCAGGTGGCTCCCGCGGAAGGGATTGACTCGCTGTGGGTAGAACCCAGAAGACCCCACAGTTACGATTGGCCGTTAACGCCTTGTTTCGGCTAACCAATCTCACCCCACCTGTCTGTAACCGCAACCTTAAGGGGCATCCAGGCATGCAATTACTCCGCATCGTTTCTGGGACAGCTGCTTTAGCCGCCACCGCGATGGATGTGCGGTGACGTTGCCCGGCGGGACCGACGTGGAGGCGCAGCTCGCTGTGCGGCAGAAACGACAAGACACGCACAGTTAAAGTAACCAAGAAACCTTAAGAGAGTCCCCCCAAGAGAGTCCTCCTTAAGAGAGTCCTAGCTACTCCCGAGGGAATAACCAGAAACCCCAAGTGAGTCCCCCCAAGAGGGTCCTCCTTAAGAGAGTCATAGTTACTCCCGCCACCTGAGAAGAGTCAATTCCTGTTACATCATAAGCCGCAGTTTAGTTCCAAGACTGGAACCTTAATAGTGGGAACATTCAAGGTGCCAACCCCATGGCATCTTAACAAGGAACAAGGTAAGGGAATACTCAATGAACAGCAGGACACTAGGAAGCTTAGAGGAAAGAAGGGATTGCGGGTGCTTTTCCACAAATCCAAGACGGAGGTAGGACAGGTTAATAGAGTAGAAGGCATGCAGAACTCTTGCCTTCATCAGTCATGTTATAGATTACAAGAGCATGGAGGTTATGTTGGAGTTACAAAGAACAAAGAGCAACACAGCACGGGAAACAGGTCCTTCGGCCCAACGAGCCCACGCTGCCGTCCTAACGTCTTAATGACATATCCTTGACTTTCGGCTATGTCTATTGTTGAAGATTTCCATATAGGGACCAATATAGGGACAATTTGTTACCCAATCAGACTAAGAGCACATTTTTGGGATGTGGGAGGAAACCGGAGCACCCGGAGGAAACCCACGCAACCACGGGGAGAACGCGCAAACTCCCGCAGACACAGGCCCAAATCCATGTGTCAGCACAGCAACAGCGATAGTCTCTGAGCTGTCATGTTGCCCATCAGATGGTCCAGTTTAAGCATACACTGACGACGTGAAGCACTAGGCAACTCCTGAAGCAACCTCCAAGAGCAGCTCTCGCACGACCTGCCGAATGCATGCCCCTTGTTGGTCAACAAGGTGGACCGAATTGCCTGCGGAAACAAATAAGACTTAATTAAACATGCTAAAAAAAAACTAAGACATTCCCGAGACGAAACTAAAAGATAGTCTATTACTATTTGGTCCTCCCGATATTCAAACAGTCCTGCTATATCCCTCTATCTGCAGACCGCTCATGTGGCTGTCCAAGAGACCCTTAAACAACCCTAGCGTGCCTGCTCCCACCACCTTACTCGGCAGTGCATTCCACACCCCCACTACCCTTTGTGTGAAAAACTGGCCTCTAATATTCGTCTTATACATAGCCCCCTCACCCTGAGCCCGTGACCCCTCGTTCTATCCATTTCTAATGGTGGAAAAAGCTTACCACCATTTACTCTATCTATACCCCTCACAATCTTATATACCTCTAAAAGATCCCCTCTCAGCCAACGTCTTTCAAGGGAAAGCAACCCCAGTGTTTTCAATCTTTCCTCGTAAGACAGCCCTTTCATACCAGGCAGCATCCTGGTAAATCTCCTCTGCACTCTCTCCAGGGCCTCTACATCCTTCCTGTAGTACGGCGACCAGAACTGGACGCAGTACTCCAGATGAGGCCCAACCAACGTTCTATACACCTGCAACATCAGACTCCTACTCTTGTATTCTATACCCCTTCCTATGAAGGCTAACATACCATACGCTTTTTTTACCACATTCTCCACCTGTACTGACACCTTCAGAGACTTGTGAACTTGCACCCCCAGGTCTCTCTGCATCTCTATACTCCGGATAGTTTTACCTTTTATCCTATAACTTCCCTCTACATTATTCCGGCCAAAATGCATCACCTCGCATTTATCCGGATTAAATTCCATTTGCCATCTATCTGCCCAATCTACCAGCCTATCTATGTCATGTTGTATTGCCAGGCACTGCTCCTCAGTACCCGCCAATCCAATCATCTTAGTGTCATCAGCAAATTTGCTGATCACACCACCTACCCCCTCTTCCAAGTCATTTATATACACCACAAATAGAAAGGGTCCTAGTACAGAGCCCTGTGGCACACCACTAGTGACAGACCTCCAGTTGGAAAAAGAGCCTTCCACTACTACCTGCTGTCTCCTCCTCCCAAGCCAGTTCTCAACCCATCTACATACCTGGCCCTGTATACCATGCGCCTTCACCTTTTCTATCAGCCTACCATGAGGGACCTTATCAAACGCCTTACTGAAATCCATATAGACAACATCAACGGCTTGTCCTTCATCAACCGTTTTTGTCACCTCTTCAAAAAAATTCCACTAGATTTGTAAGGAGTTGTACAGCATGTTGGTTAGGTCACAGCTGGGATACTGTGTGCAGTTCCGGGAGCCTCATTATAGGAAAGATGTGTTGCATTGGAGTGGGTGCAAAGGAGATTCACCAGGATGTTGTCTGGGATGGAGCATTTGAGCTCTGAAGAGAGGCTGGATAAGCTTGGGTTATTTTCTTTAGAGCAGAAATGGCTTGGGGGACCCGATTGGAGTGTATAAGATTATGAGGGGCATGGACATGTAAATAGAGAACAGTTATTCCCCTTAGTTGAAGGGTCAATAATGAGAGGGCATAATTTTAAGGCAAGGGGCAGGAGATTTAGAGGGAATTTGAGGCTGTATCTTTTTAACCAGAGGATGATGAGAGTCTAGACTGCACTGCTTGGAAGGGTAGTAGAGGTTGGAAACCTCATAACCTTTGAAAACTATTTGGATGAGCACTTGAAATATCATAGCCTTCAATCCGATGATCCAAACACTGCGACGTGTGATTAGACACCATTCATGGGTGTGGCACAGTGGTTAGCACTGCTGTCTCACAGAGTTAGGGACCCAGATTCGATTCCTGGCTTGGGTCACTGTCTGTGCAGAGTCTGCACTTTCTCCCTGTTTCTGCATGAGTTTCTTCTGGGTCCTCTGGTTTCCTCCCACAGCCCATTAGGTTTGCTGGTTAGATGCATTGGCCATACTAAATTCTCCCTCAGTGCACCTGAACAGGTGCCAAATTGTGGCAACTAGGGAATTTTCACAGTAACTTCAGTTACTTATGTCTACTTATAACATTAAGAAACAAACTTAAACTTCTTCTATTAACGCCGTTAGCCAACTGAACTGTATTGTTGTACCAACTATAATTTGTCAATGCAAACTCAATGGGCCATAGAGTCTCTTCTGTACTTTGTAACTCTATGGTAAGGTCAAGTGGATGGCTGTAAACATGGGTTGCGGGGTTTGCACAGTGGGTGATATTATGGGCTACAGAAGGAATAGTAGAAAGAGAGCATGATGAACTGACATGATATTAAAATTACTGAGGATAAAAAGATTTGATATTCAGTGAGGAAAGCAATGAGGATAGTTTGTTGAGAGTATTGGCATGGAACTTAGACAGATATTGGAGAACCAAGGATTTTAAGAGAGAGGTGAGGCATGCATTGGTCTTGGTGTCGAGACTAGAAACATCAATAGCCATCTATTTTGGTGATGTAAGTTGAGGGATAAATTTTGGTCAGGACACAAGGGAAAGCTTCTCCTGCTCTTTTCTGAATTATGGGATCTTTCACATAGAGTATTTGAGGCCTCAGCTTAATATACCATCTGAAAGGCAACAAGACAGCAGTCCCTCAGTCCCACATTGGAGGATCAGCCTAGTTTTGTTGTCTTACACCTTCAGGCTTCTCACAGGCCAGGGTTGACATAGCACAATGCATATTCAAACATTACTCATACTGATACAAGTGAATAGGAGCAAACACTGCACGTATTTTTCCTTCCACATTTGTACATGCACAAATCATACATGTTAAAGCATATCCAGAGATGTACGGATGTACAAACACATTAAAGATTACACATACATACATAAACACACAAATACATATACACAAATTGGTACACATATCCAACAATAATACACACACTGAAATACTATATAGAAATGAACACTGACAAAGTTGTGTTGTCTATTTTTTATTTCTTGTGTACTTTGTTAGCCTATTGGGGAGGGTTCTAGATTTCAATTACCACAGAATCATATGGTGCAGAAGAGGCTCGTTGGCCCATCGAGTCCTCACCAACACATTAGAAACACGTGAACTTCTACCTAATCTCACCTGAATATTATGATGTGCTATGGGCCAATGATATCCCATCTAAAAAAATATTATGCACTCAGAGAGTGGTAGGAATCTGGTAAGTACTGCCTGGGAAGACACAGAGTCGAAAGCTTGCTTTTTTACTATCAAATAAATCGGTTGGATTATAAATTGGTGTTGCTAAATTCTTACTGAGTTCTTACCACCCCAATCCAACGCCGGCATCTGTACATCAAGATAGTGGAGGCCAGAAACCTTACAACCTATTAAAAAAAATTTGGATGAGCACTTAAAATATCATAATGTTCAAGGATATGGGACAAGTGCAGGAAAATGGGATTTGGTCACCTTTAGTAGTATTATTAGTGCAGCCTCTATAGGCCTTTTCTACGCTGTATGACTCTATATCACATAAATGTACACACATTAGTACACATATCCAACAGTAACACACACACTGGAACACCATGTAGAAACGAACACCAACATGTCACACACATATACACACATTGATACATTTATCCAACAGTAACACACACTAAAACACCATATGGAAATGAACACAGATATACTGTTTCATAGTTACTTCATTGCAGTGTTAATGTAAGCCTACTTGTGACACTGATAAATAAACGTATCACACACACCAAAACACACGTACACTATTGGTATGGAGGGCTGGCTCCCTGTCACTATTACGTGTGGCGGCTGCCTTATATAGAAGAGATTGGGCGGCTCAGACAGAGCAGTGCGTGTGCCTCAGCGTCTGCGGAGAGACGCAGTGCCTTCCCCCCTTACTCTGTCCTGTTCTAACCCTCTTCCTCTCTCTCTGTCTCCATCCCGCAACATCGCTCCTGAGAGCCGGGAACAGATCGCACAGGCAAGATGTCGGGTGAGTGGTGCCTCTCTCTCTGTCCAGAGGGGTTGTCAGTGGATATGCAAAATGCAGCTTGTATCTGTAATGCAGAGAGGGAGAGGCAGTCCAGTGGAGTGTGTCCCTGGACTAGCGCAGGAGACTCTGCCGCTCTCTCTCACCGCGATCAAACTGCACTCCATCACTTTGCCGATGTCTGAATTTTCATTTGAAAATGTAACCCTTCTATTTTTACTCTCCTCAATCTCTTTCCGCTTTCTCTCCTTCCGGGTGAAATTGACCTGGGCTGATTTGAAATGTACCATTTCCAGCCTCCAAACCTTGCCAAAAAAAGAATTATTTTAAAACTGCGTGGCGGGTATCTGATTGGTGCTTTTTTTTCCCCTGTGTTTTTTTTTAAGGACCAACTGGAACTTGTGTCCCAAAAGCTGCCTGCTGTACAGGATTTTCCCTCCTCTGTCCAGAGGAGTTTTACATTCCTCTCAAGTTTTGTAGCAAAATAAGTTGCGTATCTTTAATTACAACATTCCACCTAATCAGAAAATAACTCGTTGTGCATCAGTCTCGGCGGAAGGCGTTTGCATCCACCCGTGTCTGCATTCATTCATATAGCCATTTAAATCGAAGAAAAATAAGCTTGTAACCTTTTAGAACTTTTTAGCTGCACCGCCTTGTGTTTCTTGTTTCCCTTTAGTTTATAATGCATCTGTTTCCACTTTCCGGAGCTGGCCAGTAGCTGGCAGTGTTCGCTGGAACAGTAGGTTTCTTCTTTTCATTGATAACTTTGTCAATGATTGAAGAGCTTGGGTCAGTTTCACCGTGCTTGAAGTCTTCCTTTGATAGTGACTCCTCATCTCTTTGGACTATCTGTATGACCCGCCAGTCTGCCATTAGAAGGGGAAAAAATCTCATACAATTCAATTCAAATCCTTCCCCATTAACACTTTTTTTGGTTAAACATCGACTTGATTATCAGTCTCAACTTCAGAAAAACTCATCCAAGATTGCAATGTTCATCTATTTTCCTCCCCATTGCTCTCCACCACCCCCCCCCCCCGCCCCACCCTACCGTCGCCCGGAATCTTCACTTCGCCAGTCATTTGCAACCCTCCCATGACCTACTCAACCTTTCACCCAGCCAGCAATCTCTCGCAGCCTCGAGTTTCCACACCTGCCTCCCTCCCTCCGAGACTGGACTCTGCTGCATTCCTTCCCACTTGAGTCAGCCTTGGTCACACAATAAGAAACATTCTTTGAACCCCTTCTCCTTCTGTAACCTTGTCAAAGTCCACATTTTTGATCATAACTCCTCTCCCCCTACCTTTGTTTGACGGCTTTGATTTGATTTATTGTTGTCATGGGTATTAGTATACAGTGAAAAGTATTGTCTTTTGCGCCTATACAGACAAACATACCGTTTCATAGAGAAGGCAGGGTGGCACAGTGATTAGCACTGCTGCCTCACAGTGCCAGGGACCCGGGTTTGATTCCCAGCTTAGGTCACTAAGCACGTTCTGCCCGTGTCTGCATGGGTTTTTTGCCAGTTTCCACCTACAGTCCAAAGGACGTGCCTGCGGGTTAGATGGATTGGCTATGCTAAATTGCCCCTTAGTGTCAGAGGGACTAACTAGGGCAAATGCATGGGGTTATAAGAATAGGGCCTGGTGCAGACTTGATGGGCCAAATGGCCTCCTTCTGCACTGTAGGATTCTATGACTCTAAGGAAAGGAGAGGGTGCCAGATATAATGTTACAGTCATAGCTAGGGTGTAGAGAAAGATCAACTGCATGTAAGATAAATCCATTCAAAAGTCTCATGATAGCAGGGAAGAAGCTGTTCTTGATTTGATTGTTTTGTGATTTCAGACTTTTATATGTTTTTCCTGCTGGAAGGTGCAAAAGAGTATGTGTGGGTTCCTTGACTATGCTGGCTGCTTTTCTGAGGCAGCAGGAAGTGTAGACAGAGTCAGTGGATGGGAGGCTGGCTTTGTGATGGACTTTCCTTAGCAAGCACTTCGTTTTTGTTTATTTTGTCACATGTGAAAGTTGTTTCTCATTGGGATTGCCAATTTTCCAGGGAGGCAGTAACTTACAGCCACTGGGTCAGTAATCCAGAGAACCAAGGTAATGCTGTGGGAACCAGGGTTCGAATCCCACCAGGGCAAGTGGCGAAATTTGAATTCAGTAAAAATCTGGAATTAAAACACTAACCGTGAAACCATTGTTGTAAAAACCCATCTGGCTCACTAATGTCTTTTAGGAAAGGAAATCTGCCGTCTTTAACTAGTCTGGCCAACATGTGACTCCAGATCCATAGCAAATGTGGTTGACTCTTAAATGCCCTCTTAAAGTTCCATTTGGTTTAAGGGCAAGTGGAGATGTGCAATAAATGGTGGCTGGGTTGGTGATACCCACATCCCATGAATGAATGAGAAAAATCAATCATCAGAGCACTGCTACATCTAATCCTGGAGAAACATCATAGGAACATTATTGTTTTTTATGAACATATGACAGTTGGAAAAATATTGAAAATGGGAGGGGAAAAAGACTGTTTGGCTGACAGTTGAAGAATGAAGAACAGTACAGCTCAGGAACAGGCCCTTCGGCCCTTCAAGCCTGTGCCTATCATGATGCCTGCCTAAACTAAAACAGTATGCATTACACAATGTGTTTTCTTCCAATCCCATCCTGTTCATGTATTTATCAAGCAGCATCTAATTGGGTGTTGCTTTTCAATGGTGTAGGAAGGCAGTACATCACAAAGATGGCTGAAGTGTGGGGGCAAGTCATGTGATGAAAGCTCCTGGAATACATTTAATTACAACAGGGAGTCTTATTCTTGTGGATCAAATTAGGGGATGGAATTACATGCACAATGGGAGCAGAATCCACCAGCTTGTATTTACGTAATATGCCAAGGTGCTTCACCGGAGTACAATGTATGATGACAGACTACATGGAGACATTGGCACAGATGACCGAAACTTTAGCCAAAGATGTAGGTTTTAAGAAGTGTCTTAAAATGAGAAGGAGGAGCTCTAGAGCTTAGGGCCTTGGTATTGCTACAAATAGTGGAGCAATTCGGATTACAGAAGAAGCCAGAATTAGAGATTGCAGATATCTCCAGCGGTTGTAGGAGGTTGCAGAGATGGGGAGGGGTCAAACCACTAAAGGATTTGAAAAGCGTGATGAGAATTTTAAACTGGAGATATTGCTTGAGCAGGAACCGGTGTAGGTCAGGGAGCACATGGGTGATATGGGCAGTGAGACTTGACGGTCAGCAGAGTTTGGGACGATCTTAAGTTTGCGGAGGATGGAATATGTGAGACCAGCTAGGAATGCGCTGTCAAATCTAGAGATAAGAAAAGACATGGATGAGGGTTGCCAGCTGATGATATTTTGGAGATGGAAAGTGATGATTGAAGTGAGTTGGGATACTGAAGGCAATGGTGAGGAATTTGGGAGCCTCCAAGTTGACAAATGAAGGGCACAATTTTTAGATATTTCTGTGTGCTTTTCGAGCATTGTGCCCGTGTTATTTTCCTCTTTGTTTCATTTCTTATGTTGCCAATTGTTCTATTTTACGCACCATCTGCTCAGACTTTGGTTACACATGGTACAGGATGGATCTGTACATAATTCTCCATAATCTCATTGAATGCTGGAATAAGGGGATGAATGGCCTGCTTGCAGTCTATGATGTTTACATGCAGAAGGAAAGCAGAGTAATATTAATCGTAGAATCCTATAGTGCAGAAGGAGGTCATTCAGCCCTTTAAGTTTGCACCAACCACAATTCCATCCAGGCCCCATCCCTATAAATCCATGTATTTACCCTATTTAGTCCCCCGACACTAAGGGGTAATTTAGCATAGCCAATTCACCTAACTCACACATCTTTGGACTGTGGGAGGCAGCTGGAACACCAGAGGAAACCCATGCAGATTCAGGGAGAACGTGTGGAGTTTGCACAGACAGTGACCCAAGTCGGGAATCAAAACCAGATCTGTGGCGCTGTGAGGCAGCAGTGCAAACCAAGACGTGGGCTGCAGGATGCAGTGGGAAGTCAACAACTCCTTACATTTAAAACAGCCCCGTGGCTGGAATATCTAGGGCCCATAAGGAGGCATATGTTTCCATTGTGCCCAACATTATCTAAATTCAACTGGTGACGTGGAACATTGGAGTGATTGAGTAATGGGCATGGCGATAGACCATAATGCCCATTTATCCTGCATGTCATTCATTTAGATTGTGGATGATTTGCATCTGCCCACCTTGGTCCTCTGACACTTGATATTCTTGCCTAACCAAAGTCTATGTGATTGCAACTTTCAGTTGACCCCTGCCCCAGTCTCTAAACCTTTATTGGGAGGGAGAGTTCCAAGTTTCCACTGTCCTTTGTGTGGACTGCATGGTGATACAGTGGTTAGCACTGCTGCCTCACAGCACAAGGGATCTGGGTTCAATTCTAGTCTTGGGTGACTGTGGGGAGTATGCATGTTCTCCCCGTGTCTGTATGGATTTTCGCTAGGTGCTCCGGTTTCCTCCTACAGTCCAAAGACGTGCTGGTTAGATTGATTGACTATGCTAAATTAACCCTTAGTGTCAGTCAGTCAGGGGGATTAGGAGGGTCAATACATGGGATTACTGGGTGGAGTTGTTGGTGCAAACCCTATGGGCTGAATGGCCTCCTTCTGCACTGTAGAGATTCAATGACAAAATTACTTCTGGCTCTAATGATGTTCTGGACTTCTGCCAATATTTTCTGCTCCCACTGAAAGTCAATGGACTTTTGACTGACCTGGTGTACCCCTGCAGTGGGTCCTGCCACACCAGCACCGGAATATCCTGATCCTGTTTCCTTCTCCCAAACCTCCCCCCTCCCGTCAACCTCTGCTTTCTTTCCTGAAATTCTTCACTGTTTGTAAACATGTTAAATTATCCCTTAAATCTTCCGTGTTCAAAGTAATACAAGCCTCTTCCATCCACTCCTGTCCCATAATTTAACCCTTTTGGCCCTAGTATTGTTAGGGTGGATCAGAGCTGCATTATCTTCTATATATATATTATATATATATATATATATATGTGTGTGTATATATATGTATATGGACTAGGAGCAGGAGTAGGCCATAAAGAACAGAGAACAACATAGCACAAGAAACAAGCCCTTTGGCCCAACGAGCCCATTCCGCCATTTTAACAATGTGAGTTGCCTCTTCCACTCATGACCCTTGTGTATTTCCATAAGCATAGATATTGAAAACCAGATTAAGGGGAGACAATTTAGGGACAATTTGTTATACCAATCAGCCTAAGAGCACGTCTTTGGGATTGTGGGAGGAAAGCAAAGCACCCGGAGAAAACCCATGCAATCATGGGGAGAATGCGCAAACTCCCACAGATACTGGCCCAAATCCATCTATCTGAACAGCAAACAGTGATAGTCACTGAGCTGTCGTGTTGCCCATCAACTGGTCCAGTTTAAGTGTACGCTAATGACATGAAGCATTAGGCTACTCTCAAAACATGCAAGAGCAGCTCTCACACGACCCATTGTGTGTATGCCCCTTGTTGAACAACAAGGCGGACTGATTGGACAACTGATCTCTCGAGCCTGCTCCACCATTCAATAAGATCTTGGCTGATCTTTTTGTGGACTCAGCTCCACTTACCCATCCACTCACCATAACCCATAATTCCTTGACTGTTCAAAAACCTATCTATCCTTGCCTGAAAAACATTCAATGGGGTAGCCTCAACTGCTTTCACTGGGCAGGGAATTCCACAGATTCACAACCCTTTGCATGAAGAATTTTGTCCTCAACTCAGTCCCAAATCTGCTTCCCCTTACTTTGACTCCTTGCCCCCTCATTCTATTTCTAGTTCTACACCATTTCTTTGAGTGCCCAACACCCAGAGTGTGCAAATAGGGCCACAGTCCCATCACATCCCTTTGAGTTGTTGTACAAATGTTGATTGTATCAGACTTTAAGTTGGGTGATGGGGAAAGTTCTACGTTCAGCACTGTGGGGTATGGGATCTGAGTGCGCTATTGTACATTTTAAAGGAGTTGAGGCTGATGTTGAGACCTGATGGGATATCAACAAGTATATAAGGAATGATTGTAAATTTATTGGAGAAATTAGATGGATGTTTGCTTTGTGTTAAAACCCCGTAACAATTTGGCTTTTGTTTTGCAATGGTGAGTAGGTTTGGACCTTTTCCTCGTAAGAATGTGATTGTTACAACCATAAACATCAGAAAAAGTTAAATATTCTGGGAATCGGATTGGGCCTTAGTTAAAGTGTCCTGACTGAATGAACAATAAACACTTGGGTGGATGTTCTCGGATGCAAGCTTTAATTTTAGAGAATTGTTGAGGTGAAAGAAATCAAATTTGAAATGTTTGTTGCAAATAGAAACCATTTATGTAAACGTTTGCAGCACCAGCAACTATACGTTTTCCCCTAGATAACTTTGCTATCTGAACAAACTGGATATAATGTTACAATGCAAAATGAAACCTTATGCAATCCACGATTGTGTAAATTCTCAATTACAAGTTGTCCAGTAAAAGTATCTGGTGACATAATCTTCTTTAAAAGTAGAAGTGTTATGGTTATGTGGTTAAGAGCAGGATGTATTGAAGCTTAAAAAGAATATAGTAACATTGGAGCCAGCCCAAAGGAGATTCACCAGGCTAATTCCTCAGATCAGAGGGTTATCCAGCCAAGAAAGACCAAATAATCTGGGCCTGCATTCCTTGGAGTTTAGAAGAGTGAGGGGTGACCTTATTCAAACATCAGATCCTGAAGGGTGATTGACAGCGTAGGTGGTGAGATATTTTCGCTCGTGGGAGACTCTTGAACAAGGGGGCACAGCTAAAAGTAAAGGGCTGGTCATTTAAAACTGAGGTGCGTAGAAATGGGGCGGCACGGTAGCACAGTGGTTAGCACTGCTGCTTCACAGCTCCAAGGACCTGGATTTGATTCCCGGCTTGGGTCACTGTCTGTGTGGAGTTTGCACATTCTCCTTGTGTCTCTGTGGTTTGCTCCGGTTTCCTCCCACAGTCCAAAGATGTGCGAGTTAGGTTGATTGGCTATGCTTAAAAATTGCCCCTTAGTGTACTAGGATGCTTAGGTTGGAGAGATTAGTGGGTAAAATATGTAGGGATATGGGAGTAGGGCCTGGGTGGGATTGTGGTCAGTGCAGACTCAATGGGCCGAAGAGTCTCTTCCTGCACTGTAGGGTTCTATGATTCTAAATTTATTCTCACAGTGGGTGGTGAATCTCTGGAAGTCTCCGCCTCAAAGGATGGAGGAGGCTGGATCATTAGAAGTATGTAAGGTGGAGTTAGATAAATATTTGATAGATCGTGGAACAGAGGGCTATGGGGAAATGATACAGGAAAGAAGTAGAGACCAATTTCAATCAGATGTGATTGTATTGAATGGCTGGACAGGCTTGAAGGGCCTGGTGGCCAATTCCTGCTCCTATTTCTTGTGTTCTTAAAAATAAGTTTATAATTGGGGTCAAAGGCAGGAGAAAAAAAATCAGGTACTCTGTCTCATGATAAATTTAACACACTCCTAAATAGGAGCAGAAATAAGGCCCATTGGGCGTACTCCGCCTTTCAACAAGATCATGGCTGATGTGTTTCACATTCCACATTCCCATCTACCCCTGATTATCTTTAATTCCTTTGCCTAACTAGAATCTATCTACCTCCACCTTTAAAAATATTCAAGGACCTCACCTCAACTACCTTCTGAGGCAGAGAGTTCCAAATTCGCACAACTGTCTGAGAGAGAAAGATTTTCCTCATTGCAGTCAAAAAGTACAACTCCTAATTTTGAAAAAGTGCCCACTAGTTCTGGACGAGAAGAAACAGCCTTTCCATGTCCACCATGTCAGTACGGGCAGCACGATAGCACAGTGATTAGCACCGTTGCCTCTCAGCGTTAGGGACCCGGGTTCGATTCTGGCCTCAGGTGACTGTCTGTGTGGAGTTTGCACGTTCTCTCCATGTCTGTGTGGGTTTCTTCCGGGTGCTCCGATTTCCTCCCACATTCCAAAGATGTGCAGGTTAGGTGGATTGGCCATGCTAAATTGACCCTTAGTGTCCCAAGATGTGTAGGTTCGGGGGATTAGTGGGGTAAGTATTTGGGATTACAGGGAACAGGTTTAGATGAGATTTCCCCTGTCAGAGGGATAACTTGTACAAGTATGGAGTCTTCTAAATTTGAAAGACAAATTCTTAGGATAGTTGCAACAGTGAAGTTGTTGTGAGGTGTTGCTTGTGCTTGTGGTATTTCCATGTTATCATGGTTAGTTTTTGTTCTGATATGCTGTTGTTGAAACCTTGCCTTGGGCTGTATGGATATATTGGCTAATAAACTGAGAATGACAGACTAGCTGCATTGATTTTCCATTGGATAATAACTTGTAGTGTGATCATTTGACATTAGCTTTGGTCACCTCACAGAATCATAGAATAGATACATAGAATTCTAACAGTGCAGAAGGCCATTTGGCCCATTGAGTCTGTACCCATCACGATCCTACCCAAGCCTCGTTCCCGCAAACCCCACACATTTACACTGCCAATTCCCCAATACAAGTCAATTGAGCATGGTTCGTCAACCTAACCCACACATCTTGGAGTGTGGGAGGAAGGCAGAGCACCTAGAAGAAACCCACGCAGATATGGAGAGGACATGCAAACTTCGCACAGGCAGTGACCCAAACCAGGAATCGAACCCATGTCCCTGGCATTGTGAGGCAGCAGTGCTAACCACTGTGTCACCATGCTGCACCGAAACCTTCTTCCCCTTTTATTATTTTGTTGACAGCCATTATTCAACATCAACTGTAGGCAATGCAGAGATGACCATTAGATATAAGAGCAGAATTAGGCATTCAGCCCATTCCACCAGTCGATCATGGCTGATATGTTTCTCAACACCATTCCCCAGCCCTTTTCCCCTTAACCTTTGATCCTCTTACCAATCAAGAACCTACCTATCTCTGTATCTTAAAAACACTCAGTGGCCTGTCCTGCAAAGCCTACTGCAGCAAAGAGTTCCACAAATACACCACCCTCTGGCTGAAGAAATTCCTGCTCATCCAAAGGGTCATTCCTTTACTCTGAGGCTGTGCCCTGGATTCTAGTCTCTCTTACTAGTAGCAACATCTTCCCTACTTCCACTCTATCCAGACTTTTCAGCATGACTGCATAGAGAGGGTCTTCATTTTCATATGCAATAGCTGGACCACTGTTTAGGAACACAATCTCTCTGCTTGATCACAGGATTTGGTAGAACTTCTCACCTTTTGTCAGGGATCAGGGTGTGTATATATATAAGGATGTAGCTGGTTGTGTGTCTTGCTCTGAATTAAACTGCGTGAATGGTGCTGTGACACCAGTGGTGTAAAATAGAGGTTGTAAGGGTGGCTATTTGCTAAGTAATCTCTGCCCAGTCTGAGTCTAATGTTCAGTTTGGATTTGATGTTGATGTCTATATTTGCAGGACACCTACAGCTTGAAAGCAGCCACTCTACAGGATAGCAATGTTGCCGTTCAGAATTTAAGGTCACGGAATTGCCCTAGGATATCATCTCTATTACTGGAGCTGCTTTTACGCAGCTGAATATTAAGTCTCAGTTGTTCACTGTTCTGTCACAAAATGTGCAGCTTGGCAAAGCAATGCAATGTATAAGCTGAAGAATTGCACTCTGGGATGACGCAGTGGCACAGTGGTTAGCACTGCTGCCTCACAGCACCAGAGTTCGATTCCGGCCTTGGGTGACTGTGGAGTTTGAACATTCTCCCCACGTGGGTTTCCTCTGGGTGCTTAAGTTCCCTCCCACAGTCCATATGTGGGTTAGGTTGATTGGTCATGGTAAATTGCCCCTCAGTATCAGGGGATTAGTACGGTAAATAAGTGGGGTTATGAGCATAGGGCCTGAGTGGATGTGGTCAGCGTAGACTTGATGGACCGAATGGCCTCCTCCTGCACCATATTTTGTGTGCAGTTTTGGTCTCCTTTCTTGAGGAAGGATATTCTTGCTCTCGAGGGAGTGCAGCGAAGGTTTACAAGGCTGATTCTGGGTATAGTGGGACTGATGTATGAGGAGAGATTGACTCAGTTAGGATTGTTTTCACTGAAGTTCAGACGAATGAAGTGGGATCTCATGGAGACTTATAAAATTCTGACAGATTAGACAGGGTAGAAGCAGCAAAGTTACTTCCAGTGGTGGGAGAGTCCAGAACCAGGGGTCACAGACTGAGGATTCAGGGTACATCATTTAGGATGGAGGTGAGGAGACGTTTCTTTATCCAAAGAGTGGTGAGCTTGTAGTATTCATTAGGAAGTAGTTGATGTCAAAACATTGAACGTATTCAAGAGGCACTAGATAGAGCACTTGGGGCAAACGGGATCAAAGGTTATGGGGAGAAAGCAGGATGAGGCTACTGAGTTGGATGATCAGTCATGATCATGATGAATGGTGGAGCAAGTTCAAATAGCCTCTACCTGCTACTTTCTTCTATGTTTCTCTGTTTCTATGTGGAGATTTCATTCTAAGAAGCTCTTGCAGGATTGTAAATAATGCAGAATTATAGGAAACTTGTAATTTATTGAAATGCCTATGATTGCCACATCAGGCTACCTACAGGCCGCTGATAAATAAAAGTTACCTTAATACAATTTGAGAATTTATTGCCACAATGGAATGAATTGAGTTAGACTGACATAATAAATATCAGCTTAAAGCATGATTTAGAGAATTGAATCGTGTCCAAGATGAAAATGTGAGCAACATGTTCCCACTGTCCCATTTATCAAAGGGGTATAGTGGCACAATGGCCCTGCCGCCTTACAGAGCCAGAAACAATTGTTGGCTTGGGTCACTGTCTGTGTGAAGTTTGCACATTCTCCCCATGTCTGTGTGGGTTTCCTTGCAGTGCTCCAGTTTCCTCCCACATTCCAGAAGTCTTGCTGGTTAGGTGCATTGACCCAAACAGGTACTGGACTATGGCGACTGGGGGAATTTCACAGTAACTTTATTGCAGTGTTAAACTTGAGACTAACAAACAAACTTAACTTTAAAGCTTCTGGTCTTGCTGTGATCAGTGAGAATACCAAATGTGAAGGGAATGCCAATTCATACATAAAAGCAAAATACTGTGCTTTCTGCAAACCTGAGAGTCATACAGACTCAACATTAATTCTGTTTCTCTCTTTACGGATAAACCTGTTGAGTCTTTCCAGCATATCCTGTTTTTATTTATAATTTCTACATTTTTATTTATTCAAGAGATGTGGGCATTGCTGGTCCGCATTCACTGTCCATTCCTATTTGCCCTTGGTGAGCTGCCTCTTGAACCGCTGTGTGAGGTGTACGTACACCCACAGTGCTGTTAGGGAATGAATTCCAGGATCTTGAACCAACCATGGAAGGAATGGTGTCATATCTCCAAGTCAGGATGATGACTGACTTGGAAGGGAACCTCCAGCTGGTGATGTTTCCATGTATCTGCTGCCCTCGTCCTTCCAGATGGGTCAGTGTAGCTCAGTGGGCTGGACAGCTGGTTAATAATGCAAAGCGTTACCAACAGCATGGGTTCAATCCCAGATTATTCACGAAGTCCCTGCCTTCTCAACCTTGCCCCTCACCTGAGATGTGATAATCCTCAGGTTAAAATCACTACCAGTCACAGCCAGTGCATGCCTTGCTGATTGTGGACAGGCTTTGGAAAGTGAATTACTGCAAGATTCCTAGCCTCTGACCTGCTGTTGTAGCCACTTATTTAAATGGATAGTCCAGCTGGTTCAGTTTCTGGTCAGTGATAACACCCAGGATGTTAATAGTGGGGAATTCAGTGATGGTAATGCCATTGAATGTCAAGGAGCAATGGTTAGATTCTTCCAGTTGAAGATGGTCATTGCCTGGCACTTTGTAGTATGAATGTTACTTGCCACTTGGATATTTTCTAGGTCTTGCTGCATTTGGGCTGCTTCAGCATCTGAGGAGTCGTGAATGATAGTGAACATTGTGCAGTCATCCCCACTTCTGACCTTCTGATGGAAGGAAAGTCATTGATGTAGCAACTGAATATTGACCTCCAACCACCACAAACATCTACCTTTGTGCCCAGAATTCAGCTCAGCCAGCTTTTCTCCTTAATTCCTATGGATTCCAGTGTTTCGTTAGGGCTCCTTGATGCCACACTTGGTCAAATGCTGCCTTAATGAGAAGAAGCTGGCTCCCCTTGTATTTTATATATATCGCAAATTGTCCTGATGAAAATCAAGATGCGAACAAGTCCCTTTCTTTCCTGCCATATTCGTTTTCTGGATTAACAAGCAACTATTTATTTCCACTTTGCAATATTCATGTTGAGTGAACTGGGAATGACATTTTATTAATGGTTGAAAGATTTTTTTTTCCTCTCGAGCTGTTTTTCATTTGTAGGAATTTTCTGACATTCTCTGCAGGCCTTTTAACCTCCATATCATGTATGCAAAAAAGCCTTCGTTTCTTGCCATCTACAAGTGATCATAGTTAGTGGGTGAGTTATGATGGGATGGGATGTCCATAGACCTACACCTCAGCTGCATTGCTGTATAGCAGTCTGGACCTGCTCAAGTTAATCGTGGCATCCTTCATCTTGACACTGACATGATCAGAGAAATTTTCCCTTCCCACCCAGCATGGGCATTGTGGCGGGCGTGGAGTGGTGGGGGTGGGTGGCAGGAGTTTGGGGGGGGGATGGGTGAACCATGCAAAGGTCCAAAGACCTCAGGCAGGATTTTCATGTTTTGGGGAGAGAGCAGCTAGAAAAAGTGGATCCATTCAAAAGTCTGATGGCAGCAGGGAAGAAGTTGTTCTTGAGTCGGTTGACACATGACGTCAGACTTTTGTATCTTTTTCTCGATGGAAGAGCGAATGGCCACAGTGTATGGGGGTCCTTGATTGTTCTGGCTGCTTTTCCATGACAGCGGGAAGTATTGATGGAGCCAATGAATGGGAGGCATGATGTTCTAGGCTACATTCATGACTCCTTTAAGTTTCTTCTGGTCTTGGACAGAACAGGAGCCATACTAAGCTGTGATACAATCAGAAAGGAAGAATGTGTAAAACATTGGTTGGAGTTGTAGCGGACATGTCAATTAGGAATCTCTCTAGACAGGATGGATTTGTTCTTGTGCTGTAGATATACAATCACTGATGATGCCTACTTCTATTTTTGCTAATGTTGAACTGCCTGCCATCATCCACTAAGACAAATCTATGATTCATGGCCACTTCACAGGGTTATAAGCACTCTATAGTATAAATGTAGCTGTGTCGTGAGCGACTTGTTTGCTAAGTGTGATCGATAATTCCAAAAGATCTTTTTGTCTTGAGGTCTGTGGATTTTTAATTAAGTTTAGCTTAAATTTAAAAAAGTACTCCAGATTGAATGTCAACTGTAATATGTCACTGTCATTATGCTGCATCAGATAGTTTGTGCATGACTATCTGTCCGTTAATGAGTTAGAACACAATCAATAACTAGCCTTTGCTGAACTGACACAAAATGCTGGACACCTTTCACTCCAGAGGGATGCTTTCTGTTACCTCTTGATTGTTAAACTATTTCAGGGATAAATTTCATCTGGTGCCAGATCATAACAGATGAAGGTCCAACTTTAAGCCTTTGAGCTCTAAGTCAAGAGGATTAGAATACAAAGCGCCTGCACGATTAGCCCTGGATGAGTTTGCTCACCTTACTGGGCTGTGTGTGAAAACATTGTTTAATTAACACTGGGCGGAATTCTCCCATTTTGGAGACCAGTCCCACTAACCAGAACATCAGGGATTCTGCACTTGGAAACTGATTAATTATACCTCAGTGAGTTTCCTTCTCACTCCCTCCTGGCAGCTGATTTGTCTGCCTGCCGTCAGCTGATGGCTTTGAAGCTCCAGTTCAGCGCACTCCTATCCTTCCCGGCAGTGCAGTTCTCTTCATCAGACTGTGCAGGCAGTCAGCAACCCAGAGGGAAAAGTGAGCAATTTCAAGAAGATGTCTGCTCTTTAATTCAACCACCCATGTCCCACTTGGACTTCTACGCACTGCATTTGGAGTCTTCGTCCATCTGCTTCCAGTAAATGATGTCCCTTTCATTCTTTTTCATACAGCCTGGTGGGGGCCAACTTCTCTCTCCTCTCCTTCCCACTGTTCATCATTTTCATCCACCTCTTTCCATCATCATGAGAGGGCTCCTTTCCTCCTTGCGCATTGCAACCCTCCCAAATCTCACCTCACACTCCACCTCTGTTGAACTTCAGACCTTGTGTTGCAGTGAATGCACGGGTCCCGCGGCACAGGACTGTCCAGATAGGCACTGAGCATGTGGCACTAGTGGCAAGGAGACCCCTGTACGCCTCAAACCCAGGCGCAGTACTGAAGCAAGCAGAGTCCATGGGTTTAGCAGCACCCAGGGTGCTGTCCATAATGATCAGTGTGGCATGGAGTTGGTGGCAGGAACCAATCTACCCCAATAGTGTTGGGCAACACCACACTATGGCGAAAAGTTATTGCGCTCATCCCAGAGTCAGTCCCTGCACTGATGACCTCCTTGTGCCAACCACTCATTAGCAATCAGGTTCGACCCCAGTGTCAATTCCTTGAGGGATGGCACAGAATTGGGAGGCCTGACAGGATATTGGTGGGAAGCTGTGTTAATGAGCATTCATGAGAGGCAAATGGCGTTTGCAGCACCTGCCAGCAGGAAGAGTGACCTGCCACTGGAAGAATTAAAGTTTAAACTTTGTTTATTAGTGTAACAAGTAGGCTTACGTTAACACTGCAGTGAAGTTACTGTGAAAATCCCCTAGTCACCACACTCTGTTTGGGTACACTGAGGGAGAATTTAGCATGGCCAATGCACCTAACCAGCACATCTTTCAGACTGTGGGAGGAAACTGGAGACCTGGAGGAAACTCACACAGACATGGGAAGATTCTGCACAGACAGTGACCCAGGGAAGAAACCCGGGCCTCTAGTGCTATGAGGCAGTAGTGCTAACCACCGTCATTGTTTTCCACGCAATTGTACGCTGGCAAGTTTCTGATTCACAAACCCACTGCCACCAAACCCACCACAGGCTGGTTGGGAGAATTCTGCCCACTATGTCTCCAGGCAACACAAGATGGCCCCCCCCCCCGTACGCACACAAAACCTGAATTTTGCCAATGTTGGAAAACAGATGCAGAAATTTGAATTGTCACTTTGGTGTTCCTAACTTGTGCACACTGATTTTCACAGTAACTCCATTGAAGTGTTTGTGCAACCCTACTTGTGATGCTAATAAATAAACTTTAAAAGTGAATCTTCCGGCTACAGAATATAAGAGGGAAAAAAAAAATCAGGTAAGGAAGATCCCATAGCCTACAAGGAAGGCAGCCAGCAGCTAATTTCCCAACCCATTGGAAATCTTTGTGTCTGTAGCCAGGTGTTTCAGAAGGAAGATGATGAAAAACCGGCCCCATTGCATTTTTGTTTGAAGATTCCAGCCTGTGCATACACGTTCGCTTGTTTGAAATGGCTGCATGCCACAGGGGGAAAAGAATAAAGCTAAAGGAAATTACTGAGGCAAAATTGGGCGTTGTGATTTATTCTGATAAAATAGCACTTTCTGATTCCCAAATCCTAAATAAAGCGAGAAACCAAATGGAGAGGATGTGGTTGGAGAATGAGTTCAGTTCTGATCTCTTCTCACTTGCAGTGAAGTGGTGGAATGAGGTGGTACAACTGCGCATGCACCACTTTGGCAGCAAGCCCAGCCTTTCATTCTGTTCTTGGCCTGGGCATTATTTAGATTCTCTTCCTAACTGAACTCATGATTCGACTGCACTGTAGCTTGTAGTATTATTATTATCCACAACACTTTCTTTGCATTCAGATTAATGTTTCTTCTGCTGTCACACATTGACATCGTACCTTTGGCACTTGGGAAACCCAAGCATGATTTCTACATGAATGTAATAGTCGTACACCGTGACTCAATACTAAAGTTTTAAGTTTAATGTTTATTTGTTCGTGTCACAAGTCTGCTCACGTTAACACTGCAATGAAGTTACTGTGAAAATCTCCTAGCTGCCACACTCTGGAGGTTGTTTGATTTGATTTATTATTGTCACATGTATTAATATAACACTGAAAAGTATTGTTTCTTGCACACAACACAGATGAAGCATATCATCCATAGAGAAGGAAAGAAGAGAGTGCAGAATGTAGTGTTACAGTCATAGCTAGGGTGCAGAGAAAGATCAACTTAATGCAAGGTAGGTCCATTCAAAAGTCTGATGGCAGCAGAGAAGAAGCTGTTCTTGAGTTAGTTGGTACGAGACTTCAGATTTTTGTATCTTTTTCCCATGAGGGAGAATTTGGCATGGCAATACACTTAGCATATCTTTCAGACTGTGACACATATTCTTAAGGCTGTGTGGGATGTGGGCATTGCTGGCTGGGCCAGCATTTAGTTGCCCATCCCGGAGGGTATTTTAAGCAACAACCACGTTGCTGTGGGTCTGGAGTCACATGTGGGCCTGACCAGGTAACACAGCAGATTTCCTTCCATCAGGGACAATGGTGAACCAGATAGATTTTCATGAGAATTGACAATGGTTTTATGGTTACCATTAAACTTTTAATTCCAGATTTTTATTGAATTCAAATTCCACTATCTGCCGGGGATTATGCTGGGTCTCTGGATTACCAGTCCAGTGACAATACCACTGCCTTCTCTTGCCTCAAGAGACTGAACAGCATGATTCAAAACCAATTTGAGATTTAAGCACTTTAGTGCAGGTTGGCAGTCTTCCCAATGAGATATTTCTCATCCTGGCTGGATATAATCTATCCAATGACATTCCTTAAAGAAGAGGAAGGAATTCTGGTATCTCGACCAACATTTATCTCATTCACATCGCAAGCAGAATTTCTGCGTCTTTATCATGCACAGTTTCTGGAATCTTGCTTACCACATTTCCTTATTTGATTATATGTGCATATATGGTGTTGCATTTGTAATTGCTGCTTGGGTAATGGTTGCAGAATTGTTACAGCTGTTGCCTGAGACCATTCAGCTTTAACCCACTCCGCCCCACTTTTTCCCCATTGTCCTGCAAAATCAGGTAATTATCAATTCCCTATTGAAAGCCATGATTGAACTTTGAATATCATGGCATCTGGATAGTGAATCCTACATCCAAAACATTCATTGTGGTTTCTTTTTTAAGTATCAGCATTGCTTCTTTTGACAGTTTTTCAAATCTATTTCCCTTGGCTCTTGACTCTTCCACCAATAGAGACAACTTTTTAATTGTCCAGGCCTTCTCAGGATTTTGTACACATCCATCTTATCTCCTCTCAACTTGCTGTTCTCCAAGGTGGCTTGGTGGCACAGTGGTTAGCACTGCTGCCTCACAACACCAAGGGCCCAGCTTCGATTCCAGCCTTGGGTCATTGTCTGTGTAGAAATTGCATGTTCTCTTTGTGTCTGCATGGGTTTTCTCTGGATGCTCTGATTTCCTTCCACAGTCTGAAGATGTGCAGGTTAGCTTGACTAACTTGTCCTTTAGTGTCCTAAAATGTGTAGGTTGCAGGAATTTAGTAGGCTAAATATGTGAGGATTACAGAGATAGGGCCTTGGTAAGATGTCCTGTCAGAGAGTTGGAGCAAGCTTGATGGGATAGTGGAACCTCAATAGACTGAATGGCCTCCTTCTGCACTGTAGACATTCTGTGAAAACAGCTCCAGCTTTGCCAATCAATCCAGCTTTCATGAGCGAAGGCTCATCTAGACTCAATGTTGGTTCTACTCTCTCCCCACAGATGCTGTCAGAGCTGCTGAGATTTTCCAGCATTTTTCTATTTTGTTTCAAATTCCAGCATCCGCAGTAATTTGCATTTACCTTGGGTTAATCCGCTTCTCTCCCTGGAACCAAAACCACCAATTCTCCAATGCCTTCACATCCCTCTTAGCAACATATAGAAACTTTGGGCAGTTGATGTCAACTTAATACAAAAAGTTAGTTGCCTTTACTGGGAAAGAACTTGCATCCGGTTACACTTTTTAACATCCAAGCAGCACTGAACTCCATTAATGATGACTAACCACGTATATATATATCATTTTCTTCTACTCAGCTGTCTATAAAGAGAAAGGTGGTTAAAATGGTAACTGTCCTCACTCATTGAATTCTAGCCAAAGTCATGGAGAGGCTGAATAAATAGTAGAGCTTAGTCTCAAGTTATCCAGTTCTTTCAGTAAGGTAGGTGTAAGCAGCAGACCATAGTCAGTTGCCATAGATGTGACAAGCACTTTTTGTTTAACCTGCTTCTGAGTTTTGCATCCTGCCCCGCTTTACCCCTCCTCATTGGGAGGGAGTGAGTAAAAATGAATAAAGTTATCTCACGCTTGTTCCTTCTTCCATTCACTGGCATATCCAAAACTCTTCATAGATTACCAGCAATCTAAAATTATCTGACATAATTTGGACATGAGATTCACTGCTCTATTGAAAAGAGTGGAGGCTGTGTTCCTGATGGAATTTATATGATTTGATGAATAGTAACTTGTTATTTGGAGCAACATTCGACTTTTAAGAAAATGCCTTGAAAATGGACTGCCATGGAATGAAAAAAGTACTAATTTGGGAAAACATTGTGTTGTGCCATCGTGGGGTGCAGCTTCAATCACAAAGGAAGCAGTGATTTATGAATTCTGACGGGTTGGACGGGATCGGTTCAGTAAGAATGTTCCTGATGGTGGGGGAGTCCAGAACTAGAGGTCAGAGTTTCATGATAAGGGACAAATCTTTGAGAATTGAGGTGAGGAGAAATTTCTTCACCCAGAGGGTGGTGAATGTGTGGAATTCAGTACCACAGAATGTAGTTGAGTCCAAAACATTATTTGATTTTAAGAAGAAATTAGAAATCATTCTTGGGGCTAAAGGGATCAAGGGATACGTGAGGAAGTGGGAATCAGGATCTTGAATTCTCTGATCAGCCATGATCAAGGTGAATAGCAGAGCAGGTCATAGAGATTTACAGCATGGAAACAGGCCTCTCGGCCCAACTTGTCCATGCCGCCCTTTTTTTTTTAAACTCCTCAGCTAGTCCAATTCCCTACATTTGGCCCAAATCCCTCGATAGCCATCTTACCCATGTAACTGTGTAAATGCTTTTTAAAAGACAACATTGTATCTGACTCTACTACCTCTGGGAGCTTGTTCCAGACACTCACCAACCACCGTGTGAAAAAATTACCCCTCTGGATCCTTTTGTATCTTTCCCTTCTCACCTTAAACCTATGCCCTCTAGTTTTAGACTCTCCTATTTTTGGGAAAGGGTATTGATTATCTACCCGATCTGTGTCCATCATCTTATAGACCTCTATAAAATCATCCTTCAGCCTTCTACACTCCAGCGAGAAAAGTCCCAGTCTATCCAGCCTGTCCTTATAACTCAAATCATTAAGTTCCAGTAGCATCCTAGTAAATTGTTTCTGTACTCTTTCTAGTTTAATAATATCCTTTCTATAATTGATCAGAACTGTATAAGTATTGCAAAAGTGGCCTTACAAATGTCTTACACAACTTCAACAAGATGTCCCAACTCCTGTATTCAATGTTTTGCCCAATGAAACCAAGCATGCTGAGTACCTTCTTCACCACTCTGTCCAGTTGTGACTCCACTTTCAAGGACCTATGAACATGTACCCCAAGATCTCTTTGTTCTGTGACTCTCTCCAACACCCTGTCATTAACTGAGTAAGTCCTGCCCTGCTTCAATCTACCAAAATGCATCACCTTGAATTTGTCTAAATTAAACTCCATTTGTCATTCGTCAACCCACTAGCCCAACTGATCAAGACTCAAAGGCCAAATGGCCTACTCTTGCTTCTAGTTTCTATGAAATGCACTGCTAAATCAGAATGGAAGCATTGTAGCTATCAAAAGGTTGGTTTAAGAGTTTACATGTTCAAAACATCAGCCAGGCAGCAATCCTTCTGTCATTCATTCTCAGCGTTACAATTTCCCTAAATAGATTTGAGAAAATTAAACTCTGAAGTCCAGCTTTTGCTTTCATCTCTTGAAACGCAGACGTTAGAGATTTTTTTTATTATTTATTTGCAGAATGTGGGCATCACAGGCTGGGCTGGCATTCATTGCCCATTCCCTGACTGCTGTCCATTTCAGAGGGTGTTAAGAGCCAACCACATTGACTGGAGTTACATGTAGGCCAGAGCAGGTAAAGATGGCAGATTTCCTTCCTGAAAGGACATGAGTGAACCAGCTGGGTTTTTGTGACAATCGACAACGGTTTGATGGTCATCATCAGACTTTATCATTCTAGATTTTCACTGAATTCAAATTCCACATTTACCATGGTGGGATTCAAACCCTGGTCCCCAGAACTTTACCCTGAGTCTTTGGATTACTAGTGCAGCGATAATATGATTGTGCTACCACATCTGTAATCTAAAGAACCTTCCCTAATAGTAAATAAATAAAAATCAAGTAGAAAAATGGAGAGAGAGATATGACCACTTTGCAAAACGTGGTTAAAAGGAAGTGTGAGACCTTTTTTTTTTCCCCGGCAAATTTGGTTTTGTGATTCCTTTTACAGATAGTGGACAGGATTCTCCCGTGCCAGTCCTGCTGCAAGGTGAGAATGGAGAATTGGCGTTCCAGCCAAAATTCCATTCACTTTCAGCAGTGATGGAGAATCCCAGCCACAAGCAAGGATGGAGATTTCTGGCGAATGTCATTCTCGCGGTAATCTGCACTATGAGTGCTACAAGCTAAAACAAAATACATTTAAATAGAGTAGTTGATCCTTACAACTGTTCAGATTTTTAAATTTAGCTGTGGTTAAATCACATTACCCATTTCTTTTACTGAGTGTGTAACTCACTGCCTGCCTTACTTCCTGAGAATAAAGGAACACCGAATAGGAAATTTACTTTCCCAATTAAATTTTTGTGGCTCAAAGCTTAAAGGAAGAGCATAGAATGTTTATCTTTTTGCTGTGTAGCGTATTCTGACAACCTACTGCTTATTGTTATGGTTAGCATGCTGCCTCACAGCGCCAGGGACCTGGGTTTGATTCCTGGCTTGGGTCACTGTCTGCTTGGAGACTGTATATTCTCCCCATATCTGCATGGGTTTCTGTCGGCCACTCTGGTTTCCTCCCAAACTCCGAAAGAGTTAGATGAATTGGCCATGCTAAATTCTCCTTGGTGCATTCGAACAGGTGATGGAGTGTGGCGACAAGGGGATTTTCACAGCAACTTCATTGCAATGTTAATGTAAGCCTACTTGTAACACAAATAAATACACTTTCTTCTTCTGGATGTGCTTTGCCTCCTGAGGACTTGCGAACAATAAGACAAAGTATTGAAATCTGAACTTGAACTGGGACTGGATGAATTGTTTTTGCCTTCTGTTCATTTTACTTTCCTTCTTTTTCTAGATCAAGCCTTTGTAACGTTAGCAACCAATGACCTATATGGAAAAGGAGCCTTGGTATTAGGAACTTCATTGCGAAACCACAAAACTACAAGACAACTGGTGGTTCTTGTTAGTCCCCAAGTATCTAACAATATGAGGTATTTATTTACACTTGGTTGTTCTCCATCTTAACATAGTTTGATCCAACCAGTTTGGAACTGTTGGTACAGTATTTTGCTGATGTTTTGGGCAGAATTTTCCCATCCTGCTGCCATGAGAATCATAGCTATTTACAGAGTTCTAAAAGGTTAAAGCTCTCTATGACTCTATAGCAGGACCATGCAAAGGTTCACTGATTTCCGGTTTTGGAGCAAGTATGGTTGGAAAATCCCATCCTTTAAATTTGAGAGTGTAATTTTAATTTTGTGTGTGGATAATGTTGGGTGGTTGAGTATGGTGGCCATCCAAAAAGAGATATAGTCATTTTCCTGCACAGTATTTTAACCCGCCTGCTGTTGCTAAGTTCACTTGCCAAATTCTCTGTGGCCACTTAAGGGAAATTCTAATGAGTTCAGTAGGACACTTGAGTGCAAGTCTTGTAAATGGGTTTTCTCCATTTGTGACATATAAACAATTGCATTGTTGCTTTGTGTACTCTTAAGTTCGTGGTCATAAATCCCTGAGAAGCCTGAATATCTTTCTGTTGAAATCTAACTTGCAGCAATATCCTAACGTAAATGGTCTAAGTAATTCAGTTGATTAGAATTCCCCGGAATCTAGTTTAGAATCCAGCAGGGATTAATGGAATGCAATGAACACTGATAGCAGGGAACGTGAGCAAACTGGTTTGAATAGCCTTGAACTGATATTAATCTCTGCTTAATTTGTCATCTTGTTATACTGGTGGAAAAGCTGCAAGGTTTCTTATTTTGGGAAAAGCTCAATGAATCTACATGCTGTATTATTAAAACAGGATGGCAAGTTACATTTGGGACATACAACTCTGTGTGGGTGGCACAATGGTTAGCACTGCTGCTTCACAGTGCCAGAGACCTGACTTCAATTCTGGCCTCGGGTGACTCTCTATGGCATTTGCACATTCTCCCCATGTCTGCATGGGTTTCCTCCCCAGTCCAAAAACATGCGATTTGGGTGGATTGGCCATACTAAATTGCTCCTTTTTTTTTTTTTGTCAAAGGGACAGCAGAGTAAATATGTGGGTTTAGAGGTATAGGGTCTGGGTAGGATTGTTCTTGTATTGATATACTTGACACCAAAAAGTAAAAGACAAAATTCTCAGCACCAATATCTGCTAATCTGAACCCAAGGAGATACTGACTTAAATAAGTGGTGGCATGTATGGAGAAATAAATGAGAGGCTGGGATTTTCCGCTCCTGTTCACCTCAGGCAAGTTTGATGATGAGAGTGGAAAATATCATAGAATCCATACAGTGTAGAAGGAGGCTGTTCGGCCCATCGAGCTTGCACTGAACTTGCCCTAACGTCAAAGCAGGAAGTAAGCTCCACTGGCAATGGACTGAGTTTCCTGATGTTCATTGTAATAAATTCCAGTCTTGTATGCTGGAATCATCAACCCAATGATGAATCATCAAAGTTTTAAGTAACTCTAACAAATACGCACATTAGTTCAAAGGTGAGTCAGTTACCCACACACAGGACCAGTTTCACAATGGACTCATCGTAATCATACTGTGCCCACTACACCCGTTGATGGGTGTAGTGAGCCAGACATGGATCGGTTTTGGATCCTCCCCGTCCCTGTTTAGCCAGTGAGAATGGTTTTGCACCTTTTACATAAAACTGATGAGAGTTAAAAGAGCTTACTCACATGGCTAATTCCCACCTCACGGAATCTTCCGTTTCGCTGGCATGACTTCACGGAGTCACGTTGGGGGAGGGGGGTGGGATCATGCGGGGAAGGGGCTATGGAGGGTGTTGTGACAAGAAGGGGCGGATGGTGGTGAAATGCGAAACTGTGCAACAGTAAGAAAAGATCGGGAAACCGTTATGTTACTGGGCTAGTAATATTAAAATTTAGTTTAAGTTTCTTTGTTAGTGTCACAAATAGGCTTACGTTAATACTGCAAAAATCCCCCAGTTGCCACACTTTAGTGCCTGTTCGGGTACACTGAGAGAATTTAGCATGGCCAATGCACCTAACCAGCACATCTTTCAGACTGTGGGAGGAAACTGGGACACCTGGAGAAAAACCCACACAGACACGGGGAGAACATGCAGACTCCACACAAACAGCGACCCAAACCAAAAGAGAAAACGCTGGAAAATCTCAACAGACGTGGCTGCATTTGTAAGGAGAGAAAAGAGCTAACGTTTTGAGTCCAGACAACCCTTTGTCAAAACTTGTTTTAGTTTCAGATTCCAGCATTCACAGTAATTTGCTTTTAGACAATGACCCAAGCCAGGAATTGAACCCGGGTCCCTGGCTGCGGAGTTGATGAGTTGATCACAAGTTCAAATCCTAACAATTCTTGCCTTCAAACAAATGCACAACTTCAAACAGACCATTTGCAGGGATCTACCCTTGCTAGCTGAGTTGAAAGTTCTAATGCAGAATTAGGCAAGGATAAATGCTGTACCTAAGGTTAGGTGGACCAGCTAGGTAGATTTCTTTTTCAAAGAGAACTGGAAATAAAAAGCTGGTAAACGTGACTGTAACAAGTCTGTGGAGACAGAAGTCCATTCACCAAAATCCATTTGTGTACAATTCCAACAGCAATATCAGTCAGCAGTCTAACTTCGGAAATACCAGAGGAGCTGACAATCCCAGTTAAATATAAGGAAATGACTATCTAATTGGCCCATCAATTGACTCCTTAATCAGGGAGTTCACATTCCAATCGGTCAACTTCAATGGCCTGATTGAAGTCATTACAGTGACCATGAAGCTGTTAGATTAGTAAGTTTGTTCTGAGGTGTCTGTTACTTTTGTATTTTCAACTGATTTTTGCTCCTAAGGTGACAGCAGTATCCAGGCATTTGATAAGAGTCCCAAACCACCAGCATGTTTTAACTTCCATAGAACTTTGGTGTTCTTTATTTATGACGCAACATGTGGTTGCTTTTAAACTGCAACGAATCAGAATGCAAATAAAATCGTCTTTGTCCACTTCCTCTGCCTGGTTTGTATTTCCTGTGTCTCGATGCTTGTTATCCCTGTTCAAATGTTTAACTTTCAACTTAGCCAAGCTCTACTTGTTTCAGCAAGCAAGGACAGACGCCAATACTACTGATGGGCAAGTATCATTAAAATCGATACTGTACCAGACCTGTGGCCTGAAGAGGAATAAACTCAGCATGGGCAGAGCCCAGCTGCTGGGAATCTACCGTGACTTAGCTGGAGAATAAATCGACATTGAACAAGATACTTCGAATAGACACGGGAGAATCTATAAACCCAACCAGGCAGCATAAAACATTTACAATGAGGAAATATATAAGGCGAGGTGCCTTATATATTTATGTGCCTCTGGTATTTCCGAAGTTAGACTGCTGACTGATATTGCTGTTGGAATTGTACACAAATGGATTTTGGTGAATGGACTTCTGTCTCCACAGACTTGTTACAGTCATGTTTACCAGCTTTTTATTTCCAATTCTCTTTGAAAAAGAAATCTACCTAGCTGGTCCACCTAACCTTAGGTACAGCATTTATCCTTGCCTAATTCTGCATTAGAACTTTCAACTCAGCTAGTAAGGGTAGAACTAGAATGAATGTGACACATTAAAATGAGGAGACACAAGTTAAAAGTGAGGGCTGGGAGGTTTAGGGAGAATCTTAAAAACTTTTTTACCCAGAGGGTGGTGACAGTGTGGAATGCACTGCCTGCATTCACATCCTTGAAGTACCTGGATGAGTACTTGGCACGTCATAACATTCAAAGCTTGGGGTCGAGTGCTGGCAAGTGGGCAGGTCAGGGCCTTTCATACATCGGTGCAGACTTGGGTGGCACAGTAGTCAGCACTATTGCCTCACAGCGCCAGGGTCTCGGGTTCAATTCCCGGGTTGGATCACTGTGGAATCTGCACATTCTCCCCATGTTTGCACGGGTTTCCTCCAGGTGCTGTCGTGGTTCCCCAGGACAACAATGCACTTTTAGCTTATTAAATGAGAGTCTGAGCCTTGATTTTCCAGGTAGTAAGACTTTATTCTCCAGCACACAAGAATAAAGCCGGGATGTCCGGAACAATCCAACGAACGACGCGCTTACAGTCTTTTTATGCTCACTACAGCTGCATACCCTTATCTCATCCTCAAGGTTGGCTTTCTTAGCCACCATTGTTGTTGAGCCCGTCCTTTATCTACCTTTTCTGCGATTGGTCACTAATTGATACATCTCTTACTCTATGAAACCATTGTAGTTACAATCTTTGTCCTTGACCAAATCATTCTGTTTCTACAATAATTGTGGCTTAGTTTAGCTTACTTAAGTCAAATAATAAAAAAGAGCATATTTACTTCATTCTTTTCTTTTAGTTATAATCATATTGAGTCATTTCACATTTTACTGCTTATACTACAATATTCTCTCACATTCCCCTCTTTGAGACTCCTTCGAGTCTCACCCAAAAATACTACCCTACATGATTATATTCTCAATTTTTTTTTTATATATATATATATATATGTGCTCCTGTAGTTTTAGTAGGAAATGTGGAGGAGCCAGGTATTTGGGTCAGGGATCAATGTCCCTATTCTAACTTTATTATGGCTTATCTATCAATGTTCTGATTATAGGTTGCTCCTCCAGATTACCTATGACTAACAGTCATCAGCCAAAAACCTTCCCACTTTTGACTAGAGAAGGGAAAAAGACCGATCACTGTGTACAGACTAAGTTCTCAGGCCTTAACAGGGCACTGGTAGGTTGTTATCACTTTGGTAGGGCAACTCCTTGGTGGCGTCATTTTCGCAGGGCACTGCACCTCATTTTCGATCATAGTTATTGTGAGTCCATTCAGTGGGTGCAGCTTGACATCTTCCCACTCCTCTGTTTCTGTATCGAGAGGTTGATCATAACTCATTCGCGCCACCATTTGTCGCACCATCAGTCTAGTTACGAGAGATCTCAGAACAGGCAAAAAACAGCAAGTCATTAATCCCACAATGAGTAGTATAACTACTGCTATAATTCCTGCTCTAGCAAGCCATGCTCCCCATTTCCGTAGCGTACTGTCTAGCCAGTCCCAAATCTCATGATCGAACCCAGATTGTGGTTGCGTCTATTGATCTCTTACGACCCATCCGCCTTGGTGGGTTAATATCTTTTTCAAGTATCTTATTTTTTCTTTCTCTTTGTATTCTGCCTAAGGGTTCTTGCACTTTTAATCTCAATACTTTCTTATTTTCTTTTAACCTTAATTGTGAGTTTTCTGCATTCTGTTTCTCCCTGTTATGGGTCAAGAAAATCTGTGAGGGAGATGGTCCCCAAGTCCCAGGCGGGAAAAGAGGCTTCTGCTCTTTCCCCATTACCTCCTGAGCCTTGGCCAAGGGCATCAGGCTGGACATTGGGATCATCAACCAACTCAGACATAAAATCGTTCTTACTACCTTCAATTTCTGCATTCCTATCCTGACCCTGTGTTTGGCTAGAAGGACCTTCCCCTGGCTCTCCTTCCTCCTCATCGCTACTCCTATCCAGGCTTTCGGTACTTTCAACTCTCCCATCAACCTCTATCTCTGATACTGTTTTGGTACAATGATTTAAATGATACCACAGTGTACTGCCTTCTACTTGCACAGCCGTAGGAGAGACTTTGATAACTTCAAATGGTCCTTCTCTCCTGGGTTCGTCCCAGCGCCTCTGGAACTTTCTGATATATACGCGATCTCCAGGTTTGATCTGGTGTTCTGCCACCAGATTCCCCTCCTCCTTGGACGAGTAATGCCGGTACCAAAAATTAGGGGATCGGGAGGCCCTACACTAGAATGTTTAGATCAAAGCACAAAAGAATATATACAACAATTAACTATTATACACAGAACTTTATTTGAACAGGAGAAGGCCAAGGAGGAGGGGAATCTGGTGGCAGAACACCAGATCAAACCTGGAGATTGCGTATATAATCAGAAAGTTCCGGAGGCGCTGGGACGAACCCAGGAGAGAAGGACCATTTGAAGTTATCAAAGTCTCTCCTACGGCTGTGCAAGTAGAAGGCAGTACACTGTGGTATCATTTAAATCATTGTACCAAAACAGTCATGTGGACTTAAATGTGTGGTTCTGTTTTCTTGACTTCTGCATTGCATTAGTGCTAGTGGCAGGGCATCAATCCAATTTTTCCCTGTCTCACTGCAAATTTTACTTATTTTGGCCTTGAGGGTCCCGTTTGCCCTCTCCACCATTCCTTGAGACTGGGGATGGCCCACACAACCAAACTTCTGCTTTATCCGTAGTGCTGAGAGAGTTTCTCTCAGTGCCCTTCCGATAAATGCGGATCCATTGTCTGAACTCAAGTGAGTGGGTATGCCAAATCTTGGAATGATCTCTTTTGACAGGAAGTTAACTACCGTTCCAGACCCTTGGTCTTTGGATGGTGTTGCTTCTATCTATCTGCTGAATCTGTCAATTATCACCAACACATATCTCTTTCCTCTCACCAATTTCCCCATGCCTACATAATCCATGCAAAGGTGTTTAAACGGCCCTTCAGGAATTGGTATGTGCCCTATAGGAGCAGTTATACCTTTCCTGATGTTATTCTGGGCACATACCTCACATTGACTTAACATATAATCAATTGAATTCTGCAGGTAAGGTGACCAGAATCCTTCCTTCCTTTATTTTTCTGGTCACCTCCCCCCTTGCACAGTGATCGACTCCGTGTGCTTTGCTGATTAGTAAGGTTAGTAATGATGTAGGCGCTACGATCAGCCCTTCCCCATTTCTCCACACTCTATCATGTTGACCCTGCACTGCTCCTCTATCTTTCCACATTGTTTTTTCAGCTATTGTGGCTTCCTCCTGCAACTGCACCACATCTTCTAGGGTGGGTTGGGGAGCAACGCTCCCCATCCCTGGTCCTGGGTGCGGTCTCACCTCGACTGGGGCTATTGTGGTCATGATGCATCCTGATACTTCTTTGGCTACCTTATCGGCTTTAGCATTTCCCTTGGTAACATTATCCTTTCCCTTTTTATGCGCCTGACATTTGATTATGGCCGATTCTTTTGGACCCATCATTGCTGGTATTAATGTTTTTATTTGACTTTCGTGCTGTATTGGTCCTCCTCCACTTTTCATGAATCCCCTCTGTCTCCATATCGCTCCAAATAGGTGGCACACTCCATGCACATAAGCTGAATCCATATATACCTCCACTATTTCCCCTTCTGTCAATTCGCGTGCTCTGGTTAATGCTTTGAGTTCTGCTAATTGGGCTGAGCAAGGTTGCTCACACTTTTCTGCCTCTAACACTTCAAATGTCTCCCCTTTCTGTTCAATTATAGCATAACCTGCATGGTTTCCTACATGATCCCTGTAGCACGAGCCATCAACATATAGTACTCTTTTCCTTTCTGTGTCTAGTTTTTCTGCTTTTAAGTCTTTTCTTAGTTTCATGAATGTTTTTGCTTCTCTTACACACTCATGCTCCTCTCCTTCATGAGGTAATGGCATATAGTCGGCTGGATTAACCCTGTTACATCTCACTATCGTAATATCTGGAAAGGTGGTCAGCATCCGGTAGTGATGGATTCTGGCAGGCGTCAGTACAAATCTCCCCTGTTCGATCAGTTCAGCTACCTTATGGTATACATGTATGTTTATTGGATATCCCATCGTGACCACGGCTGCTTTTTCATATGCCCACCAGGCTGCTGCCAGGCCTTGGTAGCATGGGGGGTATCCCATAGCTACATCGTCTAGCTTGGTGCTGTAATAAGCTATGGCCTGCCTTTACAACTTTCCTGCATCAGCACTGCTGTTGCAAATCCTGCTTCCCTGTTACTCACGAAGAGATCAAAGGGTTTATTATACATGGGAAGAGTCAATGCTGGTGCCTGTGCCATTTCCTTTTTTTATGTTTTCGAATGTTTCCAGGGCTTCTCTATCCCATATTAGGTTTGTTTTTAGCTCTTCACATCCTGCTTCCTTCATGATTTTCCTTAGTGCCTGCGTCTTTTCTGCATAGCTCTCTATCCATTCTGAGCTAAATCCTGTCATTCTCAAGAATGTCATCATCTGCCCTACTGCTTGTGGCTTCGGGACTTTCAATACAGCCTCTATCTGTTGAAAGGCTATCCTCTTTTGTCCCGTTGTTATTTCCCTTCCAAGATATTCTACCTTTCTTTGACACAACTGCAGTTTTTTCCTGGACACTTTGTGTCCTCCTTCACCCAGTCACTTTAATAATTTTAGACTATCCTCTGCATTGTTCTTTTGTTTCTGCACACAACAGCAAATCATCAACATATTGTATCAATGTTCCTTCTAATTGTATTCCTTCCAGATCTGCCCTTAGTACCTGATTAAATATATGCGGTGAATGCTTAAATCCCTGGGGCATCCTATTGTATGTGTATTGCTTTCCTTTGTATGTAAATGCAAATAGGTACTGACTTGCTTGAGCTAGTGGCACATTAAAAAATGCTGAGCATAGATCTACTACAGTAAACCATCTGCTTTCAGGTGGAATATTAGTCAACAAGGTGTAGGGGTTCGGTACTTCTACCGGCATGTCTCCTACTACCTCATTGACTGCCCTCAAGTCATGTACCAATCTCCATTTTTCCCCATCGGCTTTATTGACTGGTAATAATGGTGTGTTACATCTGCTGTGGATTTCTTTCAATACCCCTACTTCTACTAGTCCTCTGTCTCTTTAATGCCTTTTATTGCTTCTGGTTTAATTGGATACTGAGGCCTGTAGGGTCCTCAGCATCCTGGTTTTAACCTAATCTCTGCTGGGTTGGCTATCTTGACCCTACCTACATCAGTGTCCTGCTTCGACCACAGTTCTTGCGAGAGAGAGTTAAGATCTTTTTCCAGTCTTTCCCTCCACTCTTGTTCCTGTTCCTTTATTCTTTACCTCTATTCGCACCTGTTTTGGTTTTCCACCCATCTCTGTGTCTGAGAGTATTTTCATCATTTGTCCGTCAGTGGACATCCAAATATTCGCATTGTCTGTTTCAACAAATTCTAGTCCCCTTGCTCTAAGCACCATTGGCCCTAGGTCTTTCGGTCTATATCCGGGATTTACTTTTAATGTAATGTGTGGTTCTGTTCCAAGAACGGAGAACCATTTGCTAACCCATGCATCTTTCATGATTGTGAGGGCTGCTCCCTCTGGTCCAATTAGAATACTTCCTGACTTTACCTCCTGTTCCTGTCCTGCCTCTTTTTCCCATTTCTCCTGCACTTCGGGTTTTTGTTTCTCATCAAATATCATTGTGCAGTGTAATTCTGTCTTTGGCCATTCAGCTTTTGGAATTTGTGCTTCTACAAACTTCCCCCAAGTTTTCCACACTTGTTCTTTAACTTGTTCTTCTATATCTCCTAACCAATATATATTAGCCCATTCTTCCCCTTGCATCCTAAGTGGGTACATTCGTGTTAAGTTAATTCCCTGATTTGTACATTCTAGTTTTAATCCTAAACCTAGGATTGCGTCTCTTCCTAATAAATTTAGTGGCGTTTTACTACATACTAACACGGGTACGTGGGTAGTTTTGTTTCCGACGGTGACAGGTATCGGCGTCGTCATTTGGGTCAATGTCGCTTTCCCCGAGAACCCCGTAGTTTTTACAAACTGACCTGACAATGGTAGGTGGTCTGCATACTTTGCCTTTATGCATGTACAAGTAGCACTGGTATCTATCATCATGGGGACCTCGACTCCTACTCTAACACTAATCATGGGTTCCTGATTTGTACGTATTGGCCTACCATTTCTGGGTTCTCCGGGCCTCCCTATAGGAAACCCTGATGATTCACTGGTCCTTGGGACATCTGGGGGTCATTTAGCAGTGGTTGCATTATCTGGTGGTTTACATACTGCTGGTTCCCTCCTTGTCTTTGAGGGTTCTGAGGACAATTTCTTTTTATATGTCCTGCTTCCCCACACCCCCAACATACACCTGGAGGACCAGATGGCGGTCCCTGTCTCTGACCTTGATTATTTCCCTGACTTTGTCCCTTCTGGTTCTGATAGGGTAGTCTACCACTTGCCTGCCCCTGTCCTTTCCCATTCCAGTTATTTTGGTTCTGGGGTTTCCAATTATTGTGGTAATTTGGATTGTAACCTCCTGGAGTCATGGACAGTGGGAAACCAGAAATGTTATAGGTTATGATGGGCTGACTTCCACCTCCACTTCTCCCTTGTGGTAGTGTGGGTATCTCTCCGATCGTTAGGTCAGCCACCATCGGTGCCATTTTCTTGGGTGTGGAGTCCTCTTTTAATTTCTGCTTTTCTTTGTTTTTAATTTCCTCCAACTGAGCTTGGAGAAGTTTGCGCTGTACGTCTTTCAGCTGCTTGTCTGCATTCTTTTCCTCCTTGCGGTGTCTTTCTACCGCGTGGATGACATGGTCTAAGAATTCTCTATAGCTTTTTGACTCCAGGCCTACCACTTCCTCCAATCTAGACTTAGCTGAAGTCGGTAGACCCTCTAAAATTGCTGCCAAAATTGGTCATCTAAATATACCAAATATTTGGTAATTCACTAATCAAATTAGGCAAGTCCTGACCTGACCAGGGAATATATTGTAGTCTGCCACCCTTCAGAACCACAGGGAATATATTTTCCTCTCTCTGTTCTTCGTTTGGGTATTTTATTGGTGGTCTTCTTACCCGTAGTGACCTTCTCTGTGGCCCTAACGTTGCTAATAAATCCCCTTCTTCTTCACTACTACCCTCTGTCTCTCCTTCTATTTCCTCCTTTCTCCCTTTTTTTTCTGGAAGTTTCCAGTCCCAGTCCCCTTTTTGCTTCCAGTTGTCCTTTACGCCCACGTTTCTGTCTCTTCTTCTGCTTTCCTGTTTCTTTCTATTTTCCCTTTTTATCTTATCCTTCTTCGTTTGCCTGCTCCTCGTCTTCCTTCCTTTTTCATTACTTTCTTTGCCCACTCTAGGACATCTACCATCTTCACTTCCTCTTCCAACCATTGTCTCATCTGGACTACTTTGTCCAAATCCTCTTCTACTTTCTTCCTCAATGTTTTGTCTCCTTTCTGTCTCTTTTGCTACCCATTCTTCTTTTGTGATTTGTTTTACATCATACTCTCCTTCAAAACTCATTGTACCTGTTATGATTGGATATAACCCAGTGGACCTCTGTTCCTCCAGGTATGGAGGTGGAGCTGCATTTGGGTCTTTCAATCCCTCCTTTTTCCTGAACTTGCACCGGCATTTGCATCCTACCTCCCTCCCATACCCTTCTCCTTTCTCTCCCTTCTTTTTCAAACAATGCCAGTATCTCCAGTTCTTTTTCTCGCTTTTCTTTTTTTAGATTTATCTTTTATTTTATAATTCTTCAAAAATCCTTTCTGATCTTCGCATCTCTCCGCACACCATGTACCCCCTTCTGGCCATCGTGTATGTGATTTTTTTTTTGTTCCTTTAGTCCATTTTTTTGGAGATGTATGTTATATCTCCTCTAAGGGCTGGAAACTTATCCCCTAGTATTTCTATTGGTGTTTTAACCCTGCTTATCATTGTCTGTACTCTTGAACTATTGTTATGAATTCTGTTGTTTAATTCGTTTGAATTTGGTATTATAGTTATTATTACACAATACACTGTTTTCTTGACCAATCCCCTGTTCACTCTCCCACTGCGCTTTTCTTACTATCACCTGTACTTCTAACCGCGGTTCCGATATCCACTTCCCTGTTTTCCCTCTCCCAGGCAATATTCTTCTTTCACTTGCTAAAGAGTAATATGCCTTTACTTGTTCGTCTGTGTGTTAAAGCCCTACGCGATCTGGGTTCCTTTATTAATTCTATTAACGTCTCTGCTATTATTTCACTTATCCAATTTCTGCTTATTATTCCTTCCCAGTTCACGTACGGCCACTCGTTTCTTACTTCATCCAAATTAATTATATGTGTAATCTTTCTCAACAGAGCATCTTTTTCGCCCTTATGCCACTCCCTAACTTCTCCTCCAACTGCTTTCATTAGTTCTCTTTTTTTTTAGTTTTTTTCAAGTAATGTGTGCTAACACTACTGCTCAGAAAAATCTGTTACTGCAGTTATTCTAAGCTGTTCGTCACTATTCTGAGTGCGTCCTGAGTCCCACACTCGCCATCAATCCCTGCACTGCTGTTCTGGACCATTCATCACAGGCTGGTCCCTTACAGCCCCTTTGTCACACGTCCAACTAATTGTCTCCTTCTCTACTGATTTGTGCTTTAGTAACCCTGACAACTGTACAACTGTATTAGGCAGGAGATCAATCTCTCACAGATCTCTCCTTCTCTCGGATGACGTCCTTTGTCCGAGGTCCTGGGTAGGTTCGGACTGGCAGGCCTTCCTACACTTACTCTCCTTGGACAAGTTGTAACCTGGAATCCCGCTCCAAACCGCTCGACTAACCTAATTGCTTCCGTTAGCGTTCGGCTTTTTCATCGTCTCGCGTTTTACCCATTCACAGACAATACAGCATTCGTAGCGCGCTTTGCATGCAAAACTCTACCCTTCAAATCGTACTCAGTCTCCCAAAAATTTTTACACAATTCAATTTTATCCACGCAGGGTATCTTTTGAGTTGGGGAGATCTAGGATTGGCAGAGAACCGGGTATGCCGGCCCTCGAGATCCCTTTTCCGACGACAAGGATTTACATGCATGCAAGTCTGCTTACCTTGTCGTCAGAATGCCGGCTTTGGGATTCTTGGCCCCGGTCAGACCACTGCCTCCTCCGCTCCTTCCGGACTTCAATTTTCCGGGCGATCTCTCACCATACCCTGCTCGCAGCGCCAATTTTGTCGTGGTTCCCCAGGACGACAATACACTTTTAGCTTATTAAATGAGAGTCTGAGCCTTGATTTTCCAGGTAGTAAGACTTTATTCTCCAGCACACAAGGATAAACCCGGGATGTCCGGAACAATCCAACAAACGACGCGCTTACAGTCTTTTTATGCTCAGTACAGCTGCATACCCTTATCTCATCCTCAAGGTTGGCTTTCTTAGCCACCATTGTTGTTGAGCCCGTCCTTTATCTACCTTTTCTGTGATTGGTCACTAATTGATGCATCTCTTACTCTATGAAACCATTGTAGTTACAATCTTTGTCCTTGACCAAATCATTCTGTTTCTACAATAATTGTGGCTTAGTTTAGCTTACTTAAGTCAAATAATAAAAAAGAGCATATTTACTTCATTCTTTTCTTTTAATTATAATCATATTGAGTCATTTCACATTTTACTGCTTATACTACAATATTCTCTCACAGTGCTCCGGTTTCCCCTCACAGTCTGAAAGACGTGATGGTTAGGTGCACTGACCCGAACAGAGACCAGAGTGTGGCGACTAGGGGAATTTTACAGTAACTTCATTTGCAATGTCAATATTAGCCTTACTTGTAACAAATAAATACACTTTTATAAACCTTTGGGTTGATGGGCCTCATCTGCACTGTAATATTCAGTGAAATAAAGTAAAGTTGAATTATTAATCCCAAGTAGACTTATATTAACACTGCAATGAAGTTATTGTGAAAATTCCTTAGTCGTTACGCTCCGGCGCCTGTTTGGATACACAGAGAGTATTTAGCGTGGCCAATGCAACTAACCAGCTTGAAGTGCCAAAGGGTCTGTTCCTGTGCTTTAATTTTCTTTGTCTTTTGGACTGTGGGAAGAAACCGGAGCACCCAGAGGAAACCCACACAGACACAGGGAGACGTGTGGACTCCATACAGACAGCGACCCAAGCTGGGAATTGAACCAGCTAATGCTAAAGCTGGAACTGTGATGCCTCAGTGATAACCACTATACCACCATGCTATCAAGTCGTTAAAATAAGAGGTTTTTGATGTGAATCTACATCCTCTAGAAAGAAGCAACTCCACTTTCTGAATCCACTAAGGGGAAATGTTTGTCTTACCTTGCATTGAAAATCAGGAATTGTATTTTAAATTCAGGCTAGTCGTGATGTTATTGCTAAAGTAGGGTTCAAAATATTAATGCCCAATCTGAAAGTTTGAAAACAAGAAATTTTTATTAGTGGTGAAGACCCCATGGGTGTTTTTTATTGGGTAGAGCGATCCAATCATGCTGATCTTACTCTGTTTCCCTCAGAATCAAATATCCATCTTCCTTTCCTTAACAAATAGTCCAATGCATTTTTCTCTTCACACGTTCCATTTCTTTGTGGGTTTAATGGCAAGCTAAATTATTTCAGAACTTCACATTATTCCCTTAAATGTGGCCTAGCTGGTGCTTTATAATACATCATCCTTTTGCTGTTATTTATAAAATCCATTTTTCTTTCAACATTTCAATGCACTTTAAAGGGTTTCTGTATTTAAGAATTCTTGAAATCTGGCCATCCACATTTTGCAACAGCTTTTCACTGACTGTATATTCCCACCTCTATGGTGGTGACTTCCTCTGGTGCAGGTTTGGTGGTGGAGGGCATTTAGCAGGCAGAAGAGTGGCAGATAAGGATCTGGTTGTTCTTCCCAGCTCTGCCCCAGTGGAGGTCTATGATTGTTTTTAGTTTAGTTTACTTATTAATGTCACAAGTAGGCTTATATTAACACTGCAATGAAGTTACTATGAAAATCCCCTCGTGGCCACACTCCAGCACTGTGTACACCAAGGAGAATTTAGCATGGCCAGTGCACTTAACCAGCACGTCTTTCGGACTGTGGGAGGAAATCAGAACACCCGGAGGAAACCCACGCAGAGACAGGAAGAATATGCAGACTTCACACGGACAGTGACCCAAGCTGGGAATCAAACCCAGGTCCCTGGTGCTGTGAGACAGTAATGCCAAAATATGCTAATAACACACACATGTTTGGCAATGAGGGGTCATTAAAAGATTTTAAGAAGAACATAGTTGTGGATCAAAAGCCAAATAAATGTTGTTATGCCACAGTCTAATTATCCAATCCTCTGGGTAATTTGTGAACTTATCCCTGGGGCAGAAGTCATCAAAACTCTCTCCAAGGGGGTCAACAAGTGGGCAACCTTTAATCATTTGATTTCTACCAATGCTGCCACACTGCCTCCTCTGTCACATTCTCCCCCTTTGCCATGCACTCTCACACACCGTACATGCAATCTATTACAAACTTCTTACAACTAAGATAGGTGTTTGAAAACATCTTCAAAACTCAACTTGTTAAATTTATCAAGTATGGCTTGATACTTGACTTTTTTAAACACCTTTTTAATTGGTCATTAAAGTTTATTTATTAGTGTCACAAGTGGGCTTTCATTCACACTGCAGTGAAGTTACTGTGAAAATCCCCTAGTTGCCACACTCTGGCACCAGTTCGCTTACACTGACGGAGAATTTAGCATGGCCAAAGCACCTAACCAACACGCCTTTTGGACTGTGGAAGGAAACTGAAGGAAATCCACTCAGACATGGGGAGAATGTGCAGACTTCACACAGAGGGTCACCCAGGCCATGAATCGAACTCGGGTCCTTGCCCTGTGAGGCAGCAGTGTTAACTACTGTGCCACCATGTCACCCAAATTGTATTGCTGCATTTGGATTCTAAGTTACCTATACTCTGAGGTCAGATTAACTTCCTAGTAGTTACCCAGTTTAGATTTCTCCCTTCCTCCTGAAACTGAGCTAATACATTTGCCACCCTCTGGTTCCATGAGCCAATGCTAATCTAAAGAGGATTAACGGTTATGGGAATGGCCTTTGCTCCCTGTGACATCTATTAATAGCTGAGGGTGTATATCAAGGCCCAGTGTCTTATCCGACTGATGTAGTGCTAAATTCTTTTCAGAACTGAATTATTTTCAATTGTTATTTCAGTTTTTCCTGTAATCCATCTACCTTCCTGCCTCCTCCATCTTCGATGCCAGAACCTAAAAGGATTTAGTGAAGAAAACTGATTTAAAGGATTACTACTCCAGAGAAGATTTACAGAAGAGCAAGGAAGCACCTTCCTGGGCTTGCAATTTTAAATTATTAGGGGTTATTTTTGGGGTTCAACTTCCGCTCACTTAAAGGTTGGATATGATTCAGGTACCGAAATCGCAGTGTATTTATGTGTTAGCGAGGTTAACATGATGTTACTGCAGAACAAAAATAGAGACTATTGATACGCTGAACGCATTTGAAATGAGAGCATTGAGGAGGATGTTCCGTATATTCGACACAGACAGGAAAAATGAACGAGGAAGCGCTGGAAGTGACTGTAGAAAAGTAACATATAACATCCAAGAGAGGAAGATATGATGCTCTAGTCACCTCGTTGGAAGAGACAGTGAACAGAGATAGTTACTAAAGAGGAAGATCAACGGAAAATGTATGAAGGGGAAATCAGAGGAGAAAGTGAATGCTGGATATAATGGATTGGATGTAGCTGTCCCACTGACCAATGCAGAATGTGCAAGGACAGCGCAAGACAGAGGCGGCCAACTACCCAGGGAGAAGACAACACGAACAAATGAAACTACAGGATAATAGTTTTTGTTGATAAGGAGTTGGATTGTACTTGATTGAAGAGATCCTTGGGTGTGAAATGGGGGCTTGTTTTTTCCCGATGCTCTTAGACGACCAAAATAGCGTCAATGGTATATGCAAAGCATGCTGGGCAACCCCTTGGTAGAGGCATCCGCACACGGGTGTGATGAACAGCTGCTGGAAGTTTGCAGGATAGGTTGCTGATGACCTCTATTTGGCAGCAGCGCTGTGATTATGCAACTCCATGATTCAGCTAATTCCCACCCAACCCTTTCACACTTGGCCTACTGTGTGAGCTTAAGCCACACTGAATAATTAAAAGACAATTTTGTGGCAGTTCACTTGTCGGCTGTATTTTTCAACAGGTAAACGGTGACTATTGAGTTCGTTGTCGCTGTTTTTTGTGAGCCACAGATAAATGCGCAATACACCCACATAGCCATGAATTTCACAAGGAATATTACCGAGAAGACCAGTGTCCAGCTGAAGCACCAGTATCACTGCAGCACAGTGGTTAACACTGCTACCTCACAGCTTCAGGGACCTGGGTTTGGTTCCAGCCTTGGGTCACTCTCTGTGGTGTGTGTCACTTCAGTGTGGAAACTTTGGAGCCAGCAAATCCAGTTTTACACAGGGCAAAAAATTTACGAACTTCCCTTTCCATGGAAATAAACAGGACTGGCAGAATGAGCAAAGGTTCTCCAAAGCAGGGCAAACTGCTGGAAGAGGCGGCTGTGTAGGCAAGCTCCCAGTGTCTCCTACCTGAACTTTAGCATGACAAAATGGAGAGATGCCTGGGCTTTGCTGGGCACTGATTTTGGGTTCCAGCAGGATCACACAGCTCCTTTACTCATTACAACCTTGACTCAAAACTGAATAGGGAAGATGAGATGAGAGTGACTGCCCTTGATTTTGGCTGAGTCTGTCATCAAGGAGCTCTAGCAAAATGGGAGTCAATGGGAATCAAAAGAAAACCTTCTGCTATTTGGCACCAGACAATACTTGAAGTTTGTCGCTATCCAAGACAAAGCATCCCGCTTGATTGTTACTGTCAACAAGCGTTCACTCCCTTCACACTGACAAAGAGCAGTAGCAGTATGTACCATCTACAAGGTGCAGGAACTCACCAAGGCACCTTAGGCAGCACCTTCCAATTCCAAACCCTTGAGCACTCCCATCTGGAAGGACAAGAGCAGCAAATACCTAGGAACGCCCCACCAAGTTACTCACTGTCCTGACCTTGAAATACATTGGCCGTTCCTTCACTGTGTGGCTGGGTCAACATACTGAATTTCCTCTCTAACAGCGCAATGGGTGTAGCTACACCTCAGAGACTGCAGCAGTTGAAGAAGAAAGCTCATCTTCTCAAGGGCAATTAGGGATGGATAATAAATGCCAGCAAAGCCCACACGCCAGAGCTGAATAATTAAAAAACAATTTTGTGGCAGTTCACGTATCAGCTTTATTTCAGTAGATAAACAGTGGCTATTGGGCTCATTGCTGCTGCTTTGTGAGCCACACATAAATGCGCAGTACACACTCACAACCATGACTGCCGCAAGGAATATTACCGAGAAGACCAGTGTCCAGCTGAAGCAAGAGTATCACTGCACTATGGGGCAGCACAGTAGTTAGTGCTGCTATCTCACAGCTTCAGGGACCCAGGTTCGATTCCGGCCTTGGGTCACTCTTTGTCTGGAGTTTTTACATACTCCCTGTGTCTGTGTAGGTTTTCCCTTGGTGCTCCAGTCTCCTCCCACTATCTAAAAGCATGCGGGTTAGGTTGATCGGCAATGCTAAATTGCCCCTTAGTGTCAGGAGTATTAGTAGGGTAAATACGTGGGGTTACTTGGATAGGGTAGGTGCACGCTCAGTGGGCTGAATGGCCCCTTTCTGAGCTGCAGGGCAATAGTGGAGTTAGAAATAGTATTTGTCAGTATGATTTGTTGACTAATATGTTGGGCTATTGCTTTGAGAACTCCTTTCGCAACTTTGGCACAGCTCTCCAGATGTTTGCACAGCAGGGTGTGCCTTTGCGATTTCCCCTGCCTGGGTTAATGCCAGCTGACTGTTCAGTTTGATTAGTATTTGATTAGCTGTAGCCTGGGTGACTTGCCGGAGCATTTTAGAGGGCAGTTATCACATTCCTGTGGATCTAGAGTCACATGTCAGCCAGACTGGGTAAGGGAGGCAGATTTCCTTTCTCTGGGGACATAAAACGACCAGAATGCTGTTTAAATCAATCAATCTGTCTAGTCATCATTAATGCCAGGAGGTTTCAGAATTCCAGGCTACCAATTCATTTTAAATAATGCTGCTATGCACTCATACATTAGCCTGGGTCTCTGGATTACAAGTGCATGATCTTACCACTGTTCCCACGTGCTTCTTCGTTCTTGCTCTGTTCAAACCTTACAGAAGTAAAAGCTCCTGTAAGCCAGGGATTTGATTCCATCATCTAAACTGTTACACTGCATTGCATTGCAAGCTGATGTTGTTTGCAGGAAGCACTGAGGCCAAGCCTTCCTCTTCCTGTGCCCAAACAAAGCTGACATGGTGGGATTTAAACTCATGTCTCCAGACATCAGTCTGGGGCCTTAGATTATTGATATCTAGTATTATCACCATGCTACCTTTCATCCGTGTAGATCAATGCATACTAACTTTAAGCCATTGTTTACAGGCCCAGTGATGATACACACAGCTTATCAGTGCCAGAGATCTGGGTTCGATTCCCGGCTTGGGTCTTTGTCTGGTGGAGTTTGCACATTCTCCCCATGTCTGTGTGGGTTTCCTCCAGGTGCTCCAGTTTCCTCCCACAAAGATGTGCATATTGAGTGGATTAATCACGCTAAAATTGTCCCTGAGTGTCCCAAGATGTATAATTTAGAAGAAATGGCGGGGTAATTCAGTGGGATTACAGGGATAAGGTGGAGTGGTGTGGGTCTGGGTAAGACGTTTATTCTGAGAGTCAATGCAGCTTTGATGGGTCGAATGGCCTCCTTCTGCATTGTAGGGATTTGATGATTCTATGTTTAGTGCTGGCTGCAAGCAGAAATCAAGCCAAAGCTAACATAAGTTTATCCAAATCAGTGTAGAAATCTTGGCCCAAGCAGCCATGAGGACATTAATTGACATGAGAACTTCAGCATGTCACATTCTGAAGTCAGGATTATTTAGTAAACCTTTACCAATAATGGAAACTTCACTCCATGAGCAACAGGGCCACTGAAATCTCATTGCCATTTCATTACGATAATGAATTTCAGACTGGAGAAATCACAATTATTATGGAGGATATTCTGCTAATGAACATAAATGCCTTTAATTCTGTCCTTCTTTCCATCCATTTATAGGTGCAGTTTGCATAGTAATGAACACTTTTCTCTGGACTACTTGAAACTTGAAACACAAATAATTCTTAATCTCTGGGGAATAAATATTTAGAATCATAGAATAGAATCATCAAACCCCTACTGTGCAGAAGAAGGCCATTCAACCCATCGAGTCTGCACCGACAACAATCCCACCCAGGCCTTATCCCTGCAACTTCCATATTTACCCCACTTGGCCCTGACACTAAAGGGCAATTTATCATGATCAGTCCATCTAACCTGCCCATCTTTTGGCCTGTGGGAGGAAAGCCACGCCGACACAGAAAGAATGTGCAAACTCCACACAGACAGTGAGTCGAGGCTGGAATTGAACCCAGATCCCCAGCACTGTGAGCAGCAGTGCTAACCACTGTGCCACCAGGCCATCCCTTTAGTCCTTATTGGATTGCTTGACATATCTGCTTTTGGAGCAAGGTCCTTGATGGGGTTAATTGAAACTGTTGCATTCACTTTGACACCAGATTGGAGCTGAATACTAGACAAATTTCTTCTGGAAGTTCTGTACACATCTCAAATGCAAACTGTGTGTTTATTGTTTTAAAACCTGCCTTTATTTCTCCAGAGCGGTGCTGGGAAAAATCTTTGATGAGGTTATTTTAGTGAATGTGCTCGACAGCAAGGATTCAGCTCACTTGGCTATGATCAAGAGGCCTGAGCTTGGCGTGACGTTTACAAAGCTACACTGTTGGGCTCTCACACACTATTCCAAATGTATATTCATGGACGCAGACACATTGGTAAGTGACAGATTTCACATCATAGAATCATCGCACCCCTACAGTACAGAAAGTGGTCATTCAGCCCATCAAGCCTATACCAGCAACAATCCCACCTAGGCCCTATCCCCATGTATTTATCTTCCTCACAGCCAAGGGCAATTTAGCTTGGCCAATCAGCCTAACAGTCAAAAGATTGTGAGAGGAAACTTAAGCATCTGGAGGAAACCTACGCAATTACCAGGAAAACTCCGCACAGACAATATTTTGCAACTCTTTAGCCATCTACCCCAGTATTGGGTAGCATAGAGGCACAGTGGTTATCATCGCTGCCCCACAGCACCACAGATCTGGGTTCAATTCTCGGCTTGGGTCACTGTCTGTGCAGAATCTGCATATTCTCCCCATTCCTGCGTGGATTTTTTCCGGGTGCTCCAGTTTCCTTCTACAATCCGAAAGATGTGCTAGTTAGGTGCATTGGCTGCGCTAAATTCTCCCTCAGTGTACCCAAACAGGTGCCAGAATGTGACAACTGGGGGATTTTCACAGTAACTTTATTGCAGTATTAATGTAAGCCTGCTTGTGACACTAAAAGGTAAGCACCCAAATGCTGATCACTGTGCCCACCATAATTGTGCCACTGTGCCATCTAATATTGGAATAGATAACTTTAAGAGTGCAAAACGTCACCAAAGCACACTAACTGAGAGCTGCCTAAACAATCAAATATAGTTTGCATAGCGTATACAAACTGCTGATGATGCAGAATGTGACTAAACTAGAGTAATTCCTATAGTAGCTCTAGGTTGATTTGCTATTTCATGTCAATTCTGACAAACCAAATCCAGGAAAACAATGATCACCAGGCCTAAAATGTAGAAATGTAAGAATATTTGGAATAGTAGTTGTACAGAAGCAGCTTAATAAACAACACAATGGATTTATGAAGCTAAGCTTCTGAAATGAAAAAGCAGTTAGGAATGGGCAGTAAGTGTTGGCCCAGCTAGCGACTCTCAATGAATGAATTTTTTAACAAGCAGAATTCTCCATATTGGGCGGATGGGAAGGGCGGATTACTAATGCAGACTTTAGACTTTGGAAGTGACTGTCGGCTCGGCACTGTCAATGACAAGACAGGATTTCCAAGCAAGTTGTTAAATATGCCAATAAAGCATGTTTCTGTGTGTGTTAGGGATTGTATCTTAATGATATCTTATCAGGAATAATGGTTTATCTTGCTTTGGTTGAAATCCGATTTGAATCTGATCCCAGAAGCTAAAGTTTCCAGCAGTTGTCCCTTCATTTCTCCCCTCCCCGTCATATTCAAAGGCATCCCTTTTTAGTGAAGCTGTGTAGTGAAGATACAATGGGGGTGATTCCTATTCTTTGATACAGGTGGGTTGGGTTTGGGTGAGTTGTCAACTTTTTAAAAAATAATCTCATAGCCAATTCCCCAAAGCTCATAGCCAATTCCCCATCAAATCCTGGAAGCAGTCACTCCTCCCGGGAGAAGGATTAAAATATTTTCAAGAAGCTGCATGCCTTCATATCAACAAAAAACAGCACAGGAACAGGCCCCTTGGCCATCGAGCATGTGCCAACACATAAAGTTTATTTATCAGCGTCACACGTAGGCTTATATTAGTGCTGCAATGAAGTTACTGTGAAAACTTTCACAGAGTTTCACAGTAACATGACTCCTTTCTAAAGACCTTTTGCCTTCACGTAGTCTGTATTCCTCCCTGCCTATTCATGAATCTGTCACAATGCCTCTTAATATTGCTATCATAGCTGTTGATGTTGCCTCCTCTGGCAACACATTCCAGGCATTTACCTCCCCATTTCTGTGTAAACAAAACTTATACTTCACATCTTCTTTAAACTTTCCCCTCTTTACCTTCATGAATCATAAAACCCTACAGTGCAGAAGGAGGTCATTCAGCACATCAAGTCTTCACTGACCACAATCCCAACAAACCCCTATCCCCATAACCCCTTGCATTTATCCTAGCATTATGGGGCAATTTAGCATAGTGAATCCACCTAACCGCACATTTTTCGACTGTGGGAGGAAACCCACATAGACACGGGGAGAACATACAGACTCCTCACAGACAGTGACCCAAGCCGGGAATCAAACCAGGGTCCCTGGTGCTGTGGGGTAACAGTGCTAACCGCCGTGCCACTGTGTCGCCTTAAATCTATGTCCCTTTGATTTTAATATTTCTACCTGATTCAAATTTTAACCAGTCAGCCATGTTTCTTCAGCCTTGGGGAAACTCAACAGGTGAAAGGTACCAAAAAATGAATCGATGTGGAAAGCGCTTTTGTCGCTGTGCTTGTGGGTCAAGAGGAATAGTGCTTGCTCAATAATCACCCTTCACCCCTACCCAAGGTAATCTGCCTGCTCTGATTCTCCCTCCCTCAATAGGTCTCCCTCTCCTCACATGCTCTCTTGCCTCTCACACGCTCTCTCCCACTCCCCCTCACGAGGCATAACTGCTCTCGCCCCATCTGGCTTGCAGCTTTGCATTCTGTGTAGACTTCGCAGCTCAGGAGAGGGTGAGCCTGTCAGTCAGAATAAAATTTAAACTCCAATCTGTACTTCCGCATTTCCCAACAGCTCCCTGGCTCCTTCCCATGTTCTGATCGAGTAGTATCTTGCTCCCCAGCCTAGGGTCCCATCACCCACAGGAACTGTGTGGAGCACGAGGGGTGTAGGGTTCTAAGCCACTAATCAAGTTTCAGTGTTCCAAAATCAAACTTGGTCTAGGGAACCAGTAATGAATAACGTGATAACAAATCTAAATATAGCTTTGGGAGTAAATACTCTTGGACAATGCCACTCTTATGGCCTGACCCCAGAGTACTTCCTCAATATCAGTCCAAAGATGTGCAGGTTAGGTTCATTGGCCATGCTAAAATTGCCCCTTAGTGTCCTGAGATGTGTAGGTTGGGGGATTAGCGGGTAACTCTGTGGGGATACGAGGGTGGGGCCTGCGTGAGATTGTGGCCAATGCAGACTCAATGGACCACTGGCCTCTTTTTGCACTGTAGAGTTTCTATGATTTCTATGAATATTTCCCGTATTCTCATTAGCTTGCTTGTAATGCTACGGAATGCATTGAAAGATTGGATCAAACAAAAAATAAATAAATAATTGCTTTTCTGCAGCTTCTCTGATTTATTCTCCTGGAGAGAGGAAAGGTTATATCCCCACAAAGGGTTAACTTTAGTAGTCACATGTGCTTGAGTTGATGCCAAAGGTATGAGTAATGCTGGAGGAGAGCTCCACTTACTGAAGCTATAATTGGGGTGGGAAGATTTGCCTTTTGTCAGAATGCCAATAAAGTCACCTCCAATTGAACTAGATTTTGTTGCTTTCAGTGTCTTCCAACAGCTCCATGAGACAGCACATTGGAATTCCTCAAATCTATTCATGTGTTGAAAGTAACCCTAAAACTGCCCATTCTTTGTGTCTGAAGACTTGGCCGGTTTTATAAAATCTCTACAGTGCAAGAAGAGGCCATTCGGCCCATTGAGTCTGCACTGACAACAATCCCACCCAGGCCCTATCCTCTTAACTCCCACCTATTTACCTCACTAATCCCCCTGACATTAAGGGGCATGGCCAATCAATCTAACCTGCACACCTTTGAATAGCGGGAGGAAACCAGAGTACCTGAAGGAAACCCACGCTTGACAGGTTGAATGGCCTCCTTATGCTTTAGAAGTTCTCTACAAAGTGACTGGTCTACTATTAACCACTTAAAGAGGTTACATTTATATAGTGCCTTTCATGTCTTCAAGATAATCCCAATACACTTCACAGCCAATTAAGTAATTTTGAAATGTAACTACTATTGTAATATAGCTTTGATAAATAGCAGTGGAGTAGGTGTAACTTAACGATTTGATTCTACAAAGGCATAACTTGCTGAATACTGCATTTTAAAAATGTACATCCTTAAAAAGGCATGAATGAGATGTCAGTATGTGGGTTATACAGTTTGCAATTCAAGTGTACATTGGACCATGGAGCAGTACGGTAGCACGGTGGTTAGCATTTGTTGCTTCACAGCTCCAGATACCTGGGTTTGATTCCCGGCTCAGGTCACTGTCTGTGCAGAGTTTGCACATTCTCCTTGTGTCTACATAGAACACTACAGCACAAACAGGCCCTTCAGCCCACAAGTTGTGCCGATCATATCAGTACCTACCAGGCCCTAAAACTATCTGTAACTCCCAATCCCGTTAAATCCCATGTACTCATCCAGAAGTCTCTTAAAAGACCCCAGTGAGTTCCCCTCTACCACCACTGACGGCAGCCGATTCCGTTCACTCACCACCCTCTGAGTGAAAAACTTATCTCTAACATCTCCTCTGTACTTGCCCCCCAGCACTTTAAACCTGTGTCCTCTCGTAGCGACCATTTCAGCCCTGGGAAATAGCCTCCGAGAATCCACTCTATCTATTCCTCTCAACATCTTATAAACCTCTATCAGGTCGCCTCTCAACCTTCGTCTCTCCAGAGAGAAGAGACCTAGCTCTCTCAACCTATCTTCATAAGGCATGCCTCCCAATCCAGGCAACATCCTTGTAAATCTCCTCTGCACCCTCTCAATAGCTTCCACATCCTTCCTATAGTGAGGCGACCAGAACTGCACACAATACTCCAAGTGGGGTCTGACAAGGGTCTATAAAGTTGCAGCATTACCTCCCGACTCCTAAACTCAATCCCTCTATTAATGAAGGCCAGTACACCATATGCCTTCTTGACCACATCCTCCACTTGCGGGACAGATTTAAGAGTCCTATGGACCCAGACCCCAAGATCCTTCTGCTCTTCAACACTGCCAAGACTCCTTAATATTATACTCCTTCATCCCATTGATGCTGCCAAAATGGACCACCACACATTTATCCACGTGTCTGTGTAGATTTCCTCCGGGTGCTCTAGTTTGCTCCGGGTTAGGAAGTCTGGCCAAGCTAAATTGCCCCTTAGTATCCTGAGATGCAAAGGTTAGAGGGGTTAACAGGTAAATGCGGGGATAGGGCCTGGGTGGGATTGTTGTCAGTGCAGACTTGATGGGTCAAATGGCCTCTTTCTGCTCTGTAAGGTTTCTATGGACTATCAAAGCAAGACACAAATTAGTTTATAATGCTGTTGTCCTCAAATGACTTTAGACAATGTTCAGAGAGATGCACCAAAGAAGGAGACCCTTCAGCCCATCACAATCTCTTGCGAGTATTTCCTATACCCAAAGCTTCTGTTATTTTTAATAGGTATTATGCAACATCGATGAACTCTTTGAAAGGGAAGAGCTATCTGCAGCACCCGATCCTGGTTGGCCGGATTGCTTCAATACAGGAGTGTTTGTTTACCGCCCTTCCATTGAAACCTACAACGAACTGCTACAGTTTTCTACAGAGAAGGGCAGCTTTGATGGTATGTTTCTTTTGTCTGAAAGTAAGCCTTATGTGTGATCTCTGGCGCCTATTGCTGCAAAGTCATTTGCACTGACACATCTCTCTGCGTGCTTCTTAATTTTTTTTATTATTTATGGGAGATGGGTATTGCTGGCTGGCCACCATTTATTGCCCATCCCTAGTTGGCCAAGGACAGTTGAGAGGCAATCATATGCTGTGGCCTTGGAGTCACATGTAGCCCAGACCTGGTAAATACAGCAAATTTCCTTCGCTGAAGAACATTAGTGAACCAGATGGGGTTTTTCTGAATATTGACGACGGTTTCACAGTCGTCAGTAGATCCTTAATCCCAGATTTCTTCTTCATTGAATTCAAATTCCACCATCTGCCACGGTGCGATTTGAACCCAGGTTCCTGGAACACTAGCTGAGTTTCTGGATTAATAATCTAATGGTAATACTCTTAGGCCATCACCTCCCATTCAGACTGTGCATTAGTGCAAATTGTGTGCTATAATTCAGGTATGAAGTCACCCAAGTAACACATAGCTGCATATTTCCATATATTTTTTTAAATCGTTCTTGTGATACGACCATATGAACATTGCTAGCAAAACCAATATCTGTTGCCTATAGCTAGTTGCCCTCTAGAAAGTGACGCTGAGCTTCCATCTTGTACTGCTGCTGTCCAGTGTACTATTTCAAGATGGTGAGGAGTTAGCAGTGTGGGAGTTACAGGGTTTTGACTCGGCAATTATAATGGAACGATGGTATACATTTCAACTCATGATGGAGAACTTGGGGATGATGGAGTCTTCATGTACCTGCTATTTGTTCTTCTAGAGCAGTGATGAGCAAGTGAGTGGGCCACCTTAATGCTCTCTTCAATCTCAGTGGGCCACAAGTTTGAAATCAGGCTTGCTCACCAACCTTAACCTCATGAATAATATTTAATACACGCCGAATATTTCAAAATGTGTTGTAGAAACCGTTTACTCATTTACATCTTAATAGAACTATCGTAACTTTCAAAGGGTAAGAACAAAAGAAATATTGTCACTTTGGATACAGAGGGAGCACATGGCTGTCACAATCAATGTTGTGAGCAATCAACATGCACCTCACTTCACTTATCCTTGCTTTATGTGTGTATCACTTCAGTCGTAACGGTCAGAAAAAAGCTACGGAGGTGGAAATCAGTGGAGTGTGGCAACCCTATGCATGGGCAGCGGTCAACAAGGTGTCTCGTAGGCCGCACTTGGAGCCCAGATGGGTCACACATTCACTGTTCTTAGAGGTGAAGATAGTGCAATGTTAAAGTTGTAGGTTTGGGACAATGTGTGGTATAACTACAGATGGTATGCAGCATTAAATCATTCACAGAATCTTACAGTGCAGAACGAGGCCACTCAGCCCATCAAGTCTGCACCAACTACAATCCCATCCAGGCTCTAACACCATAACCCTATGTATTTACCCTAGTTAGTTCCGCTGACAATAGCGGGCAATTTAGCATGGCCAATCCACCTAACCCGCACATCTTTTGAGTGTGGGAGGAAACCGGAGCACCTGGAGGAAATGCACGCAAATACGGGGAGACTGTGCAAACTCCACACAGATATTGAAGCAAGGCTGTGAGACAGCGGGTTAACCATTGTGCCAACGTGTCGCCAAACTTCTCAGGATGTCACATGGTGGGGAGTTGTGCTTTATTTCCAATCAGTTTTGATGGTTAAGAGTCCACAATTCTGTGAGATGGGGAAAAATATAAGCAGTCTTTGGATCGCAGGTTGCAGAGTTCTTATTGGTTATTGAAGGTCTGTTTTTATTGCAGTCTGTGAATGATGTATGTTTGGCAGTATAACTCAGCTCTGTGCCCATTATCCAGGTATTCACTGGTGGATAGTTTAAATGTCCTGATTTTAATGGGGTAGATGATAATACATTCCACTTTATCTCATGTTTGGGCTTGTAAAGTGTAAACATTTGAGACAGTGATTGCAGTAGAAAGACAAGCCTGATGCAAATGCAAGTTAGACCTAGTGGCAAAACACTATCGTGGTGGCACTTGCTCCAAGGTCTATTAATAACGGTTTTTGATGCAGTCTCACAGGGACAATTGGTTACATGATGGAAATGCTGGAGACACCTCAGTAAACTGTATGTTGGACTAACTATAAATAAAGTAATGAATAAGGTATTCTGTGCCCAAAGCTTATCACGCTCCAACCATAACTATATAAAGAAAGTTGACTAAACCCCTTCAGATTACAACAAACTCCCTTCTCCAAATAAGGAGTTGTGCAAATAGCAATTCAATGTGGTCAAAAACACAAGGAATCAGTAAGTGATTTAATCTTAAAGGTTTGAGGAACATTCAATAGATTTGTCTCCTCTCAATTTCCGTTGTCTCCTTTGTTGTCTCTCTCCCTCTCTCTGTCTTTAGTTGATAAGTATATGGAAGAGAAGGGAATGGTTTAGTTTGGAGGGGCATTGCTTTTTATATTGGTCGGCGCAACATCGAAGGCCGAAGGGCCTGTTCTGTACTGTTATGTTCTATGTCTTGCTGGGTTCATCTCACTTCTCTCAGTCTGGGGAGAAGGGAGAAATGCGGAGGTGGGGGAGGGGGGGTTGGATGGCATCAGGATATTGAATTTGATTGTCAACATGATCAAAATGAATGACAGACCAGGCTCGAAGGGCCGAATTGTCTACTAACACTTCTACTTCCTATGTTTCTACATCTGTGTTTGTCTGTCGTTCTCGCTCTTACTCTCCATCTGTCCTTTACACTTTCCGCCCTTACATACTTCCAAGATGTTGCGCAGATGCCACTTGTACTGGGTTGTTGCCTCTTTGTCATGTCATGTTGCCCGAGGATTTTCAGGGATTCACAAGCAGACGGTCAAGAGCTGTCATACCCAACTGCTTGACTTTCAGTTGAAGGATGGAGAGGTAACTGTTTCCGGAGGTCCTGAAGGAGCCAGCATTAAACCTTGCTCTTGAAACCACAAATAAGAGTACCCAGAAAGGTCAAAGCAAGAGAGGCTACAAAAGGCATGGACTACCTTTCTCAAATAATCTCCTTGCTTTCCTTCAAGTTTGAGGCATCCTGCTATGGCTGGATGCGATTAGAAAGGCCTCTGGTGTTTCCTAGTACAAATTCCTTCCAAGAGATGGGCCTGTGTGAGACAGGACTGGATTATAACAATGAACCAGCCCACCAGACTTACAGAGCCCGAGACCTGGATAGGTACTGGGAAAAAACACTGCTATATCCAGCCACCTCTCGAATATATTCAATGTTTTGGTATCAACTACTTCCTGTGGTAATGAATTTCACAGGCTCACCGCTCTTTGGGTGAAGAAATGTCTCCTCATCCCCATCCTAAATGGTCTACCCTGAATCCTTAGACTGTGATTCCTGGTTTTGGATTCCCCCACCATCAGGATCATCCTCTCTGCATCTACCCAGTCTAGGCCTGTTGGGATTTTACATGCCTCTGTGAGATCCCCTCTCATTCATCTGAACTCCAGCAAAAACAATCCTAACCTAATCAATCTCTCTTCACACATTTGTTCCGCCATCCCTGGATGACAGGGAATCAAGTGGTGTCCTTAGCTGTGCAACTATTTTTATTAAAGCAAATAATTTAAATTGCTTATTTTAATTGTTAGCACTGCTAGTGACAATGCTTAATCTGACAGTAGGAGATGTTATAAGGAGAGGCTGAATAGAACATAGAGAACATAGAACATTACAGTAATAGACTGGGACATTTTTCTCTGGACCATAGGAGGCTGAGGGGTGATCTTATAGAAGTCTATAAAATAAATAATGAGGGGCACAGATCGGCTAGATGGTCAACGTCGTTTCCCAAAGATAGGGGACTCTAAAACTAGAGGGCATAGATTTAAGGTGAGAGGGGAGAGATACAAAAGGATCCAAAGGGCAGTTTTTTTCACATAGAGGGTGATGGGTTTTTGGAACAGGCTGCCAGAGGTAGTAGTAGAGACGGGTACAATTTTATCTTTTAAAATGCGTTTAGACAGTTGTATGGAGGTTTAGAGGTATACAGGCCAAATACAAACAATTGGGACTAACTTAGTGGTTAAAAAAAAGGATTGACGAGGATAAGTTGGGCCAAAAGGCCTGTTTCCATGTATAAACCTCCATGACTCTGTTACTTGATAGAGTACATTTAAACCATGTTACAGAGTGAGAGTTGTTTCCAAGAATAATTGACACTCAAGCTCTCAGGTATCTTAAACTTGACTACTGAAAAATAGATGTTTTTAATGAAAGTGTCGGGAACAAAATGGGATGGCTCTGGCAAAGACAGAAAGGGATGGCAATGCAGGATTAGATTAACGTATAGCCACTACTCCTGATGCATGCGTAATGCAGATTATGTTGTCTGCTATGTGGCACCCACTGCTAAACATGCTGCATACCTCAACATGGGGCCCAGGTTTGTTCATAGCTAGCAGCACTTAAAGCTAGCCTTCATTACTTGGAGGCAGACTGGATCTCGTACAGAGGAAGTAGCTGAGAATGTGTCGGTTCCCTACAGAAGAGTGACTTCTTATGTAACAATGCAGAGACTGTGCTCTGCTGCAGCACTAGAGGCCTTGGTGCTGGCAGGGGACAGGAGGTGAGTTGTTTTCTATCCAGGAGACCTTCCCAGTTTTACAGAAACAGTGGGATCAGGCAGCCATTACTGTCAATGCAAGTGGTGTTTCACTGAGAATCTGGGTAACGTGCAGGAAGAGGTTTAATTAACTCACATGAGTGATTGGGATCAGTGATCGCACCTCCAAATGCCGTATCCTTACAAATGAGCCATCTTTCTCATACGTTTAACCCCTTGACTCATTACCAACCGTCTGTTTTTCCCAAGATGGCACCGATGCAAGGTAACTTCTTGCAAGCTGTACCCAGCATATTTTCTAATACTATCTTTTACTCATTTTTTTTCTAAAACTTCATTCTAACTCTTTTAAACTTCCTAACAATGCTTTAATTTATTATATCAATCTTTTTCTATACTCTATCTTTGACTGTAACACCACATTCTGCAATGTGTCATCTCCTTTTTGATGAACAGTATGCTTTGTCTGTATAATGCACAAGAAACAATACTTTTCATTGTATCCTAATACACGTGACAATAATAAATGAAATTACTTAGACCTCACATTCCCAGCTTCTCCTGACTGTCACAGCATTGCTGCAAGCCTCATGCCGACTTTCACAGCTTGCAAACATTGCCAGCTATTTATAGAATCACAGGATTCCTACAGCACAGAAGGAGGCCATTCAGCCTTCTTCTGCATCTCCAATAGAGCATCCCATTTACCGCACTAATACTTCTAACCTAACATCCTGGGATATTTTAGTAATAAGGATGAGACAGCAAAGCGTGGCCAATCTACCTAACCTGCACATCTTTGAGACTGTGGGAGGAAACTGGAGCACCTGGAAGAAACCCTCGCTGAGATGGCGAGAACGTGCAAACTCTACACAGACAGTAACCCGAGACCGGAATTGAACCTTGGGCCCTGGCGCTGTGAGGCAGCAGTGCTAACCACTGTGCCGTTCCACTTGCTAGCACAATGTATAACTCAGAAGAACATTTTCAGGTTTGCTTAAACTTGAATGGATAAGCAAGCATTTCCAACCTACAATCATTATTCTGGAGACGCAGCTCACTGCTCTGAAGGAATACTGACACTCTGCCTGACACTTGCAGTCACCAGTTCAAATACTGACATTGCATGTAATCTAGAGGGGAGCTTAGATTCGGCATCTGCACGTGGTTAGACACTCAGAACAAATGGACTGCAGCCAAGTCAGAAGGAATATGTGGCACAGATGGCAGTTCACTCGAAGGTGAGGCCACAGAAGAGTTCTACTGTAGTGGACGCATGAAGACTTCAGTCCTGCACTGGAAAGCAACTCAGAAATGCTGAATTCACTAGCACTTCTGTCAGAGATCCTGTGCTCACTGTCCACCTGTTCTGCACCCACTTTGCACAGGGCTTGGGAATCCCTCTTTTCCAGCATAGCAATGGTAGCCAACTCCTGAGAACACTTGCAAATGCCAGCCATGATAATTGTCCCATGTATTTTTCCACTTTATGTGAACACAGTGGTCAGCACTGCCCCCTCACAGCGCCAGGGACCCGGGTTCGATTCCCAGCTTGAGCCTCTGTCTGTGCAAAGTTTGCACGTTCTCCCTGTGTCTGCATGGGTTTCCTCCAGGTGCTCTGGTTTTCTCCCAAGGTCCAAAAGACGTGCTGGTGAGGTGCATTGGCCATGCTAAATTCTCCCTCAGTGTACCTGAACAGGCATCAGAGTGTGGCGATTAGGGAATAACTTCATTGCAGTGTTAATGTAAGCCGACTTGTGACACTAATAAATAAACTTTAAAGTTTAGCACGCACATGCTCACAGTGGTTAGGACTGCTGTCTCACAGTGCCAGGGAGATGGAATCAATTCTCGGCTTGGGTCATTGTCTGTGTGGAGTTTGCACATTCTCCCCATGTCTGCGTGGGTTTCCTCTGGGTGTTCTGGTTTCCTCCCACAGTTCAAAAGATGTGCTGGTTAGGTACAATGGTCATGCTAAATTCTCCCTTAGTGTACCCGAATAGGCATCAGAGTGTGGCGACTAGGGGATAACTTTAATGCAATGTTAATGTAAGTCTACTTGTAACACTAATAAATAAACTTTAAATTTTAGCACATGCTTACAGTGGTTAGCATTGCTGTCTCACAGTGCCAGGGAGACGGAGTCAATTCTCAGCTTGGGTCACTGTCTGTGTGGAGTTTGCACATTCTCTAGGTTTCTATGTGGGTTTTCTCCAGGTGCTCTGGTTTATTTCCACAGTCCACAGATGTGCAGGTTAGGTTGATTGCCCTTGCTAAATTGACCTTAGTGTCAGGGTAAATATGTAGAGTTATGGGGAAAGGGACCTGGGTAGGATTGTGATCGGTGCAGACTTGATGGACCGAATAACCTCCTTCTGCACTGCAGGAATTTCTATCATATCTATGAACTGCAGGCAGCCATTATGGAATGAAATTTATTTACACCTCCCCTACACAGAGGGCAGCAGAGAGCGCAATACAGCACAAGGTTGGGATCTTGCAGTGTACAGTCGTGTGGCAAATGTCACAAACATGTCAGAATGAACAAACACCTTGTGCCGCAGTGGAAGCTCAGGCTGAAAACATGCAAACTCAAACAGCCTCCCACTGTGGCTGCTAAAAGGGATTGTCAGGCTGCAGTTGGGTGCTGAGGTGCCATTCAGGGAAGTGACTGTGTCTCCCTGGGGCAAGAACCCACTCTCCTCTCTCAGGATGCCACCCCACCAGCATCCTTGCTACTGCCTGTCAGCCAATCCAGTTGAAGCAGGCAACTGCAGCAAGCGGTGAAACCTATTGGTCTTCAAAGCAAGAAGATTCTCGTACAGGAACCCTGGGATATCTTGCTAAAGTCATGCAGGGTCTTGGCGAGACCACACCAGGAATACTGTGTGCGGTTTTGGTTATCTTGTCTGAGGAAGAATGTTCTTAGAATTATAGAATCATACAAGAGGCCATTCAGCCCATTGAATCCACATCAACACGTTAGAAACACCTGAACTCCCATCTAACCCCAAGTGCCAGCACTTGGCCCGTAGACCTGAATGTTGTGATGTGCCTACTACTTTTTGTTATAGAGGCAGTGCAGAGAAGGTTTACCAGGCTGATTCCTGTGATGGCAGGACAGACGTATGAGGAGAGATTGAGTCAGTTAGGATTATATTAACTGAAGTTTGGAATAATAAAGGGGGTCTCAGAGAAACCTCTAAAATTCTAACAGGGCCCCACAGGTTAGATGCAGAAAGGATATTCCCAATGGTGGGGGGAATCCAGAACCAGAGGTCACAGTTTGAGGGTAGGGGATAAACTACTGAGGTGAGGAGAAAATTCTTTATCCAGTGAGTGGTGAGCTTACAGAATTCTCAAATAGTTGAGGCCAAAACATGTTTCAGAATCACAAAGGTTTACAGCATGGAAACAATCCTTTCGGCCCAACTTGTCCATGCCGATCCTTTTTTTTTAACCACTAAGTTAGTGTCCCAATTGCCTATATTTGGCCCATATTCCTCTATAACGTTCTTACCCTTGTTACTGTCTGAATGCTTTTTAAAAGACAAGATTGTATATGTCTCTACTACTACCTCTGGCAGTTTATTCCTACCTATAGGTTAGCACAGTGGTTAACACTGCTGCCTCATGAGTTCAGCTGTGGCCTTGGGTTATTGTATGGAGTTTACGTGTTCTTCCTGTGTCTGTGGGTTTCCCCTGGGTTCTCTAGTTTACTCCCACAGCCTGAAGACGGGCAGATTAGGTTGATTGGGCATGCTGGATTGTCCCTAGTTGACCAAGGTGTATGGTTTAAAGCAATTAGTGGTCTAAATATGTGGGGTTGCAGGTGTAGAGTGTGGGTATGACGCTCTGCCTGAGACTCAGTCCAGAGTTGATGGGCTGAATGATCTCTTTCTGCTCTGTATGGATTATATCATAGGCTTTGGGCCTAAAAGGATCAAAGGATATGTGGATGGTGGGGGAGACGGTGGAGGCAGGGACAGGTTGCTAAGTTGGATGATCAGCTATGATCATCATGATTGCAGAGCAGGCTTGAAGGGCTGAATGGCCTATTCCTCCTATTTTCTATATTTCTGTCCATTTTACAGTATTTGTCCTAAGTCAAAATTATCCTAAGCACTAGATGATTCTTGTCAGTTTAATAAGGATGCTCCCCTCATTGTTAATTTTGGCATTATGGGTCTGTTTCCATCTATATCACAAACTAAAATGCAATGCTTCTTCTTATCACGTGACTAAGCTGTCAGTTGCTGGATGTGAAGCTTTTGCTGCATTCACAATATGTATACAGCTGAGAAGAGAAACACATTGCTGAAGCTTTCCATCCTGCACTCATCAGGACATACACAAGAATGCCAAATTTCAAATGATCACTATTTATACTATGGGGAAAAAAGAGTGCTGATTTGCTGGCAAATCACCTTTGATTGACTGAGGTAGTGCCCAAGAGGAAGCAATGATGCACTATAGGCTTTAATTAGGAGTAATTAAAAAAAAAATCCCAGGCTTGAACATGTTCCTTTTGTTTGGATTGAACAGGTCCCTGGGTATGAGTAAATGCCATTTACAGTGAGTTTAAATGAGTTGTAAGCGCAACTGATTATCTTGAATTGGTTGTGAGTGAAGCTATTGACACACTGTGGATTGTAAGAATTCTCATAACATTAGGTTTTGACTCACTTGAGGAAGGAGCAGCATTCCGAAAGCTCGTGATTCCAAGTAAAGCTCGTGATTCCAAGTAGACTTTAACGTGGTGTTGTGTGACTTCTTACTGAGCCCACCCTGCTCCAATGCCAGCATCTTCACATCACACTGAGGATTGTTCAGGAAGTGCTGCCCAATCACTGAATGACATCTTACAGGAGATGTCTTAGGTTTTGCAAGCGCGAGCTGGTGATTACAGTCTGAACTCTGCCTATTGCAACCAACTAAAGCTATTTTCATTAATCAGCCATTCAATGGAATGTACAATTACAGTATGCATAAAGAATGTCGGATGATTAAACAACTTGTGTAGAAAGTGAGTTCAGTTCTGAATGTACACAGCAATTATCTGCCTTTCCTTCATAATATGAGTATAATGTTGCTACTTGCATGAATCATGCCAAGCAGGCATTCCCATTGCATTTCTTAAGTCAACAGAATGTCCAAATCAGTTCAATGGCCAGAATTCACTGACCATTCACGCCACATCATCACTGCCAGTGAGGTTGGAGATTTTGGCGCTCAGCCAAACCTCTGTTCACTGCAGTGGTGTGGCATTATTATACACTCTGGATGAAACAATTTTTACACATGCACCATTGAAAGCACTCTTTCCGGTTGTACAACAGCTTGGTATGGCTCCTGCTCGGCCCAAGACCACAAGAAACTACAAAAGGCCATGAATGTAGCCCAATCTATCACGTAAATCAGCCTTCCATCCATTGACTCTGTCCATACTTCCCGCTGCCTCACCAAAGCAGCCTGCATAATTAAGGATCCCACACACCCCCGAAATTCTCTCTTTTACCTTCTTCTGTCACGAAAAAGGTACATGCCAACTAACTCAAGAACAGCTTCTTCTCTACTGTCATCAGACTTTTGAATGGGCCTACCTCACACTAAATTGATGTTTCCCTACACCCTAGCTATGACTGTAACACTATATTTTGCATCCTTCTCTTTATCAATGGTATGTTTTGTCTGTAGCACGCAAGAAGCAATACTCTTCACTGTATATTAATACATGTGACAATAACAAATCAAATCAAAACATAAAAGATTGAACACATTTGTTCTTAGAATTCGTATTGTGCAGAAGACCATCAACCCATCGAGCCTGCACAGACAACAATCCCAGGCTCTACCCCCGTAACCCTATATATTTACCCTAGCTAGTCCCCCTGACATCACAGGGCAATTCAGTGTGGCCAGTCAACCTAACCCACAAACCCTTGGACTGAGGGAGGAAACGCACACAGACACGGGGAGAATGTGCAAATTCCACACAGACAGGCACCCACGGCCGGAATTGAACCCAGGCCCCTGGCGCTGTGAGGCAGCAGTGCCACTGTGTCACCCTGTATTGACAGAAAGCAAGATGCTGGAGTCAAAAGGTTACATCGTAGCTCTGTACTCCAGCAAGAGTAGGTTTTGTGGTTTTGATAGATTTGTGAAATGGCACGCAGTAACAATTCTCTGCTTCAATCTCAGTCAACAATAATCTTTTGTTTCTGCCTTGGGAATTCGGAATGTTGTTGTTAATTGGTGCTTGTTGAAACGCCAGAAGCTGTGGGCACCAGCATTTCATAGAGAGGTAGCTTGAAAGAATTTGTAGGGGAAAACAAAATCCCTTAATTGGGATGGAGGAGCCAGAAGGTGCCATCTTCAATGACGTTCATCCAAAGGAAAAAATTGCACTTTGGAATACCACTGGAACCTGGCTGGCCAAATTGTGTTGCTTGCAGTTGCTTTTGAAAGATCAATAAGTCTGGGATGCATTAAAGCATTCTAATTGGGGCTACTGATTATATTCACAATGTTTTGGCATCAACATTGATTGCTCACTCGGGACAATTCGGGTAATTGGATTAGTTTGCTTGCTGTTGGACTGCCTTGTGGATTTGGTCATTTGTTTTCTGTGTTACACTGGGGCAGGGGGAGGGTCGCAGTGGCGTAGTGGATGGTGCGGTGGCACAGTGGGCAGCAGAGTGACACAGTGGAGACCATGTGGCACAGTAGTTAGCATTGCTGCCTCACAGCACCAGGGACCTGGGCTTGATTTCCGGTCCTTGGGTCGCTATGCGCGTGGAGTCTGTGCATTCTCGTCGCATCTGTCAGTCTCCTCCCACAGTCTGAAAGACCTGCTGGTTAGGTGCGTTGGCCATGCTAAATTCTCCCTCAGTGGACCCGGACAGGTGCCGGAGTGTGGCGACTAGGGAATTTTCACAGGAATTGCATTGCAATGTTAATGTAAGCCTACTTGCGACTAATAAATAAATTAAAACTATCTGGCTGCCTGGTATAAAGATCCATCCTGAAATAAGTTCTATAAAGAACAAAGAAACAAACAACACAGGAACAGCCCTTCGGCCCTCCAAGCCTGTGCTGATCATGATGCCTTAACTAAACTTAAAAAAACTTTCTGCTCTTACTTGATCCTTATCACTCGATATCCTCTCTCTTCATGTATCCATCCAGATGCCTCTTAAATGTTGCTAATGTGCCTCTTACCACCAGTTCTTCTGGCAGCACGTTCAAGCACACACCACTCTGTGTGTGAAAAACTTCCCCCCACACATCTCCCTTAAACTTTCCCCCCTTGAACTTGTGCCCCCTTGTAATTGTCACTTCCATCCTGGGAAAAAGCTTCTGACTGTCCACTCTGTCTATGCCTCTCATAATTCTGAAGACCTCTATCAGTTCTCCCCTCAGCCTCCATCTTTCAGTGAAAACAATCCAAATTTATTCAATCTCTCCTCACAGCCAACGTCCTCAAGACCAAGCAACATCCGGGTGAATCTTCTTCGCACTCTCTCCAAAGCTTCCGTGTGGTGACCAGAACTGCACACAATACTCCAAAGTTTTTATATAACTGCAACATGATTTCCAACTCTTTCCCCGGCCGAAGAAGGCAAGCTTGCCATATGCCTTCTTGATCATCTTGGCCATCTATGTTGCCACTTTTAGGGACCTGCACGCCCAGAACTCTCTGCATGTTAATGTTCCCAAGAGCTCTACCATTTATAATTCATATTTTGAGAAGTCCATAATTGAGTGTAGTTCAATATTGTAAGTGAGTAACGTAAGTGCTTGTGCAGTTTAACTATGACCCAACTTACCTCAAGCAAGACCAAATTTGACTTGTCTCTTTGAGTATGAGGTTCTTTCTGAAAATAGTTTGTGTCACCTGGTGAATTTTACTGTGATGCAACTCCATTTTGTCTTTGGCAATGCCATAGATGCCAGTATCTCGCAGGTAATTACCTGTAAACTTTATGCTGTCTCTTATTAGTCTGGGTTTTATGCTGCTAAATGGTGTTTCGAGACACCCTAGGGGTTAACAAGATAAGTCAAGGTACTAACAAGATGAGACTCTAACTCACCCTATAACCAGCACAGCACATGGAGTGACCGTAGAAAAGCTGCAGCACAGTAGGAGGCTATTTGGCCCATCTTGTCCCTGCCAGCCTGAAGACATTCAGGTGCCCTTTCTAGTCCCACCTTCCTGCACCTGGCCTATATCCCTGTAGCTCACTTAAGGTGCAGATTCAGGCACTGACTTTAAAGTTTCTGTATCTACTATCAACTCCGGCAGTGAATTCCAGACTCCCATCATCATCGGTGTGATAAAAGGTTCCTCCTCATGTCCCTGCCATGCCTCCTGCCACTTATCTCAAATCTATGTCACTTGGTTCTAGAATTCTCCACCAAGAGAAACAATCTTATCCTGTTCATTCTGTCTCTTCCCCTTTAATGTTGTGCACCTCAATCAAGTCATCCCTCAAGAAAAATAACCCCAACCTATCAAATCTCTTCCCGTAGCACAACCTCAGACTAAAGGGACAATCCTTCAGAAAAGAAATGAGGAGGAATTTCTTCAGCCAGAGAGTGGTGAATCTTGGAACTCTTTGTCACAGAAGGCTATGGAGGCCAGGTCGTTGAGTGTCTTTAAGACAGAGATACATAGGTTCTTGATTAATAAGGGGATCAGGGGTTATGGAGAAAAGGCAGGAGAATGGGGATGAGAAAAACCATCAGCCATGATTGAATTGGCAATGCAGACTCAATGGGCCGAGTAGCCTAATTCTGCTCCTGTGTCTAATGGCCTTAAGATAGCTACACTGTTTTAGCTCTGGCAACATTCCTGTAAGGAAATGATGGTGCATTTAAACAGAATAAACTTCCCCTGTGATCTGTTTTAATTGCTGAGTGACTTCCCTCTCAAATATACAATTTAAACAGAATATGTTGAATTGTTGGCTCTAAGCCCATACCTAACTGCCTTTCAAAGGATGTCTGCAAAACAAATTCCTTTAATCGTCTAGATACTTGCATTTTGATCAGAGTTCCCACATGCTGACTCTTTGGGAGCGAAACTGGGATTTACAGGATCCGCAGACATTCGAATGTTGAAGAAAAGATGGATTTTACTGGCCGTTTTCCAGTGAAGATTGAAATAAAGAATCTGTATAAATTTAGGATTAAAAATGTTAACCACCAAAGGATAGTTGATATTCAAAAATTGAACATACTCTGGATAAACGATAATGTATATAAAGGTTGAGTTAGTGGTTATAGCAAGCCACATGAGCAGTTCACACCTGATATTAGAAAGAGACAGGAATTCTATCTTTTTTTCAAACCCCTCCTCGTGCACTCACCCCTCCTTAGCTCTGTAACCCCTTTCCATTTGACAACGAGTCAGCATGGTTAGTACTGCTGCCTCACAGCACCAGGTTTGATCCCCAGCTCAGGTCATTGTCTGTGTGTGGCTTGCACATTCTCATTGTGTCTGGGTAGGTTTCCTCCGGGTACTCCGGTGTCTTCCCGCAGTCCGAAAGACATGCCGGTTCGATACAATGGCCACGCTAAATTCTCCCTCAGTGTACCCGAACAGGCACCAGCGTGTGGCGACTAGGAGTTTTTCACAGTAACTTCGTTGCAGTGTTGGTGACACTAATGAGTAAAACTCAATTCCGCCTCAGGTAACTGTGTGAAGTTTGCACGTGTCTGCGTGGATTTCCTCCGGGTAGTCTGGTTTCCTCCCATAGTCCGAAGATGTGCAGCTTGGGGAAATTAGCCATTGGAAATGCATAGGGTTACAGGGATAGGGTGGAGGATTGGGGCAGGGTAAAATACTCTGTTAGAGACTTGGTGCAGACTTGATGCAGACACTCTTTGTACTGTAGCAATTCTGTGGTGCGAAAGTGTGGTGCCTGGAACTGGACACAACATCCAGCTGAAGGCAAAGCAATGTTTTTATAAATGTTCACTATAACCTGTTTGCTTTAGTATTCACTGCTGTATTTATAAAGCCTCAGAATTCCCATGTCTTATTCATCACTTGGGGAAACTGAAATGTCTGAAGGTGGATAAGTCACCTGGACCGGATGGAATACACCTCAGGGTTCTAAAAGAGATATCTGAGGAGATTGTGGAGACATTGGCGGTGATCTTTCAGGAATCACTGGACGCAGGGAGGGTTCCAGAGGACTGACAAGTAGCTAATGTAACACCACTGTTTAAGAAGGGAGGGAGGCAGCAGACTGGAAATTATAGGCCAGTTAGCCTGAATTCAAGATTTTAGAATCCATTATTAAAGATGAAATCACAGAATACTTGGAAGTGCATGATAAAATAGTTCTGAGTCAGCACGGTGTCATCAAGGGGAGGTCATGATTGACAAATCTGTTAGAATTCTTTGAGGAGGTAACAAGGAAATTAGATAAATGAGAACCAGTGGATGTGATTTATTTGGATTTCCAAAAAGCTTTTGACAAGGTGCCGCATAGGAGACTGTAAAATAAGTTAACAGCCCATGGTGTTACGGGTAAAATCCTGGCATGGATCTGGACATGGACAGGCAGAAGGCAGAGAGTGAGGATATAGCAGTTTTTTCAACAATGGCAGCCAGTGACTAGTGGTGTGCCTCAGGGGTTGGTGCTGGGATCTCAACTTTTCACAACATACATTAGCGATTTGGAAGAAGGAACTGAAGGTACTGTTGTTAAGTTTGCAGAAGATACAAAGATATTTAGAGGGACAGGTAGTATTGAAGAAGCAGGGGGACTGCAGAAAGACAAGTTTGGAGAATAGGCAAAGAAGTGACAGATGGAATAGAATGTGAAAAAATGTGAGGTTATGCACTTTGGAAGGAGTGATGAAGGCATAGGCTATTTTCTAAATGGGAAAATGCTTCAGAAATCTGAAGCACAAAGAGATTTGGGAGTCCTTGTTCAAAATTCTTCTAAGGTTAATGTACAGGTTCAGCTGGAAGTTAGGAAGGCAAATGCAATGTTAGCATTCATGTCGAGAGGGCTAGACTGTAAGAGCAGGTGTGTTCTTCTGAGGTTGTATAAGGTTCTGGTCAGACCCCGTTGTGAGCAGTTTTGGGCCCTGCAACTAAGGAAGGATGGACTGGTCTTGGAAAGGGTCCAGAGAAAGTTCACAAGAATGATCCCTGGAATGAAGAACTTGTCATATGAGGAATGGTTGAGGATTCTGGATCTGTACTCGTTGGAATTTAGAAGGATGAGAGGGTGGATCTTATTGAAACTTACAGGAAACTGACGCCTGGATAGAGTGGACGTGGACAGGTTGTTTCCACTAGTAGAAAAAGTAAGAACCAGAGGGCACAACTCACGCTAAAGGGATAAACAGAAATGAGGAGGAATTTCTTCAGCCAGAGAGCAGTGAATCTGTGGAACTCTTTGCCACAAAAGCCTGTGGAGACCAGGTCATTGAGTGTCTTCAAGATAGAGTTAGATAAGTTCTTGATAAATAAGGGGATCAGAGAGTGTGGGGAAAATCCTGGGGAATGGGGATGAGAAGAATATCAACCATGACTGAATGGCAGAGCAGACTCGATGGGCTGAGTGGCCACATTCTGCTCTTATGTCTTATGGTGTACACCTGGTCATGTATCTCCAGTCCCCTTCTGGTCCTGTACCCTCTTTAGAAATGTACTCCCTATTGTACATTCTCTTCATTCTTCCTTTCAAAATGTGTCACTACTCTGCATTCAATTTCATCTGCCACCTATCCACCCAATCTACCAGTCTGTCTATATTCTCCTCACAGTTCACAATGCTTCTCATTGATTCCCTTTCAGTTGGAATAACATGCAGCTTCAGGCTGTTTCAGATTTTTTTTTTTAGCTCCTTTGTCGAAAGTTTACTGGTATGTTGCGGAATAATTTAAAATGTCATCTCAGGTTAATCCATGTTTTGTCCTTTCTGGCTTGAGGTCTGATGTACCTAATCATTATTGTCAGATTTACAGAGCATGGAATTAAGAAAAAAGAGCCAGAAGTATTGGCATGGTTGGATCAAGCTGTTTAATCTTGGCATTTTAATTCACTGTCTGAACATAACAATGGAATTGTCGGTCAACCTCCATTGCAGTAACTGCCTAACTTTCATTTTTACTGTTAAGGTTAAGGTGGCATAGCCATTAGCACCGTTGCCCCAGAGGGCCAGGGATCTGGGTTCAATTCCCGGCTTGGGTCACCATATGTGCAGAGGTTGCACATTCTCCCTGTGTCTGCGTGGGTTTCCTCTATGTGCTGCAGTTTCCTCCCACAGTCCAAAAGATGTGCTGGTTAGGGTGCGTTGCCGTGCTAAATTTTTCCTCAGTATATCCGAACAGGTGCTGTGATGTGGCAACCAGGGGATTTTCACAATAACTTCATTGCAGTGTTGTGACTAATAAATAAATATTTGGTTAATTGCTTTCTGGATTTTGCATTTTTGCCTCCGCAGTAACAGAAATGGAACTTCCAAATGATTTTTTTAAAAACCTTTCATGAAATGTGGGCATTGGACTGTGTTGTCCATGCCTAATTATCCTTGAAGTAAAAATATCAGGGGGCAGTTAAGACTCAGCCATATTTCATAGATGTCTTACGGTGTAGAAGGAGGCTATTTGCTCTATCGAACTTGCACTGACATAATCCCACCCGGGCCCTATCCCCATAACCCCATTACCCTGACTAGTCTCCCTAACACTTAGAGGCAACCCACCCAACCTGCACATCTTTGGACTGTGAGAGGAAACCAGAGCACCCGGAGGAAACCTATGCAGACACGAGATCACGCAAACTCCACACAGTGACCTAATCTTGGAATCGAACCCAGGTCCCTGGAGCTGTGAGGCAGCAGTGCTAACTATTGTGCCACTCTGCTACATTGCTGTGGATCTGGAGTCACGTGTAGGCCAGACCAGAATCACAGAATACTACAGTGCAGAAAAGGCCCTTCGGCCCATCGAATCTGCACGGATGCATGAAATGCCTTGAACTGCCCACCTAATCCCACTTGCCAGCACTTGGCCCATAACCTTGAATGTTATGGCGTGCCAAGAACTCATCCAGGCTACAGGCAAAGGATGATAGATTTCCTCCCCTAAAGAACATTAGTGAACCAAATGGACGCTTCTGATGTGATGGTACTGGGCCTTTAGGAAATGTATTTTAATCATGTTTCTCTGCACGTTGTTTTTGCAGTCCTTGGCAATTTGTTAGCACTGTATTGTCTATAGCTGGTGTCCTTTATTGTTACTGAGGCAGTATAATTGATACGATGTTGATTTCAATCTGGAATAATGCAGTGTTCTGTGGTTTTAATGGTCCCTTCGGATTGCAGAGTGGAGATTGATTGGGGATGATTGATAGGGCAGGTCATGAGGGACAGACAAGTTTCACAGACAAGCCCAGATTTTAATTTCATTTTCTCAGTAGGAGTTTAAGTGAAGAGACGCAACAGTGCTTTTTCCCTCTTTTTGGCGTTAAGAGTTTTTGTTCTCTGTGTGTCTAGTTTTGGAATTAAATTTACCTCTCTGACGTTTTGGAGTTTTCCTTCTCTGCAGACAGCTGGCCTGGATTTCTGTAAAAAAAAAAAAATTGAAGATTCAGCATCACATGAGCATACTTTTTATCTGGAGAAAGGTGTATGTCTGTGGAATGGTGCTTAACTTGGAGCAGTAGAGATAGCTAACTGTTAGGAGTTATACTGTGTTTAAGCCTTGTAATTGTTAAAAGTTATGCTAATTCATTTTGTTATACTTCAACTGTATTCTTAAACAAAGTTTATTTGATAAAAACGTCCTAGTGGATCGCTTGAATCATACCTGAGTGAAATGCCTTGGGGTCCCCTAAATTCCAAAATCAAATGTAAAAGTTAAGGTCTAGGCTAACTTCATAAAACACCTGGGAGTTTCGGGCTTGGGTCTTAACAGCAAAAATCAATGATAGCTCCATTGGGGTCACCATTACTAAGGCTAGTTTTGAATTCTAGACTTCGATTAATTTGAATTCCACTTGCTACCAGGCTGGGATTTGAACCCACATCCTAGAGCATGAGTCTGGGCCTCTAGTACACTAGCTCAATGATGTTACCATTATGTCACTATCTCCCTTTCAATACGATATTTGAAAGAGGCGATGAGGCCTGATCAAAATGCAAGTATTTCTTCATCATGTAAAAAGCAGTGTGGTTTTATTCGAGAGGTTACAATTACTCCGAGGTTACAAAGGTTCAAACTGCAGAGATAATCTAAATTGACATTTGATTCCAATATGAGGGTGTGTTGCATTACCGCAGGCGTTGCTTTTCAAATGAAATATTAAACTATGCATCTGACACACTCACACAAAGATCCAATTTGAAATAACCTCAGTCAAGATTAGAATTAAATGGCAGTTGTATTATTAAACAGATCTGAGTAACATAATTGTCTCTGCAATGTTAAACTTTCTCGCTCTTTAAGTGAGGTTGGATAAGTAATAGTTCCACACTGCTGTGATCCAGCTGGATGTATCAAAAGTATGCAACACACAAATTATGATCCCTTGTCTCTGAAGGTAGACTAAACAATTTCAAGTTCAAAAATATTTGGCTTCCCTCATTGTGGACTAGATTCCTTCTGAAAATAGTATGCCTCAAACTGTCAGTTTTCCTGTGTATTATTTCTTTATTTTCAGCACATTGTACAGACCAATAAGTGGCCAGAGTGGATGCTATTGACTATTCACGTGAACGTAAAAAGACCCAACAATTTTTGTTTGGCAAAGAGCAAATTCCTTCAGTCAGTAATAACTTCATTGCTACTTTAGCAAACCTGTGTACAAAAGTAGCATTTGCCGACAAAGCGACAGTCAGTGGAACTCAAAGCTCAGTTATCTGAATAAGAGTCACCTGGACTCAGAAAATTAACTCTGTTTCTCCCTCTCCGCAGCTGCTGCCAAACGTACTGTTTTTCCAGCATTTTCTGTCTTTATTTCAGATTCCAGCATCCGCGGTATTTTGCTTTTATTCAAAATAATTCGCTGGCTATGAAGTGCTTTGTAATTTCCTGAGAATGAGAAAGGCTTTGTAAAAATGCGAGCTTATCTTTCTTATATCTAGGCTAAATAAGCCCTAAATTTGAGCCTTTTCTGTGCATCAATACATCATTATTGCAAATTCTGTTGTAACAATCTAAACCTGACTCTGTTTCTTCCAAAACTCAAGTTATTCCAGAATATGTCTGATCTAGTGCATTGTTTCTAATATCTCAAGGTTGTCACTTCCCCATTAAGTCTCTTAGAACCATGATCTAACTTAAACTGGAGGTTACACTCGTTGCTTTTCATTCTGTAAATTTTAGACTCAAATTATAACCTACTGTCACCTGGATTCATATCATTGAGGTTAACTTGCCTAACCATAATTGACAGTAATCATTGAAGTACCAAACTGTGGTAACCAAAAACTCTAATTATAATGACTGACAGTCACTAGTACAGCAGTTAATAGAATGTAGAACAGTATAGGCCCTTTGGCCCTCGATGTTGAGCCGAGCTATTTTCAAACCCAAGATCAAACAATCCCACTCCCTATCATCCTGGTTAATTCTCTCTAACATAATGGCTAAAATCTTACCACTATTCACGCCAATGGGATTTTACCATCCTGTGGCAGTGAACGGAGATTTGGCTAGTTGCCAAACGCTCCAATTTTGCAATTTTACCTGCTGTTTACCTGTGTAAACAGCAGGTAAAATGGCGCCCAATGATTGTGGCATCCCTTTTAGATTTGTAGAAGCTCAGAGCACAGAAGGAGATCATTTGGCCCATTGAGTTTGTGTCAGACCTGGATTGGAACAATCCAAGATTAATCCCACTGCCTTGTGCTCTCCTTATAGTCTCGTATCGACCTCCACTCCAAATGTTTTGCATTTGTGCGATGCAACAGTCTCTGCCCCTATCACCACTATGGCAAATTGTCCAGTGCTGTAACAGTCGCATCAAGAGTTTTTATTTCAAATCACTTTCTCAATCTTCCTGACTTAATGACTCCTCATCACTGACTCCCCAAAGGAGACAGTCAGCATTAACTCTAACAAACAACTTATTCTTATTCATTGGTGCTCCAGTAGAATGAACCCCAGTGCCTTAATTCTCCCCTCTGAACCATACGTTCCCATGCCTGGCATCACCTCAGTGAATTGGGTAGCAGTTTGGACCAGAAAGGGGTTTGGAGTTTGTGGGGTCCGTGGTTGGACTGGAAGGGGGTTTGAGCTGGAGATGAGGGGGTGTGGTTTTACTGGGAGTGGGATTGGAGCTTAGGGAGGGTGCGAGTTTGGACCGGGGGCAGGTCAGAGCAGGAGGTGTCGGATGGGGAGCCAGAGTGATTGGACCAGGAGAAGGGGTAGGGGAGGGAATATGTTGGAGCTACAGCAGTGTCTGAACCCAGGTCCCTGGTACAAAAAGACAGCAGTGCTAATCACTGTGCCGTCCTGCCATCCTAATCATTGGGGAATTATTCCTCAAATATAATGCTGGGGAAACCTGACTAGATTATGGGCAGCACAGTGACACAGTGATTCGCATTGCTGCTTCACAGCGCCAGGGAACCAGGTTCAATTCCTGGTTATTGTCTGTGTGGAGTTTGTACATTCTCCCCGTATCTGTGTGAGTTTCCTCTGGGTATTCCAGTTTACTCCCACAGTCCGAAAGACATGCTGGTTAGGTGTATTGTTCATGCTAAATTCTTCCTCTGTGTACCCAAACAGGAATATTGTGACTAGGGGATTTTCACAGTAACTTCATTGCAGTGTTAATGTAAGCCTACTTATGACAAAGAAATGAGCATAAACTTAACTGTAATGGGTCCATTTCCACAAACAACCTGTTTGTCACTGATTTGTTTGCCCGTGACCCTATTGATAGGAGTGTCCGCCATATAGTCCTTGTGGGAACAATCCAGTCTTCACACTGTGGACACCTTCCATCAGGTTGTGTGGCACTATCACTGTATTAAACTGGACGTCCTCTTTCCCCTTGCATTCATAACCTGAGCAAGGCCGGTACTTATTAACCATCCCTAATTGCCTCAAGAAAATGGTGAGCTGTGTCCTTGAAATGCAAATATGTTTCGATGTAACTGAGTGTCTTGCTCAGCCACTTCCGAGATCAATCAAGAGGCAACCAAGCTGTGGTGGTAGGGGTGTCACATACGGGGAAGACAAAACAAGAGCAGCATGTTTCTTTCCTTTAAAGAACATGAATGAACCCATTGGAATCATGAGTTGCTGCTGAATTAGTCTGTTAAATTACCTTTTTTTAATACCCCATGACGAGAAAGCATTTTTTTTATTGATTCCTGGGATGTGGGTGTTGCTGACTAAAGAACAAAGAACAAAACAGTACGGGAAACAGGCCCTTTGGCCCATTGAGCCCACGCCGCCACCCCCTTGTTCCCACCTCTACCCGCGATCCCTGTCCATGTTTATAGATCTATGGATTAAAAACCAAATTTGAGACAATTTAGGGAGAATTTGTTTTGCCAGTTAGCCTAAAAGCACATCTTTGGGATGTGGGAGGAAACCGGAGCACCAGGCCAGCATTTATTGCTCATCCCCAGTTGCTTTAAAAAAGTTGGAGGTGAGTTGCCTTCTTGACAATTAAATAGCTTTCTAGGCCATTTCAGAGGGCAGCTAAGAGTCAACCACATTGCTGTGGAGTCACATGTAGGCCAGACCAGGTAAGGACAGCAGATTTCCTTCCTTGAGAGACATTAGTGAACCACATGGGTGTTTCCAACGATGGTTTTGTAGCCATCCAATAAAATCTTAATTCCAGATATTTTTAATTGAAGTCAAATTCCACATCTACCGTGACTGGACTCAAACCCAAGTCCCCAGAGCATTAGATGAGGTTCTGGCCTAATAATCCAGCGATAATGCACTAGGCCATCGCCACCTCACTAACCAGGGCTGATCTATTTGATTCTGTAACCATGTGGCTTAGATTTCAAAACGCTGTGGGACGTTGCCTATACTGCTGCTATAGTTCTGAAAACCTCAGCCCAGTTTTGCAGCATGAAGTGTAGAATGCTAATTAGTAAGAGCAGGCATTAAAGCTACAAGATTATACTTACAGAATTTTACACAGTGAGCTGGGTCACGGTTAAATGTTGCCTCATTGAGCTGTCGGTTTTAATGAGGACTCAGGAAATGACATAAAATTCCGGTTATATTTCAGCGGTGTAATTTAATGAATAAATGCAATGTAAGAATGGCATTTTGCAACTTCTTGCAGCAGCCACAGTTACACCACATAATGAGAAATGATGTCTAAGATCATTGGACACTTGTGTTTTTCAAAGGGAAACACTTGTTCCTAACCCAATGATAAGGCAGACACATTGCTTTTGAACAAAAGTCGACCTAAGACAGTCTCGCACCTAAATCCCATTCAGCCATCATCCCTGCGCTCTTGTATTCACTCGTTCATGAGACATAAGTGTCGTTGGCTGGACCAGCATTTATCGTCTATCCTTGAGGACGTTTGAAAGTCAACCACGTTGCTGTGGCTCTGGATCACATTTAGCCAGACTGGGGTAAGGACGGCATATTTCCTTCCCTAAAGGAAATTAGTAAACCAGATGAGTTTTGACAGAATATGGGCCAAACACAAGAAACTGGGACTAGCTTAGTGGTTTAAGAAAAAGGGGCAGCATGGACAAGTTAGGCCGAAGGGCCTGTTTCCATGCTGTAAATCTCAATGACTCTATAACAATCATCAATGGTTTCATGGCCATCATTAGATTTTCAATCCCACATTTTTATTGAATTCAAATTCCACTATCTGTTGTGATGGGATTTGAATCTAGATCCACGGAGCATTAGCTCTGGATTACTAGTCCAGTGCCAATACCAGGTCAGCACGGCTTCCCCTAAATTGGCTCAGCTCTGACAGTGCCTCAGTTTTTAAAATTTTCAACCCTTCCATGGCCTGCCCCTTTCCAAACCCAATAAATCTCTTCCAGCTCACCAGCCTCCCTGAGATATCTGTGCTCTTTAATCCTAGCCTTTCACAAATCCCCAGGGCTGTATTTCCTGGCCCTTCCTACCAGCCGGATCTTCCAGTCCTGCCGCTGGAAAGCCCCACCCCACCGTCCCCTGCGGCGTGGCTGGTGCACAATACCAAACGCTGTTGACAGCAGCAGGACCGAAATCCTACTGTCAGCTAATGGAACACCACCTCCACAGCTGCAAAAGATGCCGTTGAGTGGTGTGTGTGTGTTGGGGGAGGTAGGTGGAGGCACAGAAATCCCACCATAATCTCACAACCACTAGCAACTATGGGCAGGTTTTAAATTCTAAAATTCCTTCCCTAAGTCTCTTCACCCCTCGACATCCCTATTCTCCTTTGAAATGTGCTTTAAAACCCATCCTCTTTGGCCAAGATTTGGGTCGCCTGCCTTGATATGTCAGATTTGATTTTGTGAAAGGTCTCGGGACACTTAACCACGTTAAAGATATGAGAAATTGGTTGTTGGATTTTTACACTTTTACACCTTTTGTTGCAAACTTAATTCCAGTTCCTTACTCTTGAATTTATTTGATAAGTGTTCCCCTTTCCAGTAAAACCCCTTCAATTCAGGTTGTGATGAAACATTTCAGAATAAAGGACAAAAGAAAGTACAGCACAGGAACAGGCCTGTTGGCCTTCCAAGGCTATACCAATCATGATGCCCTAACTAAACTAAAAAAAACCTTCTGCCCTTACTCAGTCATCCCGCTATTCCCTCGTTATTCATATCCCCATCAGATGCCTCTTTTTAAATGTTGTTAATGTATCTTCTTCCATCACCCCGTCTGGCAGCACGTTCCAGGCACCCATCGCTCTCTGTGTGAAAAATGTCCCCCCCACATCTCCCTTAAACTTTCCCCCTCTCACCTTGAACCTGTGCCCCCTTGTAATTGACAATTCCACCCTGGGACAAAAAACCTCTTGGCTACCCACCCTGTCGATGCTTCTTGTAATTTTGTAGACCTCTATTGGGTCTCCCCTCAACCTCAGCCTTTCCGGTAAAAACAATCCTAGTTTTTTCAACCTCTTCTCATAGCCAACACCCTTAAGATCAGGCAACGCCCTGGCACTCTCTTTAAAGCTTTCTTGTCCTTCTGGCAGTGTGATGACCAGAACTTCACGCAGATAAGGCCTAACCGAGGTTTTATGCAGTTGCAACATGATTTCCCAACTCTTGTACTCAATGCCCCAGCCGATGAAGGTAAGTATGCTCATTTACTGAGCTGGAGGGATTCCCTTTGTGGTCAGCAGGCATCGTACTTGTGCTGGAACATTGAATGTGCTGGAGCAGTTGTCAAAGCTGATGTTGGCACGTTTGAGTATCAGAACAGGTGATAATCTGACTGGCCAGGATGTGCATAGCTTGTACAAAATGGGTGGACTGTTTTGTGGTGTTGTGGTGGCAACGGCGTATTTCCTCTTCTCAGTGTACACGCTATCATCGGTGCAACAATTACAAGTCATCATGCCCTTGTGCACCCATCTTGGGTTGCCAATTTTGTTTGAACATGGTGTTGAATGTCCCATTTATCTGGCCTCCCATCTATTCAAGCAGCCACTCCTCCACTCCTTTCCAATACTTCCAAAATGTTCAACAATTTTGGACTTTAACCTGGTGTTATGATACTTCTTACTGTGCTTACCCCAGTCCAACGCTGGCATCTCCACATCAAGGCAAATACTGACCAAATCCCCATGGTTGAACTCCCCTACAGTTAAAATAATACTTTTTTTAATTTATTTATTAGTGTAGGTTTACATTAACACTGCAATGAAGTTACTGTGAAAATCCCCTAGTTACTGCACTGCTTGGGTACACTGCGGGAGAATTTAGCATCTAACCAACATATCTTTTGGACTCTGGGAGAAAACAGGAGGGCCCAGAGGAAACACATACACACGAGGAGAATGTACAGATTCCACGCAGACAATGACCCAAGCCCGGGAATCGAACCCAGGTCTGTAACGCTGTGAGGCAACAGTGCTAACCACACTGACACCTACACGGGATCCATGGGATCGTCTACATTCACCTGACAAGGCAGAAAGAGAACCTCTGACTGTGCAGCATTCCCCTCAGCAGTTTGGAGACTCAGGGATTTTCACAGTAACTTCATTACAGTGTTAATGTAAGCGTATTTGTGACACTAATAAATAAGTCTCTCGTGTAGGAGTCGAGTAGGACATGAAGCTGCTATAAATAGCTTTGCACTAGGGGCTGGAACATGTCATCCTTTAACTCAGAAAATGCCACCAATTAATCCATATTATTATAATATCTGTTTTTACTCTGTATCACAAATGTCATAACTGAGAGCATTTATTACTGCACTGAAAGTCTAAAACCCAGGAAGGGACTCCAGTCAGTAACATCCCTCACCTTAATCTTTAAAAAACATTCCACAGGAGCACAGGCTGACAGTCTGGGATATCGTGCAATTTGAGTACAAGTCCTTTTGTAGTAAAGGAGATCATAATTGTATCGAGTTACATGAATTCCTTTCAATGTCGAATATTTGGAGAGGGGGAAGAATGGAATGAGGGTTGTCACTGGAAGCTGCCATAAATATTTCTTCCCAAGTGAAGTCTGTACATGCACATAGGTTCGAAAGCTGCCGTGTCACAAAGTCATAGACAACCTTGCCATACATGGTGTGGATCAGATGAAAGCAAAATAACTTACAGTGTAGGAATTTGAGGCCAAGTGTCTAAGATTAAGTATTTTAGCGTGATCTGCACTCTAAAAGTACAAGTGAAATTCCTTCTATAATTCATGAGGTGAAAAATGGAACTATCTTGCTGGTTCTGTAAGCTGCAAGTTTAGAGGGTTAAAGTATATTTAGTAGTGTCACATGTTGGCTTACATTAACACTGCAATGAAGTTACTGTGAAAATCGCCTAGTCGCCACACTCTGGTGCCTGTTCGGGTACACTGAGGGAGAATGTAGCATGGTCAATGCGCCTAACCAGCACGCCTTTCGGACTATGGGAGGAAACCTGAGCACCCAGAAGAAACCCACATAGAGATGGGGAGAATGTGCAAACTCCACACAGACAACTCCTCACATCCCCAGAGACTTGGGTTCGAGTCCCGGCTTTGGGCCGCTGAATATGTCTGCACATTCTCCTTTGTCAGCGTGTGTTTGCTCTGGGTGCTCCGGTTTCCTCGCACAGTCCAGAGATGTGCGGATGAGGCCATGCTAAATTGCTCCTTGGTGTCCTGTCACGCAAACCAGTCTCCCATCCATTGGCTCTATCTACACTTCCCAATGCCTCGGCAAAGCAACCAGCATAATTAAGGATTCCATGCTCCCCCGGATATTCTCTCTTCCACCTTTCAAAAGTCTCACAAAAGTCTGAGATCATGTATCAACCAACTCATGAACAGCTTCTTCCCTGCTGCTGTCAGACTTTTGAATGGACCTACCTTGCATTAAGTTGATCTTTCTCTACACCCTAGCTTAGACTCTAACATTCTGCACTTTCTCATTTCCTTCCCTATGAATGGTAAGTTTAGTCTGTATAGAACATAGAACATTACAGCGCAGAACAGGCCCTTCGGCCTTCGATGTTGCACCGGCCAATTAAGAAAAAGCAATGACCCTCTAACCTAAACCATTCCCTTTTCGTCCATAAACTTATCTACTAACCTCTTAAACGCCACCAAACTTGGCGCATCTACAACTGCAGCAGGCAAGGCATTCCATACCCTTACCACCCTCTGGGTAAAGAACCTACCTCTGACATCCGTCCTATAACTACCACCCCTTAATTTAAAGCTATGTCCCCTCGTGCTAGCTTTCTCCATCCTAGGAAAAAGGCTATCACTGTCCACCCTATCTAAACCTCTAATCATCTTATATGTTTCAATAAGGTCTCCTCTTAGCCGCCTTCTTTCTAACGAAAACAACCTCAAATCCCTCAGCCTCTCCTCATAAGACCTGCCCTCCATACCAGGCAACATCCTGGTAAACCTCCTCTGTACCCTCTCCAATGCCTCCACATCTTTCTTATAATGTGGGGACCAGAACTGCACACAATACTCCAAGTGCGGCCGCACTAGAGTTTTGTACAGTTGCAACATGACGTTGCGGCTCCGAAATTCAATCCCCCTACCAATAAAATCTAAGACTCCGTATGCCTTCTTAACAAGCTTATCAACTTGATTGCCAACGTATAGTGCGCAAGAAACAATACTTTTCACTAATACATCCAGTGACAATAATAAATCAAGTCAAATCAGGTTTCCAGCTCTGAGACAGCAGTGCCAGCCACTGTGCCACTGTTCTGTGGGTATACAGACTTATTCATCTCAATCAGATGGGAATTGGGCCATTTTAATCTTTAGTTCAAATGGACTATCAGCATTCTGGTGATCTGCGTAATATTGAAGAGTTTTTAAGGAATGCAAGCAAGCTATCAGCAAAATGCATTTTGCGATTTTAAGAGTTGCTTTAGCTTTTTACATCAGGCTTCCTCTCGTCCCTTTTGATCTGCTTTCAGCAGATCCTACACAGGAAGACTTTTAATGTCGGATTTAGCATTTTGTTTTGCTGCTGCAGCTTTAATGTCGAGAGCTGAGTTCATTGCTTTGACAGTTGAGGATCTAATCGTAACACCTAATTTGATACTAATTAGGCAAGCATCTCAATTTAAAATGGTCACTTTTGTTTACAAATCCTCCCCTGGCTTTGCCCCCTCTTTATCCCCTTCGTCACAATTTCTTTCAGCCCCAGAACTCTCCCAGACATCTCTGCTAACCTTAGCTCTTGATTTTCATTGCTCCATCATTGGTGGTAGTGCTTTCTATCTGCCTGGAGCTCAAACTCTGGAATTTCCTCTCTACCTAACCCTCCACTTAAAAACCTAACTCTTGGTCAAAATCTATGGTCACCTGTCCTGCCACCATGTGATTCTATATCACCATTTTATTTGATAACACTACAGTAAGGGTGGTACTGTGGTACAACGGTTAGCACTGCTGCGCTTCAGCACCAGGGACCTGGGTTCAATTCTGACCTGTCAATGTGAAGTTCGCACATTCTCCCCATGACTGCATAGATTTCATTTAGGCTTTCCAGTTTCCTCGCGCACTCCAAAGGTTAGGTGGTTTGACCGTGTTAAGTTGCCCCTTAAGGTCAGGGGGACTAGTGGGGTAAATACTTTCAAAAGTTTATTTATCAGTCATAAGTAAGCTTACATTAACACCGCAATGAAGTTACTGTGAAAATCCCCTAGTCACCACACTCTGGCACCTGTTTGGGTACACTGGGGGAGAATTTAGCATGGCCAATGCACCTAACCAGCACATCTTTCAATTGTGAGAGGAAATCAGAGCTCTGGGAGGAAATCCACGCAGCCACATGCAGAATCTGCAAAGACAGTGACCCAAGCCGGGAATCGAACCCAGGTCCCTAGCGCTGTGAGGTATCAGTGCTAACCACTATGCCACTGTGCTGCCCTACGAGCAGTTATGGGGATAGGGCCTGGGTGAGATTGTTGTCGGTGTAGGCTCGATGGCTTCCATCTACACTGTAAAGATTCTATGATTCTATGAAGTGGATTTGATTGTCTTAACATTTTAAAGATGCTCAGAATGCAAGTTGTTGTTTAAAAAAAAAAGACAAAATGGCATCTTAATATTTTGAAGTTCTTGTTTTAATTTAGGAGGGGACCAGGGTTTATTAAACAGCTTCTTCAGCAACTGGGCCACAGCGGACATCAATAAACATCTGCCTTTCATTTACAACCTCAGCAGCGTGGCCATCTATTCCTACCTTCCTGCTTTCAAACAGTAAGTATGTACAGGATCATTTCCTCTAAGTGTCACCTAGATTTAATTTGTGTCTTTCAAAAGATAAGAAGCAGGAGGCACAACCCTTTCAGAGCAACAGTGGGAGAGTGGGTTAGTGGGACATTGTTCCTTGTCGCAGAGAGGATTATTCCTCTGGGTGTGAGGAGGGCCAGTGAGTACTGAGTCATGGAACCCTTCCCCTTATGATAATCTACACAATCAAGTTCGTTTAGACTCTAAAAGGAGCAGAACTAAAGAACGTAAGACCGATTGTAGACCATACAGCCAGCTCCACTATTCAATACATTATAGGAAAGATATAAATGCATTGAGAGAGTGCAGAAGAGGTTTACAGGGATGAGAAACTTGAATTATGAGGATAGATTGGAGAGGTTGTGACTGTTCTCCTTGGAGACAAGAGGTTGAGAGGAGATTTAATGGATGCACTCAAAATCATGAAGGGCCGGGATAGTGTAAATAGAGAGAAATTATTCCCTCTTGTAAAGACATTGAGCAGGAGAGGGCAAAGATTTAAAGTAATTTGCCAAAGAACAGAGAAAACTTTTCAAGAACTCAAAAGTTTCAGTTGAGACATTCAAGAGGGGATTGGATGATTATTTAAATTGAAACAATGTTCAATGATACAGTGAAAAGACAGTCATAATGCTCGTGTGGCGAGCTGGTGCAGGCATGATGGGCTGAGTGGTTTCCTGTGCTGCGGTTCTGTTAACTTCACATTCTGCCTGTTTCCCATATTCCTTTTTTCCCAAATGATTACTAATCTGTCTATCCCTGCCTTGAATGTATTCAAAAAGTGGATGATCTACAATCCCCTGGGATACAGAATTCCAAAGATCATAACCCATTGAGTGAAGAACTTTCTGCTCAGCTCAATCCTAAATGATTGTCCCTTTATCCTAAAACTGTGCCCCCTGTATTTTAGACTCTTCACAGTAAAAGGTCTGACAACACCAGTTTTAAATCCAACCGATTTATTTGATAGTAAACCTGCAAGCTTTTGGCTTTATAGCCTTCGTCAGGCAAATTTTAGACTCTTCAGCCAGGGGTCAGCAGTTGTATCTGACAGAGATTTAAAAATTGGACATTTTCATTCATATATTGCCTTTCAGGATCTTGGGACTAGATCCTTGAATCTTTACTAAAATAATGGACATTGCAGTAGTAAAGGAGACAGACTGTATTACACTCCATTTAAACAGGGAGGTTGTTTCCACTGGTGGGTGAAATTAGATCTAGGGGGCATGGTGGCACAGTGGTTAGCATTGTTGCCTCACAGTGGCAGGGAACCAGGTTCAATTCCAGGCTTGGATCACTGTCTGTGTGGGGTTTGCACATTCTCCCCATGTCTGCGTGGGTTTCCTCCCACATTCTGAAAGTTGTGTTGGTTAGCTGCATTGACCCGAACAGGCACTGGAATGTGGCGATTAGGAAACTTTCACAGTAACTTCATTAACCTAATGTAAGCTTGCTTATGACTAATAAATAAACTTTACATTTATGGCCTCAAAATAAAGGGGAGCAGATTTAGGACTGAGTTGAGGAGGAACTTCTTCACCCAAAGGATTGTGAATCTATGGAATTCTCTGCCCATTGAGGCAGTTGAGGCTACTTCATTGAATGCGTTTTAAGGCAAGGATAAATAAATTTCTGATCAGTAAAGGGTTATGGTGAGCGGGTGGATAAGTGGAGCTGAGTCCATGAAAAGATCAACCATGATCTTATTGAACAACGGGGCAGGCTCAAGGATCCAGGTGGCCTATTCCTGCTCCTAGTTCTTATGTCCTTCTTTTCTTACTATGTGTCCATCCAACACAACTGACCTCACCACAACATTGTGATTGAAGTCAGTCTAGCATTATTGATATCTTTTGTTATTTTCCTGGAAAATGACAAAACGATTGCACGAATTGCTCTATTTTGGAATGTGGACTTTGTCAGCTGATTGTTGGAAGTCAGTGAGACACCAGGTTTGTAATCAAGTTGCATGCTTTGATAGGTTATCAAATTCATTGGGTTCCAATCATGGCAGATTTACAAATAAGTGATTTGAAAATGGAAAGGAAAAATTTAAAATGGTTAAACATAGTTGTATTATCTGTAAATGGCTAGGAACTAATCTCTTATGTCTAAGTACTCCAGGAGCCACATTTCATGGCTGCACTAGAGAGTGATGTGATGTGTATAGAATTGGTTCAGTCTGACCCTTCGAGTTTACCAGAGAACATGACAAAATTCAACATTTCCAAGCTCAAAATGTGATTGTTAAGTATACTTATTCATGTCACAAGTAGGCTTATATTAACACTACAATGAAGTTACTGTGAAAATCCCCTAGTCGCCATACTCCAGCGCCTATTCGGGTATACTGAGAGAGAATTTAGCATGGCCAATGCGCCCTAACCAGCATGTCTTTCGGACTGTGGGTGAAAACCAGAGCACCCGTAGGAAACCCACACAGACACAGGGAGAAAGTAGACTCCACACAGTCACCCAAGTTGGAAATTGATCCCGGGTCCCTGGCGCTGTAAGGCAGCAGTGCTAGCCACCGTGCCAATCCAACATCTGGGAACCAAACGACAATAAGAATACACGGAGGAGACAGAAAATGGCACAAAAAGGTTGCACCCACTTCTAGTGCTGTGCAATGAAAATTAACTTGCCGATATTATTAATCAGATATGGCAGTTCCGTTCCTGTGAAAGAAATGATTGGGGTGGAAAATCCGCAAAGTCAATGAGGGATCACTGACTGATGATGTGTGTTTGTTGACACACGGTCCTGTGTATTTGGCGCTGCCAGTGGCAAACATATTGTTGCCTTTTGAGCCGCAGGTTTAAGGTCTTTTCAGGATGGTAATGGATGAGTCTGATTGAAAATATCACTCTGTATCAGTGTGACCCAGCGCTGCAGCTGAAGGGAACAGCTGCCAGCTATCTGCTGAGATAACAGGATTAAAAATAGAAGGCTTATTTAAAGATCAAAGTATGAATGAATCCCCCTCCCCATCCCGCCACCTTATAAAACTGAACAAAGACTTGCCTTCAACTGGCCTGGTGGAACTGACCACAATATCACTGTGCTGTTATAAAGAATTTTCTCCCACTCACAATCCAATGCTGAACAGGAACAGTACACCTGAGGTGCAATGGGTCGAGTGCTCACACTTCCTGCTGCAGGCCATTAGAATCATAGAATCCTACTGTGCAGATGGAGGCCATTTGGCCCATCGAGTCTGCACTGGCCATAATCCCATCCACGCCCTAACCCCCCGATACAAAGAGGCAATTTAGCATGGACAATCCACCCAACCCCCACATCTTTGGACTGTGGGAGGAAACCGGGGAAAACCCACACAGACACGGGAAGAATGTGCAAGCTCCAGACACAGACAGTGACCCAAGCCGGGAATTGAACCTGGGCCCCCCGTGCTGTGAGGCAGCAGTGCTAACCACTGAAATACTCTGCCCCAGCACAGGCCTATCACGTTGGCAAGAAGCAAAAACACAATTCAAGGTTTCCACCCTGCAACCCAAAGATCTAACAATGAAATTGAAAAATAATCGTCTTCACTGACCTGGAAGGAAATTTAAAACAGAAAATGGTGGAAATATGGAGTGGGTGGGATCTTACCAATTCACCAGGCCAGCCAATTGGGTGCAAGGCCTGTAATGAGCCTGGACGCAATAGTCCGGGCTCATTTAACTTAGTCCCCTCTCCAATCGAGGTCACCAGCAAGATCACAAGTGATTTCCACCAACAGAATCATAGAATAGAATCCCCTACACTACAGAAAGAGGCCATTCGGCCAATTGAGTCTGCACTAACCAGAATCCCACACAGGCCCTACCCCCATATCTCCACATATTTACCCACTAATCCCTCTAATCTACACATCTCAGGGGCAATTTTAGCATGGCCAATTAACCTAACCCCCACATCTTTGGACTGTGGGAGGAAACCAGAGCAGCCAGAGGAAACCCACACAGACACGAGGAGAATGTGCAAATTCCTCACAGATAGTAACACAAGCCGGGAATCTAACCCAGGTCCCTGGAGCTGTGAAGCAGCAGCGCTAATCGCTGTGCTACTATTCCGCCCAGGAACCAGATGTGATAGCCTCACCAGTGAATCCAGAGGCCACTGAAGCACAGAGTGCCATAAATTGCCACCACGATTTACTTCGTTGAGAAAGTGTATGAGAAAATTGGAGGTTTCCATGCCCGTTTTTACACTTTCTCAAATTTGTTTGAGAAAGGTCCGCCCAGCTTTCATCCAAAGGTCAGTGACCTGAAGTTTATCTTTAGCCTGAGTTTTTGTGCAGTTGGCTCTCACTGTCAAAACAGTTGTGGACTCCCCAATTTATAAGTGTAACCCCCCATTCCCCAGCACCTGCCAGGGTTGTCGAATGGGGTCGGGGTTGTAAATAGCACATCTTAGTTCACTGGGGCAAGCAACTGCACGTGTTAAAGTGCCATCAGGCTAATCTGATTTTGGCTGCTAGGATATCCAAAACAGAACTTGTGCACGAGTTTTTGGAATGATAAGTATTCTTTTGGATATGATTCCATAGAATCCCTACAGTGCAAAAAGACACCAGTCAAGCCTGTACCGACTACAGGCCTTATTCCCGTAATCCTCCTTTATCCTGCTAACCCACTCACTAAGAGTTAATTTAGAGTGGCCAATCAACCTAACCCACGCATCTTTGGAAAGGAAACCACAGCAATCAGAGGAAACCCACACAGACATGGGGAGAACATGCAGACTCTGCAGAGACAGTGACCCGAGGCTGGAATTGAACCCAGGCCCCTAGTGTTGTGAGACAGCAGTGCTAACCACTGTGCCACCCAGGGAAAAAGTAGCAAGCTCTTTCGGAGAGTGAAAGTGCTTTTTGGGAGAGTTCTGAGATTGTTAAAAGTGGACATGGATGTGTGTTAAAAGTGGATAAACTCATTGGAACTGTCAAATGCAGCCATGTAAAAAAAAAAAGAGAGACCCAGCATAACATGACTCAGCTACCCTTTCCTTGACCTTCGTCCCAGTAAGTCTACACTTCCCTGAGAAAAAGTTCAGACTAATTGGCTCCAGTTGTTGCAAAGATTTAGGTTTAAACCTCATTACCACAATGTACCTATTAGATAAATAATAACTGTGTGCTATACTGTCTTCAATACTGAAAGGTGATAACATTACCATGTTGGAAAAGTGTTGGTGGCTGCAACCAGTGTGACCAGGGAAAACTGTGTGACTTTAGGGACATTCGGAATTTGTTTTAGGTGAGCCACAACTTCCCCTGTTTGCAATGGACACCAAAACTTGGTTTTTGATGGTGAGCTGGAGTATTCAAATTGGCAGCCTTAACTCAATGGGACATTGAGAGAACAACATTGGTATATTGTGTGATGCCTATCTATCTACATCATGTTCTACAGCCTCCTCTCTTTACATGTTCTAATGCCCTCTCTTTATTGCATATTACATGATAGACTATACTCTTATTCTGTGTTATAGTCTAATTTCATGATACATTATATGATGTTGTCTTACTGTTTTATTCTGTGTGACTTGGTAGAATTTCCATTAACTGGTATCATGAGCAGCAAGCTGGCACAGTGGTTAGCACTGATGCCTTAAAGTGCTAGAGAGCCACGTTTGATTCCCGGCTTGGGTCACCGTTTTGTGCGGAGTTTGTATGTTTTCCTGCATGGGTTTCCTCTGGGTGCCTTGATTTCCTCCCACAGTCCAAAAGATGTGCTGGTTAGCTGCATTGGCCATGCTAAATTCTCCCTCGGTGTACCCGAACAGGCGCCAGAATGCGGTGACTAGGGTATTTTCACAGTAACTTCATTGCAGAGTTAATGTAAGACTACTTGTGACACTATAAATAAATTTAAAAAGAAATCATGCTCTTGTCCTGAAAAAAATATATATTCTTTGATTTACGATAAACCTGAACATAGGACAGCTACTAATTTTCAGAGTTTTTTTTAATCTTTTAATTATTAGCCAAACCAGATCATTAACGCTTTGTGTTAAATGTGTGGAATGCTAGGTACGGTGCTGATGCTAAGGTGGTCCACTTCCTTGGCAACACCAAACCATGGAACTACTCCTACAACCCAAAGATGCGATGCGTGATGGGAGATAGTCACGATTATTCAATGGTCACTCACCCAGAATTCCTCAACATGTGGTGGGACATCTTTACAACATCAGTCTCGCCACTCCTTACGGAGCACAATATCTCAAAGGAGCATAGTAGCTCTGGCACGCAAGAGGTATGTTGCAACAGAAAATGTAGATGTAAGCATGCTGAAATAATATCAAGCAAAATGTTTGAGACATTTTGACATGTTGGAGATCAACTAACATGTAGACAAGCGGCTGTCGAAAAAGAAAGGTCCCTATTTAACAATGTGATGTGTAGATCTTTTCCATTAGGGAAAAGTAGCTCCCTGTCCATTAGATTTTGGGAATGCCAATAAATTAATTAAACAAATGCACCTATTTGTCCTTTATGCTAAGCTGTTGCCCTAGTTCAGATGTTTCCAAACTTTTCCAAATGCATATCCACTTCCCAGCTGCCCACATACCCCGAATAGCGTAGCTTTATTATATTAGCTTCTTCCTGGATAGTAAAACCCCAGATTCTATCACAAGACCATCTGTCTCCACCTGTACAATATTGCCATCCCCATCAGTGAAATCATTACCGTTCTTTGCCACATTATTTGTTCCAATGCCCTGCCTTTTTCTACAAGCTCCCACTTGTCCACAACGCGGTCGTCTGTATCCCGTTCCACACTAAGTCCTTTTCACCCATCACTAACATACACTGGACTCCATCCCTATTCCACCTCAGGTTTTATTTAAATTTCTCATTCTTATCTTTATGCTCCTTCTGCACCTTTATCTCTGCAGTATCCTCCAAGTTTTTCCACTGCACCCTTTAGTCCTCCTGTGTTCTTTGAGTAATTCTTCTTTATTTTGGATAATTCCCTTCCTTTCCTCTCACTGATTATGAAGCATTGGATGGATATCGGCTCCTCTCTCTCTCAATCTTTTCTGCATGACTGCCAGTCTTTGCTTCTTGCTAAACATCATCATGTTTGACCTGCTTTGGCCTCCTAACCTCCCTTTCCTCAGTTCATTTCCATCTCTCTGCCAACTTGCATATGTGAAGCATCTTGGGATGTTTTTTATTGGTGTTAAAGACATCCTATAGTTTTAACCTTTTGTTTCAATTTGCTGTTTGAGTTATTGTTTTAGATTTGCACACAGATCAACTGGATTTCTTTTGTCGGTATCCCTTTAAATGTTGGAAATATCACTTGTATTAAAAGCAAATGGTGCATTTAGCCAATTGAACATTAGATGACATGTAGATTTTCTGATTCTGTGCTATCAGGGGTTGAAGTTTTGTTAACAAGAAAGTCTTATGTTCTGGCCTAATTTGGTGAAGTGTTCAGCAGGATCTCCTGTCATGGAATCATTGAATCCCTACAGTGCAGAAGGAGGCCATTCAGCCCATCAAGTCTGCACCAACAACAACTCCAGCCCAGACTCTATCCCCATAATCCCACATACTTACCCCATTAATCCCTCTAGCCTACACATCCCGGGACACCAAGGGGCAATTTAGCATGGCCAATCCCACACATCTTTGGACTGTGGGAGGAAACTGGAGCACCGGAGAAAACCCATGCACACATGGGGAGAATGTGCAAACTCCACACAGTCACCCAAGCCGGGAATTGAACCTGGGTCACTGGTGCTGTGAGGCAACAGTGCTAACCACTGTGCCACCCTGCATTGTTGGTCATGGAGAACCCTCTGGCCTCACCAGCACCTCCTAGCTACTTCACGCTGATCAGCTGAACCATCATCTCAAAGGGACCTCACTCCTATTGGTGTCTCTGAGGCTGTCTTGTTAGCGGACGAGGCATTCCTCTCTGCTTGGAATGGAGACAGCGGTCTCTCAAAGCCCATGGTGGCAGGTGAGATCAGAGGTCTGGAGCCATTGGCAACTGCCCCCCCCCCCCCCCCAAACTCACCTCAGATCCCGTGAAGTCTAACTCTAGCCGACAGTCTTGCATCTTGGGAAGCTGCAGGCAGTTAGCAGAGTATCTCACTTCTCCAGGCACTGAATCGGGTAAGTCTCTCCTTCCTGGATGGTGCATTACTCCAGACAACCCTGCCAGCTCCCACATGGTTTGGAAAAAATCTCGTTGTCCGTTGAGCCCTCAGACCGACATTTGGGAAGCACAGGGGTGAGCTGGGGGGCACTGATAATCAGATGGAACAGAGATTTGTTCCCCTGGGATAGGAACCCATTAAACCATCCCTGCACCACAGCACATGTCCATGCTTTTACTAGGAAGCATCGTAATTTTCTTTTCTCTAATTCAGATACACACACACACACACACACACACACACACACACAGGCACAAAATAATGAGTGTACCCCCACTGGACAATTTCTCTTGCATACCCTCCAGAAATATTTTATGTACTCCCAGGAATACAACAGTTTAGGAATCATTTGCCTGAGTTCATAGAATCCCGACAGTGCAGAGGGAGGCCATTCGGCCCATCCAGTCTGCACCGACCACAATCCCACCCACGGTCTATCCCCGTAGCCCCATGTTTTACCCTTGCTAGTCACCCTGACACTAAGGGGCAATTTACCATGGCCAATCCACCTAACCGGCTTTGGATCGTGGGAGGAAATTGGAGCACCCAGAGGAATCCCACGCAAAGACAAGGAGAACAAAGTGCACAGTCACCCAAGCTGGGAATCAAACCCGCATCCCTGGCGCTGTGAGGCGGCAGTGTTAACCACTGTGCCACCATGCTGCCCTTGAAGTTGAACCCTTTAACGTGTAGGAATTAAATGGTGACTTTTAATTTATTAACTGTAGACTTGTGAAAGGGGCAAGTGATGACTTAGGGTCCAGTTCGAACATTGCACAAGAAAAATGACCTGCCCAGTTTCTGCCTGCTTCTTGATCTCTTTTCCGTGTCATGCAGTGAATGTATATCTACATCAATTGAATGAACAATAAAAAGGCGGCAGTGTAGTCTTGGTTCAATCTGGCCGTGGAAACCAGCTTAATCAGGCAAAATTGTCCTCCTCACGCAATCCAAAACCCAAAAAATCTTGAGGAAAACTTCAACTTGCAGCCTTGTGTTTTGCATCCAAAGAACAGTTGAGGTTTTGCAGTGAGGGTGGGGGAAGGCGGCAGGAGGGACAGGTGGGACATCACTCCCTTGAGGCTAAAAGGCTACCTGATGAAATATTCAGAAAGGTCTGTGAATACGAGAGCAATCCAGCCACCTGAAAGAACGGTACGGCTGTTTTTAAAAGCTGTAACTCTGGGTCCCCGATTGATACCCGGGGGTGCCAATGGGTGGAGCTTGCATCCTCTGCTTGGTTGTACTGGGCTCTGAGCTACCGAACCATCACTCCTGAAAGGGACTGCTGGTGGTAGCCCAGAGAGAAAAGCCCCAAAGAAACCTTCAATTCTCCTGAGGAGCATGATCAGGGGAAGTATGGCACAGTGGAATTATCACTGGACTAGCAATCCAGGGACTCAGGGTAATGCTCTGGAGACCCAAGTTCAAATCCCATCACAGCTGATGGTGAAATTTGAATTTTTAAAAAATTGTGGAATTGATTGATGGTTCTCGAAATCTACCTAATTCATTTATGCCCTTTGAGGAAGGAATTCTGCTATCCATACCTGGTCTGGCCTATCTGTGATTCCAGAGCCACAGCAATGTGGTTGAGTCTCAATTGCCCTCCAAGAGCAACTAGGGATGAGCAATGAATTCTGGCCAACCACACCCACATCCCGTAAAAATGAATTTGTAAAAAGAAGCAGAAATCTTGCTATCGTGTTCCCACCTTCCCCTCGGATCGCCTTCCAGAACCATTTCCCCACCCATCCCAGACCTGACCCACTGAGAGGTGGGTGATAATCCAACCCTCCTCTGTAACATGGGGCCGCTCGCCATTCGCCTTTAGGAGTCGCCTGAGATAAAACCCGACTCATAATTTTGCCATCACCTTTAAAGATTCAGAACCGTGGCTCCGAGCTGCCTCCTCGGCATTTGCCGCCGTTTTTGTTCTCATTTTGAAATGTCGGATCTCCGGAAAGCGGGTGAGATGAGAAGCTGTTGTTGTTGTGCAAGTAACCTGATGTGTGAAAGTTCCCACATTGACTCTTTTTCTCTGTCTCCACAAATATGTCTGGCAACCCTTTCAGCCGTCATGCTTGGCCTATGCCCTGGCTTTCTCTTGTGGCTTGTCATTCTGTAGGAAGGTATGCTCAACGTCAAAGGTCCCTATCCCTACAATCAGTTCTCATTCAACTTTGGCTTGGTTAAAACTAACTTATGTGCACTTGTATCAGGGGGAAGTCCTGGCTTAATTTGATAGTATCAAAGTAAATGCTGTTTAAAGATTGTGCTAGCAAAGTACGTGACATCTTATAAGTTAAAGGCCAGCGGGTCTGCACCTGATGAGTGCATGAGAGAATTTTCTACTTGTATTTTATTTACTGTTTAATAACGGTCAGGTAGATTGCTGATCAGAGTTAGAGTAAGCGTAACGTAGCTGGCGGAATGTTATGTAACGCAGCATTTCAGTGACAAAGCGGTTAAGTTAGTTGCCTTCAAGTAATTTAAAGAATTGTTGCAACGTAATGGTTCCCTCTGTGTGGGTTGAAATTTTGCAGTTAAACCTGTCTTCGAATTTCCAGGAGGAAAAGTTGAGTGAGGCTGTCTCGCAGCTGTCGTTTACTCCGCCCCCTCCAGCCGTGTCCTCGGAGGAACGCAGGAAAAAGTGGGAACAGGGCCAGGCCGACTACATGGGGGAAGATTCTTTCCAGAACATCCAAAAGAAGCTGGACACCTACTTGAACTGAGGGGGCAGGTGGACGGGACTCCCCATGTGGCTGCCCAGTGAGGGACTGAGTATGGAAGGTCTATAGCATCTCAGCTGGAGTTCAGTGCATGGCTGGTTTGTACTTAACCCGTTAGCGGCATGGTTTGAATTGGGTGCGGCCACGTGGCCGTTGCCTAGGTGACGAACGTCTGTAGTGAGAAATGTGGTGAAAAAGAGGCCCGCGAAACCTCGCCCTGCAAACACCTGAGTCAAATCTCTTCCTGGTATTCAGTATTTTTGCACATGGACACACTGCCTACTGCTGTAACGCGCCTCTAGAAGGCTTTTCGCTTAACTTAGTAAGAGAGACTTAATTAAGATTTTCAAACCATGTTATAGACACTGAGTTTAACAGAGCTCGCAGTATTTTACAGGTGTTTGAAGTTGCTTCACATGCATGAAGAGCAATAACTTCTTCCTGCCCCCCCCCATCCATGTACCCACCCCATCCTCCCCCACCCATCAGCTTTCCAAAAGAAACATTTTACCCCCTTTTCCACTGTGACAAAAGGTAATTTCTATCTTTGAGATTTAATGGGATGTCTGTGCACTGTACATAACCAGTACCTTGCAAGATTGTTACATAGATCTGAAGGCCTTCTCCATCCACCATGGTATTTGTGTTGTGATTAACCTGCTGATCATCGATTTCTATGTGTCTCATAGCACTTTACCCACAGAATAAACTTACTGGTTTGAAACTGTTGAATTTATTCGCTGGATATATCTTTCCCACGCGTTTAGTGATCTCGCACATCCCACTGCACTGCATTATATTTCCAAGCCGTTTTCCAAGCTAGGAGAGTCAACGGCTTAGTGATATTGTCACTGGACTATTAATCCACAAACTTAGCTAGTGTTCTGGGGACCTGGGTTCAAATCCACGGCAGATGGTGGAATTTGAATTCAATAAAAAAAATCTGGAATTAAGAATCTACTGATGACCATGAAACCATTGTCGGAAAAAGCCATTTGGTTCACGAATGTTCTTTAGGGAAGGAAATCTGCCATCCTTACCTGGTCTGGCCCACATGTGACTCCAGAGACACAGCAATGTGGTTGACTCTCAATTGCCCTCAGCTAAGTAGGGATGGGCAATGAATGCTGGCCAGCTAGTGAAGTCTATATCCTAGGAATAAATAGAAAAAAAATGTTTAAAAGCTACAGGATGGATGCAAAAAGAAAGACTTCCATTTATATAGCACCTTTTGCAACCTCAGGATGTCCCAAAGCACTTCATAACCAATGCAAAGCCTTTATTTTGTTTTAAAGAGGTATTAATATATTAAGAAGCCAATTTGTGTACAGCAGGCTTCCACGTAACAACATAATCTGCTTTAGTTATGTTAACGAGGATGTCGGGGGGACTGTTAACCTGCTTTTTCTTCAGAATATTTCCAAAAGCTCTTGAGGCTCACCTGATTTGATTTCATTTCTTATTGTCATATGTGTTGGAATACAACAAAGAATTGTTCCTTGCACCGTGCAGATAAAACATACTGAACATAGTGGAGAAGGAAGGGAGAGGTACAGAATGTATCGTTACAGAGATAGCCAGGGCATAGAGAAAGACCAACTTCATAGAATCCTGTAGTGTGGAAGGAGGCCATTTAGCCATCAAGTATGCACAGATCACAATCCCACCCGAGGCTCTATCCCCATATACCCATGCATTTGCCCTAGCTAGTCCCTCTGACGCTAGGAAGACTAAAAGGGGCAATTTATCGTGGCCAATCCACCTAACCTACACACCTTTGGATGGTAGGAGGAAACCGGAGCACCCGGAAGAAACCCCACGCAGACAAGGGGAGAACATGCAAACTCCACACAGACAGTGACCCAAGCCAGGAATCAAACCCGGCTCCCTGGCATGGTGCGGAAGCAGTGTTAACCACTGTGCCACTGTGTTGCCCATAACTTAATATAAGGTAGAGTATTGTTAGAGAGCTCATAAGAGTTTTAATAGTATAGAACGAGAGAACCAGAGGATATGCTGGGTACATCTCGCAAGAAGTCATCACGCTCCAACACCATCAGAGGAGGGCACTTCTGACTGTGTAGCACTCCCTCAGGACAGCACTGGAGTGTCTCTCTCTAATCTATGTTCACATGTTTTGACATGGAACTTCAACCCACAACTTTTCTCTTCAAACTTGAGAGACAAGACTTGACTGACTCATGGCTAACGTGTCAGAATTAATAAGATCTCTCAAAAAACTAATAAATAAACATAGAACATTACAGCGCGGTACAGGCCCCCCAGCCCTCGATGTTGCACCGACCAGTGGAATCAATCTAATGATCCTCTAACCTAAACTATTCCAATATTATCTTATGCCTTATATCCAATGACCATTTGAACGCCCTCAAAGTTGGCGAGTCCACAACTGCTGCAGGCAGAGCATTCCACGCCCTTACTACCCTCTGAGTAAAGAACCTACCTCTGACATCCGTCCTATATTTATCACCCCTCAATTTAAAGCTATCACAATAAATTACATGAACTGACCCTGCTCTCATACCTACATAGCAAACCATTTTAGGCATGGAGGGATTGAAGCTGTGGATTTAATCTTATTCTCGGGGTCTATCCCCTCCTGCAGCACACATCAAGAATAAGTGCTGCAATGCCCACAGTTAACCCTTAATAATCTTAGCCAAACCATCCCGTGCACTGCAGTTTCCTAATGTGTGTGGCTAGCAGCAAAGTCCATTATAGCCAGCATTTATGAAGCTAGCCTTGTTACACTAGCTGAGGTGTGAAGTGACTGGGCAACTCAACTGGGTGGCATGGCTGCAAATAGTTCAGGTCAGCATGTATTATCAGGTATCACCTAGAAGATGCTTGTGTTGTCTCCAATGTGCAGGCCACTACTTATCCTCAATTACCATAAAAATAACACAGGTAATTTCATCATTGCTACAGTCCTGTTTGTGGGATCTTGCTGTGCACAAGTTACCTACATCGTCATGGTGACTGCACTCTGAATTAGGTGACACAGTGGTTAGCACTGCTGCCTTGCAGACCCAGGGACCCTGGTTCAATTCCGGCCTTGAGTCACGAGAGTTGTGCAATTTCTACCCAAGTCTGCACATTCTCACTGTGTCTGTGTGGGCTTTCTCTGGGAGCTCTGGTTTCTTCCCACAGCCTGAAAGATGAGCTGGTTAGGTACATTGGCATCTGTTTGGGTACATTGCGGGAGAGCTTAGTATGGCCAGAGTGTAGCGACTAGGGGATTTTCACAGTTACTTCATTGCTGTGTTAACGTAAACCTACTTGTGATACTAATAAATAAACTTTAGACTTTCTGACCCGAATTATAACATAATTAAAGTGTTTTATGGAGCCCATCAGGATCATAATTTTTGCATCTTAAATTTGGCTAGAATAAGCAGGATGTTTCTCTTCAGGTATGATTCAAATGACCTACTTTTATCAGGCAATGTTTATTTAAGAATATAGTTAACATGTATAGTAAGACTATTAGCAATAACCTACATCAATTACAAGCATCAACAAAACAATCACAATAATGTAAAATCCTTAACGAATAGAGGAGCTGTCCCGATCAAATCAATCCCATAAACAAGACCCCTCAAACACATTTAATACAGCATCGGCTAATGCTCACGTGATACTGGAATTGAGTCCTTTGGATGAAGTCTCCAGTCCTTTCGATAGACTCGGAACAGTTTGAAGTCAGAAAGCTTCCCAAAATACCAGGGATTCTAGGCAAGCCAGCAGCAGCAGATTCTCCCCTTCAGAAAGGCAAGACCTTGATTTCAAATAACCAGCAGAATTTCCAAAACCAGGGGAGAGAGAAACACCTCCTTCCAACTTAATGTCCCTTCCAAAACCCAACTGAACAGCAACTCAAACTCTAAATGAAACCTTGAACTCAGTGCAAAGGGAAAAGAAACTCCAAAAACACATGGACCATCCTCCGAACAATGCAGGAGCGTAAGCAACTCAGAATTTAAATAAATAGACTCCATTTAAACTGTTGAAATAACAATAAAAAGACATCTCCAGAGAAGTCGGTGCTATAATGATATTAGCTGAGGCTGTGAGCTGAGAAACTCTGAAGCTGTGAGAGCCACAGAGATCATGATTTTAAAAAAAACTTTCCTGAAGTTACACTAACGTCATAATTAATTGCCCATCAAGTGCAAAGTAGTTGTAAGGTCGTGAAAGGCACTGTACAAATGCAAATTCTTTCTTTAGTAAATGCATTAAAATTACTTTTATCCAGCACCCATATTCAAAAGGGCATTAAAGAAACTTCTGAAGGCATCTATGTAAAGGTAGTCAGAAACTTCTTCCTAGGGTGAAAGAGTCAATTACTAGGGGACACAGGTTTACGGTGTGAGGGGCAAGGTTTAAAGGAGATGTACGAGGCAGATTTTTTACAGAGATGATCGTGGGTGCCAGGAACGTGTTGCTGAGAGAGGTAGTGGAGGTGAATACAATAGTGACTTTTAAGGGGCGTCTTGACAAATACATGAATAGGACGGGAATAAAGGGATACAGTCTCCGGAAGGGTGGGAGTTTTATGGTTTGTGCAGACTTGGAAGGCTGCAGGGCTTGTTCCTGTACTGTAATTTTTACGTTCTTTGTAGTTTTCTTCAGTTTAGAGAACTGGGGATGGCAGGGTGGGCTGTAGGGAGAGGGGAGCAATTGTGACAGCGACACCACTTTAAGCCAGTCTTTTTATGACAATTTCCTCAACTTTCTTCAGTGCTGTCCCTGAGTATCGTTATTTTACAGAGACCCATAAGGAACATAAGAAATAGGAGCAGGAGGAGGCCATATAGCCCCTCGAGCCTGACCTGCCATTCAACAATATCATGGCTGATCTGAAGTGGATCAGTTCCACTTTCTCGCCTGCTCCCCGTAACCCTTAATTCCTTTGTCTATCGGAAACCTATCTACCCGTGACTTAAATATATTCGGCAAAGTAGCCTCCACCTCTTCAATGGGCAGAGAAATTCCTCCTCAACTCTGATCTAAACTGCCCCCCCTCCTTATTTTGAGGCAGTGCCCTCTAGTTCTGCTATCCTTTCTAAGCAGGAAGAACCTCTCTACCGCCACCCTATCTATCCGCTTCATTATCTTATATGTCTCTATAAGATTCCTCCTCAGCCTTGTAAACTCTAATGAGTACAGCCCAGTCTATTCATTCTCTCCTCATAAGCTAACCCCCTTATCTCCGGTATCAGCCTAGTAAACCTTCTCTGCACTCCTTCCAAGGCCAATATATCCTTTCGCAAATGCAGTGACCAAAACTGCACACACTACTCCAGTTGCGGCCTCACCAGTACCTTGTACAGTTGCAGCAAGAGAGAAGGTAGGTTGGGTGGATTTCATATCAACCATTGGAGTGAAAAGGTTTAACACCAAGGACCATCCCTTCATTGCCGTTCATGTGCTCTAATCAATGAAAAAGCTCTCATCTGAATGACTCTTGGGGGCCTTCACGAGAGTTGTGCAGTTTGTGTGAAGGTTTCCACCCAATTCTGTAGTTCTCAGCTACACATTGGGACAATGAGCACGTACAGGCCACAATTCTCAAAACTAAATCATAAACGCATCACATTATTGGCCCCATTTTCACTTTCTGTTCGACTGTTCCGTCCATAGCGTTACAAAATTCCTACAGTGTTGAAAGAGGCCATTAGGCCCATCGAACCTGCACCAACAACATTTTCAACCAAACCCTATTATCCCTGTAATGCCATATACTTACCCTACTAATCTCCTGACACAAAGAGGCAATTTATCACAATCAGTGCATCTAACCTGCACATCTTGGGATTGTGGGATGAAACTGGAACGCTCAAAAAGCTTTTGCTACCGAATAAACCTGTTGGACTTTAACCTGGTGTTGTGAGACTTCTTACTGTGTTTACCCCAGTCCAACACCAGCATCTCCACACCATTTTACCCACTCAATCCCATTTCTGTCCATCTTTTACTTTGTTTCGTATGCACTCTACCCAAGTTGCCTATGTAGTTTTTCAAGTGATACCGGAGCAAAAATAACACCCCTAATGTAATCCGCTGTTCCTAGAAATGTTCAGTAGGAGGGGATCGATTGCAGTAATGTCGCAATGAAAAGGAGCCGGCTGGAAGCGAGACATTCTACATTGTTTTTTTTCTCTCGGTTGGATGGAGAAATGTGATAGCTGCTATCCAGGGGGGGTGGTGAAAAGGAACCAACGTTTGGAATTGAGAGATGCCATTCCCAATCAGCTGACTAAGCTGAGGTTGCCAACATGTTAAGTGATACTAACTGGAATCCATTTCCAATGTTCGCAGGGTGTCGTTGTGTAATAGGTTGGATAGGGCAACTCAGCCGCTAAAAATATTATGGAAACTCTTAAGGGAACAATGTTATCCACCGATCTTTTATATCCAGAACATTGAATCATTCAGGCATGACGGGACTATCGCTTTTAAGAGCATATTGATTGGAAAACATGTGTGACTTAGGAATAAATAGTGTTAATACTTCGCCAATTATTTTATTATGTTCCTGATGTGCTTTTAAAACATACCGTTGACAGGTTCTCACCCTTTATGAAAGAAGAGTTTTCAGAATATATTGGCACAGGAATTGGATTAATCATAAAACCCTTACAGCACAGAAAGAGGCCATTTGGCCCATCAAGTTTGCACCAAATTCAATTCCATGTAGATTGTATCCTCTAACCTCGTGTATCCACCCTGTTAGTGCCCCCTAGGTACTAAAGCTGCAGTCTTTCTGCTCCATATGCCCTTCTCTGCTCAGAACCTTCCACACGTCTGACGATGGGACACCGTTTCTGAAAGCTTGTGGGTTTACTATCAAATAAATTGGCGTTATGAGACTTCTTACTGTCTTTCTGTTCCCCCAGCCACAGAAATCAGAGCGGGTGAGGGATGGGCAATAAATGCTGGCCGTGCCAGTGATACCCACATTCACTAAGTGAATTAGAAAAATTATTCTCACTGAGAAATGGGATCCTACCAAATTTTGTTTTCATCTGATGTTCTTAGAAATCCATCTAGAAGGTATCAATAGGTAGTGAAAGACTTGCATTTATGTAGCGCCATTAGGGCATCCCCCAAAGCTTTCACAGCCAATTCAGTCAACTTTGCTCTTTCTCAAATTTCACCAAATTTCATCCAGTTCCTCAGCACCAGTTGATAAACAGAAACTGCCCTTACATGTTTATTTTAGATGTAATCAGTCTACGAGGCCCTTCTGAAGCAATAAAACACATGAGCATTAAGTTTTATTTAACTTGACAGGTGGTGATCCTGCTGTTAGTGGATTGGCCAATGTGAAGATTTACTGGTGGCTGTTTGTAGTGGCAGCAGAATTCCCTCTTCACGTGACATTCCCTCCAGGCTGATTCATCAGCTCTCCTCACAGTACAAGTGGCTCTGTTGTTGATATAATAAAGCGAGCTTTAACTTCAGGAACACTGCACAACAATCTCCCCGTAACATAGAGCGATGTTAATTGGTGGCAGGACTATCAGAATTTGCTGCAGGTTACAAGGAGTGACGTCTGCTGTTCAGAGAATCCCGACAGTGCAGTGGGGTGGCACAGTGGTTAGCACTGCTGCCTTACAGAGCCAGGGACCCAGGTTCGATTCCTGGCTTCACTGTTTGTGTGGAATATGTATGGGGTTTCTCCAGGTGCTCTGGTTTCCTCCCACAGTCCAAAGATGTGCAGGTTAGGTGAATTGGCCATGCTAAATTGTCCCTTAGTGTCCAGTGATTAGCAGGGTAAATGAGGTTATGGGGATAGAGTCTGTGTGGAATTGTGGTCAGTGCAGACTTGATGGGCCGGATGGTCTCCTTCTGTCCTGCCAGGTTCTATGATTAGCACTGCAATGATGTTACTGTGAAAATTCCCCAGTTGCCACATTCTGGCACCTGTTTGGGTACACTGAGGGAGAACTTTAGCATGGCCAATCCACCGAACCAGCAGGTCTTTCAGACTGTGAAGGAAACCAGAACACCTGAAGGAAACCCACTCAGACGCGAGGAGAATGTGCCAACTCTACACAGACAGTGACCCAAGCCAGAATCAAACTGGGGTCCTTGGCTCTGTGAGGCAGTAGTGCTAACCGTCGTGCCAACATGCCTCACCATGGTTGAGATTATCAAAATATGGTAAATTATAACTTTATAAACAATTATATTAGATCTATTGTCAAAGCTAACTTCATCCTCACTATATATATATATCTCATAAGTTTGGAAAAGAAACAAGCACTTTCTAATTATGATGGCTTGGAAGAAATGTTTCTACTTCAATGTTCTGAGCAAAGATGTGAAATGTAATCACAGTGAGTACTGTACACTCTGTACTTAGGGTGTAAACAAAGCCATTCTGCCCCCTGGAAGCCAGGACTGATCCATGCCGACCCAGCAGGACTCAGGCATAATTACCAGTCCATAATGAGTTAGCCAAATTCAGCGCAGGGTTTCACCATTGACCTCAAAGCCTTTGGACTGAGGAAAAAAAACTAGTCGGGGTTCTCACGCCCGCTTGGTAGTGTAGGATTGCTAACGGATGTGATGCGCTCCTGAGGGCATTGCTTACGTCTCCACAGAGAATTATTATTTCGTCTAGTAGCAGAAGTCTGTCCGCAAATAAACTGCACACTTGCAGAAGGCTTTAGGCCAGGCAAGACTGTTTGTTATCAGGCAAGACTGTCTACATCCATCTCTGGAATATTGTACCTCTCCTCCTGCTGCAACCCATCAACTATAGAAGTTTCCACCCACACCTTTCTGACTTCCAAACTCAACAAGTCTCCTTGCCTCCCTCCCTGGAGCACGTCCCACCGCAGCCCTGAGCCTGTCGCCTAATATTGGTTCATGGTCAGACATTACCTCATCTTTGTTTGAATGCCCCTACAGCCTCACTCCTTCCTTTCTCTGTAACACAGTAAGAAGTCTGACAACACCAGGTTTTAAGTCCAACCAACTTGATAGTAAACACGCAAATAACTCGGTTGGACTTAAACCTGGTGTTGTCAGACTTCTTACTGTGTTTACCCCAGTCCAACGCCGGCATCTCCACATCATTTCTCTCAGAGATCACTGCGCACTCCCAACTTTGGCCTATTTTGTTCGTACCACAATTGCCAGCCACAATGTCAGGGGTAACTGGCACAGGCTTCAATTAGACTGCACTACGTTTCTAAACCTTGTAGAAGCGAGATATCCCATCAAAACTGACAGGCAATCAATCTTTATCCTGAGAGCAGCTTTTCAGTAAAGCTGAAGGTAAAGGAAGATTCAAGAAGGAATTTTTTTTAAAACAACGGCCGATCAGGAAATTTACTTCCAACCAATATCTATTGGTGTGGGAATGGCTAAGGTTCTAGTTGTAATCATCCGAGTTGAACAGAGCAGCACATTTTACCTATTGGAGCCACTTGGGAATATCCCTCCCAGAACCCATTCCATACAAAGTCTTATTCTGGTATCTGGTGCCCACTTCAAAATACGAAGCCTGAAATAATAAGCCAGAGAAGAACAAATATCTCCAATGAAGGTCAACAGCTCCAACAGTGTAGCATTATGACCGTCCTGTATTTTACGTTTATTCATTTATGGGATATGGGCATTGCTGGCTCAGTTAGTATTTCTTGTCCATCCTGATTTGCCCTTTAGAAGGTGAGCTGCCTTCTTGAACCGCTGTAGTCCCTGTTCCAACATCATGAGTAGGTCTTGAGTCCATGATGATATACCCAAGCTGTTTATTTCCCCTAAGTTAAACGGTGAATACGGACTGTCTAATCATTATGATTCAGGCATTCTGATTGCGTGGGGCAGGATTGTTGTGCCAATTTTCTTTTGCTTGCAAACTTTTGATGCTTGTGAAAAATTTAGCTTTTAAATAGACTGTAAGATTGAGAGGTCAGGCAAGGAAACTCTTGTGAACTAACGCACAAGGGGTGAAAGTTTCCCATCAGAATCATAGCAGGCGGGACACAGACCACGCAAAGATCCATTGACCTCCGGCCCTGTGGCGAGTGCAGCCAGAAAATCCCACCCGAGATCTTCTTGTTACTCTCAGTGTAAGAAAGGAGCAAGTTGAAACAACTGAACATAATCACAGATTAAACACATAAGTGCAGATGTAATAAATCATTCCCAAATCTAACCAATATGTTGGCACAGCAGTTAGCACTGCTGCTTCACAACACTGGAGACTTATATTCAATTCCCAGCTTGGGTCAATGAATGTGTAGCGTTCTCCCTGTGCTTGCGTGGGTTTCCTCTGGGAACTCCAGTTTCTTCCTACAGTCTAAAAGACGTGCTGGTTAGACGGATTGGCCATGCTAAATTCTTCCTCAGTGTACCCAAACAGATGCCGGAATGTGGCGACTAGGAGACTTTCACAGTAACTTTATTGCACTGTTAATGTAAACCTATTTGTGATACTATAACATAAAACAATTTGAGTTTGACACAATTAGGGTTTTCCTTGGAGGCATCTTTCAAACTTTCCTGTAAGAGGTCAGTCAGATTTTTCGTATGCACACTGTTTCATGATCAAAGGAGCCTGGATAATAGCTGACCAGTGTGTTTAATGACCTCAATGAGGCCCATGAGATGAATCTCTTGGAGCATGAGCTCCCTGATTGAGGTCATGATTGCCTGCCCAATCAGGGAGTCCCACCTGTAGATAAATATGGAAGTGTTAAGTCTACTTACATTCCTGATTGACTTAATACCTGTCTAAGGAGGGAGATAAGTTGTAAATAAAGGGTGAAGGGACACTAGCCTGAGGAGTTATTTCAATGTATCAGTAAACATTTCACTCAGCTCAAACCATCAGCATGTTGTAGCTTCATACATTTTTTTAGAGCCTCTGATATGGCTTCTAGTGTTTGTCTTCAACGATTTTACACTCGTATAACAGTGTGCGCTTAGCACATCAGTCTGGACCTAAATCTAGTGGTCATGATGGCAGTCTTCATTCCTGTTACTGAGTCCAGTAACTAGGTTCTAGCCAGGGATGTTATTGATCCAGTGCCTGCTTGGCTCATCATTCTGATATTTGTACTATTTGCATAGTAAACTCCTTGAAAATGTTAAGAAGAGAATTGTTACATTCTTGGGATACCGGCATTGCTGACAGGATCAATGTTTGGAGTCTAGCCTTACCTCAGAGGTGGGGGGAGAAGCTAGGCTTCTGAAACTCTGCAGTCCATATGATGAAGTATTTGCAGAATGGTATTAAGCAGAGTTGAAGGTTATTCAGACTTAGCGGCAATAAAAGACCACTTGTGTCACTTGGAGCGGAATTTGGAAATGAACGGCATTTTCTACTCTTGCCCTTCCAAGGGATGAAGCTCTGAGAGATGCCACAGCACAGGCTTTGGTGATTTCCTTTGATATGTCCTTTAGAGAGTATGTCCTTGACAGAGTGCAGTCACTTTAAATCTATAGTGACTCTGTCGACAACATTGTAGACATCCATGGATTCTGTCTACACTTCCTACTGCTTCGGAAAAGCAACCAACAAAATCAAGGACCCCTAAGCACCTCTCCCACCTTTTTCCATCTAGAAAAACATATAAAAGGCTGAGCAAGTACCAACCAATTCAAGAATAGCTTCTTCCCTGCTGCCATCAGACTTTTGAATGGACCTGCCTTATCTTAAGTTGATCTTTCTCTATACCCTGGCGATTGTACCATTACATTCTGCACCTTCTGCTTTCCTTCTCCACTACGTATTCTACAACAGGTATGTGTTGGCTGTATAGGGCACAGGAAACAATACTTTTCACCAATATATGTGACATTAATAAATCAAATCAAAGATTTTTAAATAGATATTTTTAAATAGATGTGTGTCAATCAGTGGATTGTGTGCTGGGTAATTGGAGTCAGAATGTTATTGCAGCAACATCAGCCCAGGACACAGAGAATATGCAATTATACTGCTGGCGGCACTTTAATCGAGATGGCGGGAGGTGGAATCAGGAAGCGAGGCACTCATTGCTAAATAGCTAGCTTATGGCCTGCCTGTGATTGGTCTATTAGAACTTCGGGGTTGTCCTGCTTTTTATGAATGGGGCCCATGTTGGCAATGTGCCATCTTTTCAAGTTAACGTCACTGCTGTCTCTGTACTGCTGCATCTGGGAGCTCAGATCTTCAGCATGACAACTGGCATGGTCCTGGAGCCTTTGCTGCATCAAGTGCAGTGTATCTTGATAGAGCGAGAAGCGAGTGGAATTGGCTGAAGACTGATATCTGTGACGGTGGGGCCCTTCGGGAGAAAGCCAAGAAGCAGCAATTATTTGGCATGATTGATAAGGATGGCTGCAAATACCTCAGCACCATAATTCTTAATACCTTAACCGTTGCGAGCACAAAGTGTTGGTCATGTAACTTAATGGAAGCCAGGATGTGGAGATGCCAGCGTTGGACTGGGGTGGGCATGGTAAGAAATCTCACAGACCAGGTTAAAATGCAACAGGTTTATTTGGAATCGCAAGCTTTCGGAGTTCTGCTCTTTCAAGTGAGTCCAATGAACCTATTGGACTTTAATCTGGTGTTGTGAGACTTCTTACAATGGCAATGGAGTGAGTGAGAGATATGCAGAACCATGTAAACACACACATTGTGGTGGAATACAATGCTTGCTTTCAATGTGTTGGATATGTTCTTAATTTACACCATTTAGCACAGCGATGGTACCATAGTGAATGGTGTCCTCAGAAGGAACACAAAACTTGACCTTCTTCACGATGACTTCTAGAGACACAATGACTTTTTACTTTTTTCTCGTTTAAGAAGAATAATGAAACTGGATGAATATAATCAAGTTTAAGATTTAAAAAGTCCTTTAGCTGAATCACGTTATATAACTGAACAGGGGTGATTTAAAAAAAAAACTTGCCTTTACAAAGGGTCTGGTCACATCTGAAAAATATCTCAATCTCCTTCACATAGTGAATTCTGGAATACAGTAATGGCTATTGAGGCAAACACGGCAGTCACAAAGAAACACCCCACAAATAACAATGAGATGAACAACCAGCAAATCTGATTTTGTTGACGTTGGTTGAGGGGGGGAAACATCAGTCAGAATACTGGCAGAATGCTCCAATTCTCTGAGTATTTCCAAGGGATCTTTAATGTCCGCCTGACCGCTGGAGACAGGCACACTTTGACATCTCATCCAAGGGACGGAACTTCTGACTGCAGCATTCCCAATGCTATAATACACAGGCGACTCGTTCCCGAGATTCCGATTCATGGAATTTAACATTTAGCGCTAAAGTTACCATCTCTTACAAATCTGTATTCCGTTTACAAATTACATTTCTTTTGCAACCCCAATGGAGAACTTGCATAAATCTAAAAGTTTTAAATTTCAATAGCTCAGAATTTGGGGAAGGGTAAAAAAAAAGGGGGTGGGGGGGGGGTAAAAGCAAAACCAAATCAATTCAACAGCAAAAAGCAGCGTTACACATCGATCAGGGTCTTGATCTCTTCAATGCGACTTTGTTTTATCTCTCGCTGCCTTTTGCTTCCAAAGGCCCCAGCCGCAAGCTCTCGTTTCTTATTCTGAATCTTGATCATGTTTTCCTCCACCGAATTCTTCACAACGAACTGCAAATGGATGCACAAAAGCACAGAGGTTTATTGGACGCTGATATAGCTACTATAAATCTCAAAAACGGGCAGCGTTAGTCTCAACAGAATTTAATCTCCCAAGCTTCAGGAACGTTCCTTATCTTATTGTCAAACAAGATAATCAAATGCAGAATCTGCACTCTGTTCTCTTGCCCATTCAGCCCCAGAACAACGTTTCAATTCAGGATCTTATTTATTTATTAGTGTCACAAGTAGACTCACATTAACACCACAATGAAGCTGCTGTGAAAATCCCCTAGTTGCCACACTCTAGTGCCTGTCCGGGTGCACTGAGGGAGAATTTAGCAGGGCCGATGGACCTAACAGCATGTCTTTCAGACTGCGGGAGGAAATTGGAGCACCTGGACGAAATCCACCCAGACACAGGGAGAATGTGCAGACTCCGCACAGACACTACGCATGCCGGGAATCGAACCTGGGACCCAGAAGCTGAGAGGCAGCAATGCTAACCATTGTGCCACCATACCGCTCAGTGTGCTTCCCAACCAGAAACATTGATATGGCTCCCGCTCTGTCCGAGACCGCAAGAAAATACAAAAGGATGTGAATGTAGCCCAGTCCATCACACACAAGCCCTTCCATTGACTCTATCTACTGTTCCCGCTGCCTTGGAAAAGGAGCCAGCATAATCAAGGACCTCATGCACCCTGGACATCCTCTCTTCCGCCTTCTAACATCAGGAAAAAGATACAAAAGTCTGAGGTCACGTATGGACTGACTCAAGAGCAGCTTCTTTCCTTTGGGATGCTGAACCATCCAGCAGCTATTTCTCACAAAAACAAACAGCTGGGAAAAAAACTGAAAGAGGCCAGACTGAACGCACAGAAGAGCTTGAATTAATTTTATAAATTCCAGGTCAGAAGAAGTCATTTGCACTCAGAAAGTTAGCTCTATTCTCTCTCTAGAGATGCTGCTGAGTTCTGCTCCAATTTTGTGTTCTTGTTTGAGTTAATATAACTTCTTTCATAACTTCAGGATATTACATATGGTGCACTAAAGATGGCGCATAATTGATGATTTCAGGTAAGGATCTATAGCAGTGTGTATGAAGTTAATGCAGATCTTAGTGACCGTTCCAGTAGAGTGCAGTTCGACACCATATGGATAAAACAGGCAGATCTTTTCCTGTCAGCTTTCTGAATGCTGCTAATGACGTACCTTGGTGATAACAACGTCCCTGTTCTGACCCAGCCTGTGACATCTGTCAAAACACTGGTCCTCAGCAGCAGGGTTCCAGGCCTGCAACACAAAAGAGAAATTATTATAAATGCATGCTACAGAACTTATCAGTAAACAGTCGAGCTACAGCTCTGCATCACAGACCCACGCCACTGGAGACAAACCAGAGCCACACAACACAGGCTCTGTCCCCTCCATCTCTGATAACAGCCTAACTTCATTGAATCATACAGTGCAGAAGAGATCCTTTGGCCCATCAGATCGGCAACAACACACAAGAAATGCGTGAACTCCACTTAATCCCAGTATTTGGCCCAAAGCCCTGAGTGTTACGATGTGCCAAGGACTCACCCGGGTACTTTTTAAAGGATGTGAGGCAACCCATCTCCATCACCCTCCCAGGCAGTGCATTCCACACCGTCATCACCTTCTGGGTATAAAAGTTTTTCCTCACATTACCCCCCTAAACCTCCTGCCTCTCACTTTGAACCTATGTCCCCTCATGACTGATGCTTCAACTACAGGGAACAGCTGCTCCTTATCCACTCTGTCCATGTCTCTCATAATCTTGTACATTTTGATTAGGTCACCTCTCAGTCTCTCTGCTCCAACAAAAATAATCCAAATTTATCCAACCTCTCTTCATAACTTAGATGTTCTATTCTGCTGTATCTTCTCTGCACCCCCTCCAGTGCAATCATGTCCTTTCTATAATGTGGCGAGCAGAACTGCACACTAGCAATGACCTAGCCAAATTTCTATACAACTCCAACATGAGCTCCCTGCTTTTGTAATCTGTGCCTCAATTGATAAAGATAAACATCCCATATGCTTTTTTCAGCATCCACCAACATGTCCTGCTGACTTTCAAGATCTACAGCCAAACATACCAAGGTCCCTTTATTCCACAGAACTTCTAGTTTCATGCTCAGCAACTTTTACAGATGCGCCATAGAAATCATCCTTTCTGGTTGTATCCCAGCTTGCTATGGCTCCTGCTCTGCCCAAGACTGCAAAGAACTACAAAAGGTCATGAATGTAGCCCAATGCATCAAGCAAACCAGCTTCTCATCCATTGACTCTGTCTACACTTTCCACTGCCTCGGCAAAACAGCCAGCGTGATTAAGGACCTCACGGATCTCGGACGTTCTCTCTTCCACCGTTTTTTGTTGGGAATAAGATACAAAAGCCGAAGGTCAAGTACCAACTGACTCAAAAACAGCTTCTTCCCTGCTGCTGGCAGTTTTTTTGTATGGATCTACCTTGGATTAAGTTGACGTTTCTCTACACCCTAGCTATGATTGTATCACTACATTTTGTACTCTCCTTTCCTTCTCATTGAACAGTATGTTTTGTCTGCACAGCATGCAAGAAACAATACTTTTCACTGTATGTTAATACATGTGACAATAATAAATCAAACCAAATTCAATCAAAATGCTATTCATTGAATATTTTCTTGTAAATTACTCCTTCCAAAGTGTATCACCTCATACTTTTCAGGATTAAATTTATATTGTTGTGCAAGAACTTTTACCACAAAATAGTTTGATTTAATTATTTGCACATTAGTGTAATGAAGAGATTCAGAAGCGAGGCCTTTACACTATACAAGTGTGCAAAGCTGGACAGGTGGAAATATCATAAATACTTCCCCCTCACATCATTTACTCTAAGCACTGGTGACAATGTGTTGCTGCGTTTAGTCAGATTATTTTACTTGACAAATCTTATTCACAGGTTGTCTGAAGAGAATTTCCTGCTTATGTTACCGACCCCAATATCACTTTGTTAACTGGGGGAGAAGTAAAAGAGATGTGGCCTGCATTAGTTTTGCAGACCTTTCAAAATAAAGTTCAGAGATTTTGATTATTGATTAGCATATTTCAAATCTCTGTTCTTTAAAGATGAACAGCATTAAGCATCACCTTTTTATGATGATCTAGTGAATGAAATCTGAAGAATCTGCGCAACACGGTGGCACAGTGGTCGGCACTGCTGCCTCACAGCATCAGGGACCCAGGTTCAATTCCTGGCTTGGGTCATTGTCTGGGGTGGGGTTTGCATGTTCTTCCCGTGTCTGTGTGTGTTTCCTCCATACGATCCGAAAAACATGCAGATTTGGTGCTTTGGCCATGCTAATTTCTTCCTCAATGCACCAGGATGTGTCGACTCAGGGATTTTCACAGCAACTTCATTGCAGTGTTATTGTAAGCTGACTTGTGACACCAATAAATAAAATTTAAACGCATGTTTTATAGATGGCAACGTGTGTGGAAGTTAGGACATTAAAAAAATCTGCAGCTAAATCTCTGTAGAATGCAAGAATGGGAAAAAAGGTTCAGATGAAGGCCATTAGACTGGAATCTCATTAGGGATTCCTTTGGAAGAAGTGTAGACAATATGGGCGAATGTTACAGCCTCATTTGGCCCAAAACCGTAAAATCCCACCCGAGGTCAATAAACCAATCGCCTGCTCCAATTGGCGGGGTGCAGTATAATTCTGGCCTTTGAACCTTTAAAACAGTGAAGAGATTGGACTCAGTCCTGATGGATGGGATATCGAGGACTGGGGACACAAGTGTAAATTTTGGAACTGGCTCAGACACGCTCCTCTTCACAGACAGTCAATGGCTTCTGGAATATGTTGCTGGGATGGCATGTAGGGTCGCTGTAAGAATTTACAAATGAGCTTAGACAAGCCCTTGCCACTTCAAAATAACTTCACCCAGAGGAATGTGTCACAAGTTACTGCGACCTCTCGGAGTTTTCTCGATCGCCTTATGCGAGGAATTTGCCAGATTTATCTTCTTCCAAAAATATATTGGAGGAGACTGCGTGACTGCAGTGGTTGAGATCATGTGTGTAACTTGCACTCTGCCCAAAACAGGCTCAACTGGACCGAAGAATCTTTCCTTCCCCCTCTTTCAAGTTTGTGACTGGCTGCCTTGGTGACAATAATTTCTCTTCTTCTTTATTCATTCCCTGAAGTTCGACGTTTTCTTTTCCCTCTCAATGAATCTTCTTTGCAGACTGTTTCTTTAACCCCAGAATTCTTTGTCTGATTGCGAGCCCAAAGGAAAGTTGCTGAGACTGACAGGCAAGTGGATTGTTGGAGTATCTCCAGCCTCAGTGTTCCCAATCTGTTGCCTCCATTACCTCAACGGGAATTGCTGAGTATACGGAATGTACTGCCCAAGCAGCCAGCAGAGGGGACTAGGTGGTAAAATTTATTATTTATTTATTAGTCACAAATAAAGATTATATTAACACTGCAATGAAGTTACTGTGAAACTCCTCTAAAAGCCACACTCTGGTGCCTGTTCGGGTCAATCCACTTAACCAGCACAAATTTCGGACTGTGGGAGGAAACCGGAGCACCCGGAGGAAACCCACGTAGACACGGCGAGAATGTGCAAACTCCACACAGAGAGTAACCCAAGTCAGGAATCGAACCCCAGTCCTTGGTGCTGTGAAGCAGCATTGCTAACCACGGTGCTACCATGCTATGGCAGTCAAGAGGATTTAATTGGATGGAAACACCATGCAAGAGAAACTAGAAATAAAATCAAATACACTGAAATTTTTGAAATTTGGGACCAGGCTGTTGGGTGAATATGGACAAATCTTTATTTTCCAGTTGCTCCATTATCCCATGTCAGGTTACTCAGTTCTGATCTGGGATTGAACTATAGTAAAGGTAACTATTTCGCACAATTTAGACACAACAATCTTATGATCTGTGATCACACCATTTTTGAGAAGTCTGTCTGGAATATTAATTACACATGAAAGCTTTACATCAATTACAGAAGTCCATGTTTCCGCATGCTTCTGTGTCTTCTGATAGCATCGAACCCCAACTGTGCAGAAGGAGGCCATTCAGCCCACTGAGTCCGTATTGACTCTGCAAAGAGCATCCCATCCAGGCCCACCCTCAGCCCTATCTTTGTATTCCACCACGTTTCCCATGGTTAATCCACTAACATCTTAGAATCATAGAATACCTTCACTGCAGAAGGAGGCTATTCAGCCCATCAAGTCTGCACCAACCACAATCCTACCCAGGCCCTATCCCCTTAAACCCATGCATTTATCCTTCTAATCTCCTGACGCTCAGGGGCAATTTAGCATGGTCAATCCACCTAACCCGAACATCTTTGGACTATGGGAGCACGTAGAGGAAATCCTTGCAGGCACTGGGAGACAGAGACCAGAGGCGGGAGTTGAACCCGAGTCCCTGGTACTGTGAGGCCAGCACTGCTAACACCGTTCCACCCACATGATGGCATTAAGCTTGTTGAAGACCACAAGGAATTCTCCTCTGCAGCTGGACGCACTGATTTTCCCCTTTGGCACCGAGCTGCAGAAATCTTGCGTGGCAGGGCCATTATTACAAAATCCGGCACCAACTGGTTCCATTTTCCCTCTGGTCATTTTAGTGGATTAAGAACAGCTAGTATCTGACTTTGAGATAATGTTCAGAGAGGTCAAAAGAAAATAAATATCCACCTCGGAACGCAAGTCAGCAATCTAAATCTCAACCACAACATTGCCATCAGTTTTGACTTGGAGTGGCAGCTATATAGAGTGTTGGAAAGATGGCCATGTTGATATTCTGGAAGCAGGGGATGTAAATGGGCCGAAGGGCTTTCTTCATCCAGAGCTTCACCTCTGTTTTCAGGTTCCTTGCACTAAGAGGGAGCTGACGACCATGGACTACCATTGATTGGCTTGTGATTATCCTTCACAAATCCTGCAGCGCTTTGCAGTTGCCTTCTGCAGTCTGGTTGCTCAGGGAACATTCTGACTCTTTGCCACCTGTCATCAGACATATTGGGAGGATTTACACGATGATCATCAACCTGTTTGGTTGCTTTGCAAGTGCACCTTCCATGGCTATCAAGTCTTGAAGTGCAACTTGAACCCACAGCTTCTAGCTCAGAGGCAGAGGATGCAACCCACCATCCAAGCACAGGAGGTAGGGAGAGTTACACACCAACAAAATCTACCTTAAGAAAAGATGTCAACCTTATTTCCACCAATCAGATTCATTCATTAGTACAAAGAACAAAGAGCAACACAACACAGGAAACAGGCCCTTCGGCCCAACGAGCCCACGTCGCCGTCCTAATGTCTTAATGACATATCCTTGACTTTAGGCTATGCCTATTGTTGAAGATTCCCATATAGGGACCAATATAGGGACAATTTGTTACCCAATCAACCTAAGAGCACATTTTTGGGATGTGGGAGGAAACCGGAGCACCCGGAGGAAACCCATGCAACTATGGGGAGAACGCGCAAACTCCCGCAGACACAGGCCCAAATCCATGTGTCATGTTGCCCATCAGATGGTCCAGTTTAAGCATACACTGATGACGTGAAGCACAAGGCAACTCCTGAAGCAACCTCCAAGAGCAGCTTTCACACGACATGCCGCATGCATGCCCCTTGTTGGTCAACAAGGTGGACCGAATTGCCTGCGGAAACAAATAAGACTAGTGATATACTGCACTGTATGTGGCTGCAGTTGGTTGAAAAATTTGAGTTCCAGGTTCAAGGTGAGACTGATGGATGCGGAACATCACACAATACTGATTTTATTTACTTATAAAAACAGAACAAAATACGCATTACGCTCAAGCTCATCAAAACCACAAAGGTGGTAGTGGCGGCTACACAAACTCTTGATTTTAAACATATCTAAAAGTGACTGCATCATTACTCACAGGGTCCATGAGGAACACACGAGAGGCTGCGGTCAGATTCAAACCAACGCCACCAGCTTTCAGCGAGAGCAGCATGATGGTGGGCGAGCCTGGCTCACTGCTCTGGAAGGACTCAATGGCATTGATCCGCCTCTTCTGGGGCATTGAGCCGTCCAGGCGGGTAAACGCAAAACCTTCTTGTCTGCAAAAGGGGAACAAAACACACACGTAAGCCAATTCCTTTCAACTGTGCAACGGTTCAAGAAGACAAAGGACTTTATTCCCCACTTTATGTATGGATTCCCGGTTTTTCAGGTGTGCACTACCTCTGGCTGGGGCTCAAGTCTGAGAATAAGCTGTTGATGTAATACATTAAATACAGTTCCGTTTGCAAACAAAATAACTCAACTCAACTAGATTAAAAAAATAAAGAAATTAGAACGATTTACGTCCTCTTTGTGCTACGTTAGGGTGGCACAGTGGTTAGCACTGCTGCCTCACAGCGCTAAGAACCCGGGTTCAATTCCGGTCTCGAGTCACTGTCTGTGTGGAGCTTGCACATTCTCCCCGTGTCTGAGGGTTTCCTCAAGGTGCTCCGGGTTCTTTCTACAGTCCCCAGTGTGTGGGTTCGGTTGATTGGCCATGCTAAATTGACCCTTCGTTTCAGGGGGCTAGGTTGGGTAAGTGCATGGAATTGTGGGGACAGGGCCTGGGGTGGGATTGCAGTCAATGAGACTCTATGGGCCGAATGGCCCTCTTCTGCACTGTAAGGATTCTATGATTCTATATGATCATTTCTTAGTAACAGCAATGTAAAATTTACCCAATTCTCAACAAGACTGTTCTTACACAAAAATTCTTACTCAATACCCAACTGTCACTGACACCCTGATGATAGCATTGCTGAGTTTGACTGCAATGAGGCTAGCTATTAGCTTCATTTTATAGCCCAACAATAATGGCACCGTGCTGGGGACCAGGGTTCGATTCATGGCCTCAGGTCACTGCCTGTGTGGAGTTTGCAAATTCTCCCCGTGTTTGCATGGGTGCTCCTGTTTCCTCCCATAGTCCAGAAATGTGCGGGTTAGCTGCACTGGCCATGCTAAATTGACCCTTAGTTTTAGGGTGAGTAGTTAGCGTAAATGTATGGGCTTATGGAGAAAGGGCCTGGTTGGGATCGTGGTCAGTGCAGACTAGATGGGCCAAATAGCCTCATCCTGCACTGTCGGTTTTCTGTAGGATTCTATGATTCTAATGTTCCAAGCAATGCTCCCCAAGCATTGAGAATGAAGCACAAACTTGGCGTGAACTGTACATAGACAAGATTGGGAGACATTCGCTAGCCAAGGAGAAACTGTCCACAAATGAATCTCCCACTCTGCAGTTCTGATTCTTACTGAAACTGTCATACGTGATGTCAGAGGCAGGTTCTTTACACAGAGGGTGGTGAGGGCGTGGAATGCCCTGCCTGCAGCAGTTGTGGACTCGCCTACTTTGGGGGCATTCAAATGTTCGGTGGAGAGGCATATGGATGATATTGGAATAGTTTAGGTTAGAGGGTCCACTGGCCGGCGCAACATCGAGGGCCGAAGGGCCTGTACTGCGCTGTAATGTTCTATGTTCTATGTGATTCACCACAATAAAGTCCACCACAGTTACTGAGTGGTTACAATCCTGACGTTCTTGTATCATGTTGACTGATTTCAAGAAGAATTTAGACATTGCTCTTGGGGCTAAAGGGATCAAGGGATGGGGGGGGAAGGGGGAAATCAGGATGTTGAATCTGATAATCAGCCATGATCAGAATGAATGGCTGGGCAGGCTCAGAGGGCCAAATGGCCTACTCATGCTTCTATGTTGTGGAACCAATTCCACTGCAAGGATTCTTAAAAGTTCGATACTACTCTGCCAAATTGCAAATGTTAGCTTAGAACCATGGAATCCCTACAGTGCAAAAGGAGGCCATTTGACCCATCGAGTCTGCCCTGTCACTCCGAAAGAACATTTTACCCAGGCACATCCCAAATCGTAACCCTGTGCATTTACCATGGGTAATCCCTCTAACCTACACACCTTTGGACGCTAAGGGACAATTAGCATGGCCAATCTATCTACCCAATCTGCACATCATTGGACAGTGAGAAGAAACCAGAGCACTGGGAGGAAACACATGCAGACACAGGGTACTCAAACCCAGCTGCTCACTGCTGTGAGGCAGCAGTGCTAACTACTGTGCCACTATGTAACCCATAGCTCTGGGTATACTAAAGAACAGCCTGTCGGAAAGTCCAACACTCTCATTCAGAATTAGTTTGGCCAGGCATGGTGGCAATGTGCTTTTGGAAGCAATGTTCTAATTCTAAAGCAGCTGTGAAGGTGTACACATATTTAATCTGGAGGTTTACTGTTGAAAACAGCAGTAAAACCTCATGTTTAGTTTTTTTTAAATTTAAAGTTTTTAAAGTTTATTTATTGGTGTCACAAGTGGGCTTACTGCAATGAAGTTACTGTGAAAATCCCCTAGTCGCCACACTCCGGTGCCCATTCGGGTACACTAAGAGAGAATTTAGTATGGTCAGTGCATCTAACCGGCACGTTTTTCGGACTGTGGGAGAAAACCAGAGCACCCGGAGGAGAACCATACGGACACGGGGAGAATGTGCAGACTCTGCACAGATAGTGAGGGAGTCTTAGAGAGTCCCCAAGCTGTGAATTGAATTGGCTCCCTAGCGCTGCGAGGCAACAGTGCTAGCCACCTTGCCACCCAGGACAGACTGAAAAAGCATTCAACTACTAAAATCTGTTGAACCAAAGGCAGCAAACATAATGTCTTAGAAGGCACAAGCACAGTGATAACTTACCATTCTTCCAGGTGTTTTAGTGTGTTTGGTGAATCCAGAGATCAGGAAGCTGCTCACAAAAATGATTAACGCGAAGGTATTGTGGTCGAATAAGATAAACTCTCCTCCCTTTTATTCTGGGCATCGTGATATTTACTCTTTGGGTGTTTTCTGTAGTTGGCAATGAGCTGCGATGGGCTAGTGATCTTCCTCACCCATAACCAATCTACCATCGGTTTTATTTTGCCTTTCACAATTTCTAACCACTCTTTCGGAAGCACTTGCAACCCACTGTTCATTAATAACTAAGTAGTCTGCCCTTCAGGATCCCGATCTTTCAGCTTCACACTCTTCACAATACTGTCTACTGCTAGTTCCAAGGAAAAGAGAGAAAGCAAATAGTAAACACGACGGGTGTGGACCTACCTGAGAGGAGTTTCTATAAGAGTAAGAAAGGCTGTGAACTGAGAAACCACTAAACTCTTGACGGTGGGATCTTGTTTTCGAAGTTCAATCAAGGAATGCATCAGGGCATCTACCTGTGGACACGTACAGCAAAGTTCGACAGGTCAGCACCAACAGACGTCTTCCTGAAAAGTGCAGACTATGGCCCATTATTGCAATGCTTCCTTTTAACTGTCCCATCTCTTGGCTGCAATTTTCCATGCAATTACCCTCATTTCTCAACAACATGATCCAATATCACAACGTCAGTTTTCACACGTATGCTGGTGACACCCAGTTCGAGTTCACCATCACTTTTCCCAAGCCCTCCTCAGTTGCTGAATCCTCAGACTGCGTGTCTGACACCCAGTGCTGCAGGAGCAGAAATTTTCTCCAAATAAACACCAGGAATACTAAGCCTGTTGATTTTGGAAAAGCCAAATACCGTATGCCCAAGGTATTTAACTCCATACTTCTCGATGGTAATAATCCACAATGTTCAGAATCTTGGTATCACTAGCGTGATCTTCTGACACATACCCAAGTCGTCACTAAGACCATCTAGTGCCACATCCGTAACATTAACCAACTCTGCCCTGCCTGCTGAACCCTGCATCCCACGCTTTCATTTATTTTATGGAGATGTCGGCGTTGGACTGGGGTGGGCACAGAAAGAAGGCACACAACATCAGGTTAAAGTCCAACAAGCTAATTTGGAATCATGAGCTTTCAGAGCCCTGCTTCAAGATTGTTAGTAGTGAGCTTACAGTAACATTGCAATGAAGTTACTGTGAAAACCCCTAGTCGGCACCCTCCGGCGCTTGTTCGGGTACACTGAGGGGCAATTTAACACGGCCAATGCATCTAACCAGCATGTCTTTTGGACTGTGGGAGGAAACCGGAGCACGCAGAGGAAACTCACACAGACACAGGCCAAATGTGCAAATTCCACACAGACAGTGATCCAAGCTGGGAATTGGACCCAGGTTCCTGGCGCCGCAAGGCAGCAGTGCTAACCACTGAGCCATCATGTTGCCCACCTCATTCATGTCGGTGGGATTCCCCAGTCCCGCCGGCAGTGAAACCCCCTCTGCCCGCGGGGTTTCCAGTAAGCCACAGCAACGTGGTTGACTGTCAGCTGCCCTCAAGCAACCGGGATGGGCAATAAATGCTGGCCAGCCAGCGACGCCTATGTCCCACGAACGAATAAAAAAACCCCTGCTACGTAAGGGGCAACCCCGGTGCAAGAGAAAGATCTCACCGATGGGGGGGACTGGAAAATCCCACCTTTTATGACAGGTAGTCAATCACACTCCAAGAATTCCCTGCCTTCAAAATTTAAAATAAAATTCAAATTGTGCCCTGGAACGTCACATCAACTTCGCTCAAATATAATCCCCACCCCGCTTAGAATAGTGACACAAAAGAAAAAGCTCCCTTCCGTTCCGGGTCTGTCTTGTTATTTGTGGGCAATTTAATCCCCATTTTCCTGTCAAATTTATAACAATTCAAATGAGCTCTTGTGTAGACAGTCCACAAATGTTGTAGCTTTCTGAAGAAAGCAGGCTGACATTCCACAGATGATATCCATACTATCTCTCAAAATCTCCCCTTCCTGATAGCGGTGCTGCTTCTGCCCATCCCCACACAATGTTTTTAAAAAAGGCACAGGCCCCTCTGACTGACCTTTGAGCTGGAGACCCAGACCTGCTGCGATTTGTCAGGTGCCGCGGCGTCTGTCTCCTCAGGGGGGCACTCTACCAGCTGTTCCACTCGGATTTCAGCCCTGCACAGGGGACACCGGGCCGTCGGCTGTGGAACAAGAAAGGAGGCAGACGTAATCAGACACACAACTCGCTCAGAGGGTTGATGCTCTTGTTTTGGCAGCTGATAAAGTGTTTCACATGGCATTGTGCGCATTGGCAAGTCTTTATGGCTTCACTCGACTCAAAAACCTAAAATCTCACCCAAAGTCAACTGACCTATCCATTGGCCTACACTTCACCTGCTCCGATTCCCATTGCAGGCAGGATGATGAAACTTTGGCGATAAAATTTTGGGCAGGTGATGGACGAATGGTATTATCGCTAGACTATTAACCCAGAAATTCAGCTAATGTTCTGGGGACCCGGGTTCGAATCCTGCCACGGCAGATGATGGAATTTGAATATAATAATAAAAAAAAATCTGGAATTAAGAATCTAATGACCATGAAATCATTGTCGATTGTTGGAAAAACCCATCTGGTTCACTAATGTCCTTCAGGGAAGGAAATCTGCCATCCTTACCTAGTCTGACCTACTTGTGACTCCAGAACCACAGCAATGTGGTTGACTCACAACTGTCCTCGGGCAACTAGCAATGGCCAATAAATGTTGGCCAGCCAGCGATGCTTATGTCCCATGAATGAATTTTTAAAAAATGAATCAGAATCCTTACGGTGCAGAAGCAGTCATTCCACCTACTGAGTCTGCACTGGCTGTCTGACAGAGTATTTACCCAGGTCCTCTTCTCCACCCTATTCCTGTAACCCCACACATTTATCATGACTAATCCATTTAACCTACACATCTTGGGACACTAAGGGGCAATTTCACATGGCCAATTCACCTGACCTGCACATCATTCATGCTATGGGAGGAAACCAGAGCACCACACAAACACGGGGAGAACGTGCAAACTCTGTTCCGTCACACAAGACTGGAATTGAATTTGGGTCCTTGCACTATGAGACAGGAGTGCTAAACACTGTGCTGTCCTGTGGGAAAATGTGAAAGTGTCCACTTTGGGTGGAAGGATAGAAAAGCAACTTATTATTTAAATGGGGAGAGATTGAAGAGGAAACGGAGTCTATATCATAACTTTGGCAAATGACTTGCAGAAAACTCATATACACGTGAACAGATGTTTCACTGAGAATTGGCAGACACAGAAGCCCCCGAGCAAATTCCTGACACCCCAATTTCAATCCAAAGGTTGGCAGAAATCTCCTTAAAAACTCATGGACAATTAGGATGTTTTGCTGCAGTTATTTGGGACATTGGTGAAACCACACCTAGTGTACTCATTGTTATTTTGGTCTCCTTATTTAAAAACAGATATCAATCTGTGGTGGCATAGTGGTATTGTCACTGGATTAGTAATTTAGGGACCCTGGAAAAAACCTCACTTACTATGCTGTCTGGAGAAAATACACAATTCTCTAACAATGCTCAGGATCCCCTTCACACACATTGTTAGCCACTTTAACACTTGAATAGCAGGTTAGATGTAAGGATTCGCATTCTAATCAGCAATCTCTGACTGGCTGTGCTGATGTGTGCTATTGCAGACCAGAACACTGCACTTGCCTGAGGAAGACACAAGAGTGTTGAAAGCTCGCGGATTTACTATCAAATTAATCGGTTGGATTAATAATTGGTGTTGCTAAATTCTTACTGAGTTCTTACCACTCCAATCCAACGCCGGCATCTTTACATCATAAGTTCTCGGGATCAGGGTTCAAATCCCATCACAGCAAATGGTGAAATTTGAATTCAGTAAAAATCTGGAATTAAAGGTCTATCAATAACCAGTGAAGAAAATCTGCCATTCTTACTCAATCTGGCCTACATTGACTCCAGACTCACAGCACTGGTGTTGGCTGGTTAGAAATGGGCAATTAAATGTTCGCACAACCAGCGACACCCACACCCCATAAATTAATTTTCAAGTAGCAGTTCAGAAAAAGGCTCAGTCTACTGATACGAGTGAAGAGTGGGTTATTTTATGACACTTTGGACTTATATCCATTGGAATTTCAGAGAATGACAGGCAATCTTATTGAAATATACAACAATCTGTGAGGATGTGACGGGGTGGACACCAAAAGAATCCTTCCCTTCGAATTAGGGGACAACGTTTAAAAATAAGAGGATTTCCATTGATGACGGAGATGAGGAGAAATTCTCTCTCTCTCTCTCTCAGAAGATCACGAGTAGTCGGAACTCGTTTTTCCCCAGCCAACACTGGAAACAGGATCATTGGATATTCTTAAGATAGAGATAGACAGAGTCTTGACTAATAAGAAAGTCAAAAGTTAATGGGGGTACGCAGGAAAGCGGACTTGGGACTATGATGAGATCAGCCAAGATCTTATTGAGTGGCAAAGCAGGCTCAAGGAGCCAAATGGTGACTCCTGCTCCTAATTAGTATGTTCGTATGTACAAGTCCCCTAAAATTCACCATTTATATTGCACAGCAGAAGTTACAGAATATCAGAGCATACTACGATGCTCGAAAAGCCATTATTCAATGTCATGACTAAAATTATTGGGTCAATCCTGCTGTAGTTAGAATTTCAGAATTCCTACAATGCAGAAAGAGGCCATCCGGCCCATTGAGTCTACACTGACTCTCCAAAAGAGCAATGTGCTCAGGCCTTCCTTGTAATTCCGCATACTTACCATGGTTAATCATAACCTACATACCTTGGGACACTAAGCGGCAATTTCATATGGCCTAACCCACAAGATCTTTGGACTAAGTGGGAGGAAACCGGAGCACCAGGAGGAAACCCATGCAGACATGGGGAGAAGGTGCAGACTCTGCACAGTGACCCAAGCTAGGAGTCAAACCCTGAACCCTGGCACTATGAGACAGCAGTGCTAACTACTGTGCCACCATGTCACCCATAAATAAACCTTAAATAACCAATCAACAGTATGGAAACAGAGCTTGTGCTGTAACTTTGGCAAATTACTTGCAGAAAGCCCCCATGTACACACACGTGAACAGATGTTTCACTGAGAATTGGCAGACACCAAAGCCCCCGAGTAAATTCCTGACACCCCAATTTCAATCCAAAGGTTGGCAGAACTCATGGGCTAAACAAGTGTTTGTGTAAAGCTGCACTCCTGCCATCCACTGACCTGCTCGCTCTGAATAACCTGACAGATACACGGCCTGCAGTAAACGTGGGCACAGTGTGTAATCACAGGAAAGGTCAGCGATTCCAGACAGATGGCACATTCTTCATCAGAGCCGCAACTCAAAACCAGTTTAATCTTTTTCACCAATTTCTCCCGCAGTTCGTCAGGGGTGGAATTGTCTACTGGAGAGAGGGAGGAAACAAGTGGAGGCAAGAGAGTGAGAGAGGCAGTATTGACATCCATCTAATGAACACACCTAACCAACCTTTCCAATTTTAACCATCTGCACAAAAGGATCACTAACCTGTCTGCTGCCCCTTGCACTGTCGGACATTATAATCTTCCATCAGTTTAGAAAATAGCCCTGCTTGATAAATCATTCATTTGGAAGATTGGAAGATTTTAGTCATTAAGTTCTATTAAATCTGGCCCCTTGGCACTGCCCAAGAGGGAAGTGGCAATGTCTAAGAGCACCTTGGCACTGCCCACCAGGAATCAGGCAGTGCCGAGAAGATGGAGCCAGGGCAGGGGCAGAACCTATGGGGTTGGACCTCTTGGTGGTGGGGGTGGGAGGGGGGAGGGGGGGGGGGGGGGGGGGGGGGGGGTGGTGGCAGGTGTGAGGGTGGTCTCACTGTCTGTCTACATTTGGAGACCTACGTTTGGAGGTAGGCCAACAATCGAGGCTGTCCATTGGGGTGGGGGAAGTGAGATCGGCTTGCCGGGGAATGGGGGAAAGGGGCCAGGACTGCCGGGGGGGGGGGGGGGGGAGGAGGGGGGTAGGGAGGAAATCGAGAGGGGGCCGGGGGCTGGCAGTGGGATGATCCCATGGCTGGAATTGCAGGGTCACAGGGCCGGTCAATGAGCAAGCTGGCCAGCGATCGGGAAGCCGGCAGCATGGCGCTGAGCGCACCACTGTGCATGCGCCTATTATCACAGTGGCAATCGGCACATTTGCAGCAGTCTCGCATTGCTGGCCCCTCCAACCAGAATGCATCCCACCCATTAATTTTTAATGAGATTCACACTGAGGGACTCTGCAGCACTCAGAATGTCAAAGATTAATTTTGAAAGTCCCATTGAAAAGACCAGTGGGACTCACTCCAGTTTTTACACAAATTCAACATCTTCCTTTTGGGAGAATTCCACTGTGAGTTTTGTTTGAAGCCTTGTACCTGATGTTCACAGAACAGTACACACATATAGGCCATTTGGCCCATTATACCTTTGCCAGCTCCAAAAAGAGTTGCTCAATTGTTGCATCTTCCTGCTTTTTTCCCTGAAAATGCCTCCATTTCAGCAAATTCTCACTAGAAAGTTCCAGTAAAACCTGCTTCCGCCTTCTTTCAGACAAAATAAACTCATTGGGTAGACCCATTTCACCTCATCTTACTTCGGGTTCTTTCAATCTTTGTCCCCCGGTTACCAATTCTTGAATGCCTCCATTAAATCTCCCCTTAAACATCTTTTCTTCAAGACGAACAGACCCAGTTGTAATTGAAGTCCTTTACCCCAGGTATTATTCTGATAGATCTGCTCCAATCCCTTCCAAGGCCTTGATGTTCTTCCTAAAGCAATGCACCCAGATAGGACCCAATAGGGTAAAGTCCAGCCATTTGGATGTTGCCATGAAACTTGACAAAATTGCAACCGAAGAATGGGATTTAATTAGATAGGTTCCAGCCATGGAGGACAGCATTAGTTTGGGCAGTTACTCAGCAGCAAATTGTTCTCACTCTATCTATTGGATGATATTGGAATAGTGTCGATTAGACGGGCTTTAGATTGGTTTCACAGGTCGGTGCAACATCGAGGACTGAAGGCCTGTAATGTTCTCTGTTCTATCTACTTGCATGCACGTCTACCAGGGTTATTAGATAATGGCACGGAGCAGGAAAGCTAATTTCTAAGGCCATTTGTGCCAAATAATCATTGCCTGAGTTGAGGTCAGCTCAGCTAATACAGATCCATAGACAGTGCAGTTACTCACTGAATAAGCCCACAAAGGTGAGTGTACTCTGTGAGTAAGCGAGCCCGACAATTATTTGTTGCATCCTCCATTATAACACAGCATCAGAGTTCTTTCCTGACGTCTCGATGATTCAAGAGATCTCTTCTTAACGGTGTTAAGTTTGCCAGAGTGCATTCAAAGATCTCTCGCAAAATTGATTAATAACAAAATTGATATCTCTGGATGAATTAACTGAGCACAAAGTGGGGTCAAAGTATGCTCATCAAAGAATCCATGCAGAGATTCAAACTGTGACTGCATGGATTTCCTCCGGGTGCTCCAGTTTCAACCTACACTCCAAAGATGTGTGACTTAGGTTGATTGATCATGGTCAATTTTCCCTGAATGTCAGGGGGATTAACAGGATAAATCTGTGGGGTTATAGGGATAGGATCTGGGAGGGATTATTTTCAGTGCAGCTCGATGGGCCAAGTGGCCTCCTACTGGACTATTATTATATATCTGAATTAATCCCCTTTTTCTCGACTGCACTTCAGCTATAACCATTCCAGTCTCTGGGTCTCCCCAGTGGAAAGTTTAAAATCTATAGCTTTCAAGTTTTTTTTAAAGTTTATTAGTATCACAAGTAGGCTTACATTAACATTGCAATGAAGTTACTGTGAAAATCCTGCAGTGGCACACTCCAAAGCCTGTTCGGGTACACTGAGGGAGAATTTAGCACGGCTAATTCACCTAACCAGCACGGCTTTTGGACTGTGGGAGGAAACCGGAGCACCCAGAGGAAAGGCACACAGACACGGGAGGAACGTGCAAACTCCACACAGACAACGACCCAAGCTGGGAATTGAACCAGGGTCGCAGGCGCTGTGAGGCAGCAGTGCTAACCGCTTTGCCACCGTGACACCACCAAAGGGAAGACAATGCAGATAAGTGATGTGTGATGCAGTGTGCAAACCACAGCACTGATAAGTGAAAATCGAAGCTGCAAAAAAATAAGACTTTACTGTACTTCAACACAGGCCTAATTAGTCTATAAAGCTTTAATACAATTGAGTTGCTTTTGGATTCTACCCCTCTATTTACAAAGCCAATAAACCTGTGTTTATTTTTGAAGCCTCATTAATTTGACACATCACCTTAGGAACAAAGAGGAGTCCATTCAGTCCATTGAGGCAGTCCTGCGTTCAGCAGATCTGTCTCTCAACCATCTTCAAAAGATTTCTGTACCCAAAGCCCCGGGTCTCAATGTCCTGGCTCGTTCTTTTAAAGCTCTATCATTTTTACTACCTCTCCTCATTCTTTCTTCCAAAATACATCCCTTTACATTTTTCAGCGTTAAATTTCATCCGCCACCTCTCAGCCCATTTTACCAGCCTATGTCCTTCTGAAGTCCCCCACCCTTCTCATTCTTCACCACTGTATCATAGAATCCGTACAGTGCAGAAGGAGACTATTTGGCCCATCGAGTCTGCACTCCCATCCAGGCCGTATCCCTGTAACCCCAATGTATTCACCCTCCTTAATCCCTCTGAAACTGAAGGGTATTTCAGCATAGCCAATCAATCTGACCTGCACATCTCTGGACTGTGGGAGGAAACCCACGCATCCATGGGGGGACTCTGCACAGATAGTGACCCAAGTTGGGAATCGAACCTGGTTCCCTGGCACTGCCAGGCAGCAGTACTAACCACTGTGCTACCATGCGCTCACGGACTTCTATCTCATTTGAAAACTTCAAAATGATGCCCTAAAGTCCGAAATCCAGATCATGAACATATACCAAAGAACTATCATCCTAAAACAGACACTTGGAGCTGCCTGCTATACTTCAAAGACGTCAATCTCGTTTTCACGCTGCCACTGGCCCTTCAATTCCCTCGGACATCCATTTAGTTAAGAGGTGTCTGGAGCACTCTCACTATAAAACAGTGCAGAATCCGTGAAGGTTGCTCCTACCTGAGGAACCCATCACAGCTGAAGAATTTGCAAACAGGCGGGGATGGCAACACAGCTGCCTCAGCCAGACCAGGATCGCGAGGACATCAGCGTAATGGGTGAAAATGGATCCTTCGCTGAAATATCTGAAAAATGTTGGAACAAGGATTAGCATTAAGCTGCAAACAGGTGCGCCCGCGAGCAGCATACGATCCCAGTTCCCAAGCGAAAGGCTCATGCAGAGCTCCATCCTCGCGAATCGTCAGGCAACATACCCGGCAGGCAGGCACACACAGCTGCTAAACCGTTGCCTTCCTAACAGCAATAACAAAAGAGAGACAGAGAGACTAAGAACAGGCGACAGTAACAGAAGAGAATTAGAAGGGGAAAGGAGTTTGGAGAATTAGGAGCAGAAGGCCGTTCAGCCCCTCGAGCCTGCTCCGCCATTCAACAAAGTCATGGCTGATCTGATTGTAACGTCAACCCCACGTTCCTGCCTGCCCCCGATAACCTTTGACTCTCCTCCCACTTTGTTAATCAAGAATCTATCTAACTCTGCTTTAAACACATTCAAAGATTCCATTTCCACTTTCTTTTCAGGAAGAGAGTTCAAGAAACTCACAGCCCTCAGGGAAAGAAAACTGTTCTCCATAGTTGTGTCATCCTTTCATTTTTAAAGTTTATTCACCAGTGCAACGAAGAAACACTGCAATGTGAAAACTCCCTAGTCGCCACACTCCGGCCCCTGTTCGGGTACACTGAGGGAGAATTTAGCATGGCCAATGCACCTAACCAGCACGTCTTTCGGACTTTAGGCAGCACAGTGGCACAAGGGTTAGCACTGCTGTTTCACAGTGCAGGGACCTGGGTTCAATTCCAGCCTCAGATCTGTGTGGAGTTTGCATGTTATGGGTGGCACGGTAGCACAGTGGTTAGCACTGCTGCCTCACAGCTCCAAGGACCTGGGTTTGATTCCCAGTTTGAGTCACTGTCTGTGTGAAGTTTGCACATTCTCCTCATGTCTTCATGGGTTTCCTCCCACAGTCCAAAGATGTGTGGGTTAGGTTGATTGACTACACTAAAAATTGCCCCTTAGTGTTCCGAGATGCGTAGGTTAGAGGGATTACCGGGTAAATATGTAGGGATATGGGGGTAGGGCCTGGGTAGGGATTGTGGTCGGTGCAGACTGGATGGGCCAATGGCCTCTTTCTGCACGGTAGGGGTTTGTAATGACTTCTACGAAACTGGAGCACCTGGAGGAAACCCATGCAGACACGGGGAGAATGTGCAAATTCCACACATAATATTAGAGGGAACAAAACCTTACCAAAAGATACCTACTAGAGGTAGGTATTCAATAACAGAAGAATCCCTACAGCACAGAGCATCTTATCCAGACCCTCTCCCCTGTTCTATCCCTATTACCCCAAATATTTACCACTGCTAATCCATCTAACCTATGCATCGTGTGATACTAAGGAGCAATTTAGCATGGCCAATCTGGCCTGTGGGAGGAAACCAAAGCACCCGGTTCACAGACAGTGACTTGAGGCCCGAATCGAACTCAAATCCCTGGCGTTGTGAGGCAGCAGTGCTAACCATTGCGACACCGTGCCACCCAGTAACAAGTAGTAACTTCCTTAAACAGTTGCTTCTGAATTTCATTGCAGAAATAAAATATGAGCATTATATAAAAAAATGAAGGGTGTGCATGAAACAAACTGCAGCAAAGAGGCAACTTTACACTTGCCGAAGAGGAAATTCCTTCCTCACCCACCTGCCAATGATGGCTCGCCCCTCGTTCTTCACAGATTCATATATTTGCTTCTCTTCGTCAGAAAGCGTGATATGCTGAACAAAGACTGTGCGTTCCGGGAGCTCAATTACAGGTTTACCATTCACCTTGCTGGTTTTGGTTCGTCGCAAAGTAATGTTGTTTATTAATGCTTGCAGCCGTCTGAAGAAAAAACACAAACAAAAGTATTAGGGAGCTCTAGCAAACAACATAACCTTCTCAGCGCCACACAGAACACAATCGTGTGCGTTGTGTATACAAATGCAGTGGCTGTGGCAGTACAGAAAATGGCTGCCCACAAATGAGCTGAATAAATCTTTTAGTTTTGAAGAAACATTCTGAAGATCAAATGGCTCCTTCGCACATTATCAGCCAGTGATATTTTGAAGTTAAATGTTGCATTGTTTGATATAGAGAAAAATAGAGAGTTAACAACACATTTCAACAAAAGCACATTTCTTAACAAGTGAATCACAGAATCCCGACAGTGCATGAGGTGATTATTTGAGTCTGAAATGACCATCCTACTCCCGTAACCCCCTCATATCTACCCTGCTAATCCCTGACACTAAGGTCAATTTAGCATGGCCAATCAACCTTACCTGCATATCTTTGCACTTTGGCAGGAAACCACAGCATCCAGAGGATACCCATGCAGACACGGGGAGAATGTGCAGACTCCACACAGACTGAGTTTTGCCGCCCTTTTGTTCTAAACACCTAAGCTACTCCCAACTGCCCATATTTGGCCCATATCCTGCTATACCCATCTTATCCATGCAACTGTCTAAATGCTTTTTAAAAGAGAAATTTACCCACCTCTACTACTACCTCTGGCAACTTGTTCGAGACACTCACCATGCTCTGTGTGAAAAAAATTTCCCCTCCCTGGACACACTTGTATCTCTCCACTCTCTGCAATTTTTTCTAACCCGATGTAAACCTGCTTTCAGCCATCTTTCAGCCTCCAAACATTTTTTTTGCCTCTTGAACACCCCCACCAACCCCTCTTTTTGTCCACTCTGACCCCACCCTCAGAAACTCCCTCCATCCACATACACACCCAATTTCAGTTCAAAAATACCTACTTGAGGCCATGCTGATCCCCCATGGTCACTGGGCGTTGGATAGTCCGGTGCCACCACTGTCTGTCTGTGAATGGTTTCAGCTTCAGGAACGAGAGAATGGACCAAAGATCCTTTAACGAATTTTGAATGGGAGTTCCTACGGCAGAATCATATCGAACAAATAGTTACACATCACACCAAATCTCCCCTAATTCCGCATTAAAAGTCACTTTGAGAGTCATACACATACAAGTCACAGCTTAGAACCATAACCTGGATTCTGATGCACTCGAAGGTTTGGGATGGTACCGTCACTGGATTTGGAATCCAGAAGCTCAGGCAAACCCTCTGAGGACATGGTTCAAATCCCACCATGGCAGCTGGTGAAATTTAAACTCAATAAATTAAATGAGGAATTGAAAGCTGGTTTAATAATTGTGACCATGAAATATAATCAAAGTTAAAGTTTATTTATTAGTATCATAAGTAAGGCTTACATTAATACTGCAATGAAGTTTCTGTGAAAATCCCCTAGCTGCGGCACTCTGGAGCCTGTTGGGGTACAGCGGAGGGAGAATTTAGTACGGCCAGTGCACCTAACCAGCACATCTTTCGGACTGTGGGAGGAAACCGGAGCACCCTGAGGTAATCCACATAGACAGTGTACAGACTCTGCGTAGATAGTGACCAAGCCGGGATTCGAACCTGGGTCCCTGGCACTGTGAGGCAGCAGTGTGAGGAACCACTGTGCACCCTTTAATCAATGTCCTTTAGGGAAGGAAATCTGTTGTTATGCCAGGTCTGACATTCATGTGACTCCAGACCTACAGCGATCTAGTTGATTCTGAATTGTCCTTCTGAAATGGCCAAGAAAGGCAGTCAGTTTAAAGGCAATTATGGGATGGGCAACAAGTGCTTAGCCCCCACCCTGTGAAAGCACAAATATCCTGGCACTGTTTGGATTGCAAGAGCTTCTGGCTAATCTGACTGGACTTTGTCTGAGGGGGCAAAAGTCTACCCTCCCCACTTGAAATCACAGCACTGTGGCATTTTGCTAAAAACCTATTGTTCCAGACATGTTTTTCTTCCAGGGATGAGACAGTACATATCCCCCACTACAACACTACTCAGAGCTGCACTGTCAGAGAAAGATTTGCATTTCAATTATGCTTTCTATGCCCAATGGACACCTCAATCTTTATAGCCAATTAAGTATTGTGAAGTGCTGCCATTTAGGAACTACAGCAGCCAATTTGCATTCGGCAAATTCCCACAAACAGCAACTTAATAATGACTCGATGATTTGTGTTGTTTGTGATGCTGACTGAGGAATAAATGTTGGCCAGCATACCACCATACATGGTGGCACAGTGGTTAGCACTGCTGCCTCACAATGCCAGGGATCGGGTTCGATTCCCAGCTTGGGTCAGTGACTGTGTGGAGTTTGCACATTTTCCCTGTGTCTGCATGTGTTCCCTCCGGATGCTCCGGTTTCCTCCCACAGTCCAAAGATGTGCTAGTTCGGTGCACTGGTCATACTAAATTCTCCTTCAGTGTACCTGAACAGGCGCTGGAGGGGATTTTCACAGTAACTTCACTGCAGTGTTAATGTAAGCCCACATGTGAAACTAATAAAGTAACTTGCCTTTTCTTTGAAATATTGCTGTGGGATCTTTTCCATCCACCCCAGCAAGCTGACTGTGCCTTGCTTTAAACTTTCATGCAAAAGACAGCACTCTGGCAGTGCAGTGCTCCCTCTGTACTACCCCAGAGCATCAGCCTTGATTAACTTGTGCTCAAACCCTAGACTGGGGCTGAAACTTGGAGCTTTGTGATTGAGAGATATCAGCCTAGCCACACTGACAGAGATGGCACCCCAGTCTGCTGGGGCTGACATTCATAGAATCATAGAACCCTTCAGTACAGAAAGAGGCCCTTCGGCCCATCGAGTCTGCACCAAACATAATCCCATCCACGTCCTATCCCCATATCCCTACATATTATACCAACTAATCCCTATAACCTATGCATCCCTGGACACTAAAAGGCAATTTCTTAGCATGGCCAATCAACCTATCCCACACATCTTTAGACTGGAGATGAAGCGAAGGGCTTCTACGTTTTGAACCAGCAGGTGAATCATGGCTTCGACGCTTACACACAGAACAAGTTTCACTTAGAAAACCACAACTCCCAGGCTGCCCTGAACACCCAAGCCTTTCCCTCTATAACATCCAGGGTAAGTAACTGCTCAGGAAGATCACCTGCACTGTTTAATTACAAAATACTCTTGGGATCTGCTGAGTAATCAAAAAATCAGACCCTCAATAATGAAACCTTTTTATTAATTAAACATCATCAGTAATTTATATACCTAGTGCGAGTCCAATTAATCAGACCTCATTTATATATCATAGCAATCATCATAGTGTGACTTTTGAGTATTCCTGATGCTTCATAATCAGGTTTTTATATTAACAGCTTCAAAAGAACATATTAATCCACGTACTTATTATCAAAGCAAATTCAATGCACACAGACTTTCATACCTTGCAGTGACAATAAAAAATATTTCATGTGAATATGCATTAGTGAGGCGGGGAGGGGGAGGTATCTCAGCTGGGAATCTCAGCTCACAATCGCTGCAATTTTTAAAGAAGAACAAAGAACAAAACAGCACGGGAAACAGTCTCTTCGGCCCAACGAGCCTGCGCCGCCACCCCGATGTTCCCACCTCTGCCCGTGATCCCTGTCTATGTTTATAGATCTATGGATTAAAAACCAAATTTGAGCCAATTTAAGGAGAATTTGTTTTGCCAATTAGCCTAAGAGCACATCTTTGGGATGTGGGAGGAAACCGGAGCACCCGGAGAAAACCCACGCAAGCACGGGGAGAATGCGCAAACTCCCACAGACACAGGCCCAAATCCATGTATATGCACAGCACAGCGATAGTCACTGAGCTGTCGTGTTGCCCATCAAATGGTCCAGGTCAAGCGTACACTAACGACGTGAAGCACTAGGATACTTTTGAAACAAAAAATCCAAGTGCAGCCCTCTCACGACCCATCACGTGTATGCCCCTTGTTAGACAACAAGGTGGACCAAAGCACCTGTAGGATAAAAACAAGTACATCAATATCATCATCTATTTACACACTTCCCAGGGATTCCCAAGGCTCATGATCCCTATTTTAAATCAGTTTTTTATACTCCTCCATTCCCATTCTGTTCATGTGACCATCTAAGTATTTCTTAAATAACTCCAGAGTGCCTGCCCCCACCACTTCACTTGGCAGCGCATTCCATACCTCCATCACCCTGTGTGAAAAAACTCCCTCTAGCATCCAAATTATACTTTAACCCCCTCACCCTAAGCCCGTGACCCCTCGTGCTATTCGAGTCCATCCTAGGAAAAAGCATAATCCTGTTTACTCTATCTATACCCCTCATAATCTTGTACTCCTCTATTAGATCTCCTCTAAGTCTACGTCTTTCTAAGGAAAACAGTCCCAATTTGCCTAACCTCTCCTCGTAACTCAGACCTTCCATTACCAGGCAGCATCCTGGTAAACCTCCTCTGCACTCTCTCCAGAGTCTCCACGTCCTTCTGGTAGTAAGGCGACCAGAACTGGACGCAATATTCCAAATGAGGTCTAACTAGCGTTTTATACAACTGCAACATTAAAGGCCAGCTCTTGTACTCTGTACCCCTTCGTATATAGGCTAACATACTATATGCTTTCTTCACAACAGATGCTAGCCAAGCTTTTTATTTATTTATTTGTGGGACACAAATGGCTGACCAGCATTTATTGTCCATCCCTAGGTGCCCTAGGCCAATTGTGAATCAACCACGTCGCATAGGCCAGACCAGGTAAGAACAGCCAATTTCCTTCCCTAAAGGACCCCTTGGATACTTCAAATATTTGCAATTTTCACCTCAGTGTAGAAATTTTGGTCAGCCAGCAATCTGCCCTGACTTTTTAAAATGAACCTTTGCTTTAGAACGAATGAACAGGCAATGGCCCTGGTGGTATTATCACTGGACTATTAATCCAGAAAACCAGATAATGTTCTGGGACCTGGGTTCGAATCTCACCTCGCAGATGGTGGAATGTGAATTCAATTAAAAAATATCTGGAATTAAGAATCTACTGATGACCACGAAACTATTGTCAATTGTTATAAAAACCCTTCTGGTTCGCTAATGTCCTTTAGGAAAGAAAATCTGCCGTCCTTATCTGGCCTGGCCTGGCCTACATGTGACTCCAGAGCCACAGTAATGTGGTTGACACCTCATTGATCTCTTAAAATGGTCGAGCAAGCCACTCAGTTTAAAGGCAACTCGACATGAGCCAGCAGTGCCTATGTCTCACAAATGAATAAAAACAAAACTTCCTCTCGGTAATCTATATAAAAAGCACGGTGCCCTCAGTGGAAGTTCTGGCACTGGGGTAAACAGGGCAAGCAATCTACACTGTCATAACCAATCAGGCTGATAATGAGGCATGCAGAACCAGGAAATGCCAGTTCAGAATAGTTAACTCAACGCCAAATCAGGTTTAATAAGAGTAGACAAGGAAGATTTAATTGGTAGATAAAAGCACCAGAAATCAACGTTTTAAAATAACTAGAATCTGAAGGAATGAGATGCCATAATGGTCAAAGCAGGGATGTATTGCTGAGGTTTTATAAGGCCACATTTGGAATACTGTGAGCAATTTTGGACCCTGTATCTAAGAAAGGAGGTGCTAGCCTTGGAGAGGACACTCACAAGAATGATCCCGGCAGTGAAAATTTTGAAATACGTGAAGCGTTTGAGGATTCTGGGTCTGTGCCTGATGGAATTTAGAAGGATGTTTGGGGGGGCGGGGGGTAGTCTCATTGAAACTTACAGAATACTGAAAGACTGGATATAGTGGGCATGGAAAGGATGTTCCTATTGGTAAGAGACACTTGGATCCAATGGCACAGCCTCAGTGTAAAGAGACAGATTTTTAGAACTAAGATGAGGAATTTCTTCGGCCAGAGGATGGTGAATCTGTGGAATTCATTGGCACAGAAGGCTGTAGAGGTCAGGTCATTGATAGGTTCTTGATTGGTAAGGGTTCAAAGGTGATGGAGAAAACGGTAAGAGAACAGGACCAAGAAACATATCGGCCATGATTGAATGGCGGATGAACTCAATGGGCTGAATGGTCTAATTCTGCTCCTACATCTAATGATCTAAGTCCATTTTCAGTGTCAGAGAGGTTGTTTAGCAGTAATGGAGATTGATCATACTGTGAAAATTTTGCTAACATTGGAATGGGCAAATGAACTAGCAAGCGTAGGGTTCAGATACTAGGAAAGTAGAGAGAATTATGCAGTTTAACCCGTTTCTTTTGCCAAATTAGCAGTGCCACACAGCATCTCAGGTGGCAACTTCACCTCCGTATTGTACATGTGCAGCGGGCAAAACTTGCTGCTGGATTTACTCTTTACTCACAGTGAGCACAGGTAGCCTCAGCCTCACCACCATCTCTCCCACACGGTCCAACCCAGTATCTTTTCCTTCCAGGTGGATGTCGCACCGATCAGCTGGTCAGCACAACACACATCTCCCGACCCTACCTGTTAACACCCATCTTCGTTCAGCAGTTAGAGAGAGTGCTGCTTTCGTCTGCTGGGCGTTCGGATTCCGGATGGTGTGTCCCTCATCCAACACCACGCGCAGCCAGTGCACTTTATGCAGCGGGCTGGCACTGCCACTCTGTCAGGGAAAATTAATAATAATTAATGTAAGACGACAAATGACAATAATGCCTCACACTTACAAACTGTACCATAATTCCCTGCATTAGACAACATTTTGATATGATTTGATTTATTATTGTCATACGTATTAAGTATTGGTGCCTGTGTGCCAGACAGACAAAGCATACTGTTCATAGAGAAAGAAACGAGAGAGTGCAGAATGTAGTGTTACAATCATCGCTAGGGTGCAGGAAAAGATCAACTTAACGCGAGGTAGGTCCATTCAGAAGTCTGACGGTAGCAGGGAAGAAGCTGCTATTGAGTTGGTTGGCATGTATTAGTATACAGTGAAAGTATTGCTTCTTGTACGCTACGCAAAGGAAACTGTTTAGAATACCTTTTTTACTAGTAGAACCGGAGTCCATTTAGGTCCCATGGGGAGGTTGGGAGCAAGGGGGTGCCCCTTGGGTAGTGCCAGCATAGTGCTGCCAGCCTGGCACTACCAACCAGGCACTCTGGCATTGCCCAATAGACAGTGCCAAGTGGGTAGGGCCTGAGGGGGTGTGTCTTATTGGGGAAGACAGGCTGCTGCGCACAATGCAGATGATTAGTGAGGGAGGGGAGGCCAGATGCTACTCTGCAGGCGATCGGTGGGAGGGAGAGGGGAAGGGGAGGGTTAAGTGCGGATAGTAATATCTCTAGTAATATGAGGTGACTTGCGATCGGCCGCAGGCTCCCATGATAACAAAGGAGAGAAGGAGCTGGGTCAAATTTGGCTGCGTGGCTCAGACAGGGCTCTCTCTCTCTCTCAAACCTGTCAGGTTTCTGTTGGTTGCCATTGTGCATGAGCTTTGCACATGCACAATGGCAGCCTCTGTCACGATAGCAGACTTGCTGGCAATTTAAGCCGTGCCCCTTCCCCTACAGAATGGTTTACCCCAATTCTTCTTGAAGTGGATGAGATACTGGATTTGGACTTGCCCAAAAAACAGGTGAGATAATCTCTTGTTTTCACAGCCATGGCAGAAATAAAGAATTTTTTTGGGCAGGATTCCTCTCACAGTGCTTTGGCTTCAATTACTTTCTATGGTAGCGAATTCCACTGGTTTTCTGGGGGAAGAAATTTCTCATCTCAGTCTTAAATGGTTTACCCTTTATCCTCAGACTGTGACCCTTGGTTCTGGATTCTCCTACTATCAGGAACATCCTTCCTACACCTACTCTTTCCAGTCCTGTTAGAGTTTTATTGGTTTCTAAGAGATTCCCCCTGATTTTTCTCAACTCCAGCGAATATAATCCTACTTCTCCTCATACGTCAGTTCTACATTACAGAAATCAGTCTGGTAACTCTTTACTGCCCTCTCTCCATAGCAAGAACATGCTTCCTTAGATAAGTACATCAAAACGGCACACAAAATTCCAGAGCGATCTCACCAAGTCCCTTTATAAGTACAGCAAGACATCTCTGCTCCTGTTTTTGAATTCTCTTGCTATGAAGGCCTATGTACCATTTGCCTTCTTTCCCACTTGTTGCAGCCGCTTGCTTACATACAGCGACTGGTGTAGGACTCCCAGGTCTCACTGCAGGCTCCCGTGATAACAAAGGAGGGGAGGAGCAGGGTCAAATTTGGCTGCATGACTCAGATAGGGCTCTCTCTCTCAATTTATAGCCACTCAGATTATAACCTGCCTTTCTGTTTTTGCTACAGAAGTGGATAACCTCACAGTTATCCACATTACATTGCATCTGCCACGCATTTGCTCATTCACTCAACTTGTCCAAATCACACTGAAACATCTCTGCATCCTTCCCACAGCTCACCCCCCACTTAGCTTTGTATCATCGGCAAGTGTGAAGATGTTACATTTAGCTCCTTCATCTAAATCATTAATCTAACAAGTGACCAGTCCTTTACACTTTCAATAGATTGTCACTCTTCTTAAGGAAAGACTTGCATTTATATATTGGAGTTTATTACTTCAGAATGTCCCACAGCCAATGGAATATTTGGCAGCACAATGGTTAGCACCGCTGCCTCACTGCGCCAAGGCCCCGGCATCGATTCCTGGCTTGATAGTGTATTGGACCTGGGACTCTGGCGTGTGAGGCAGTAGTGCTAACTACTGTGCCGCTGGGGAGTAGAGGACACAGGCAGTTGGTATAGATTGGACAGCATAATCGGTGCAGCTTGGTGGGCCGAAGGGTCTGTTCCTGTGCTGTACTGTTCTTTGCTCTTTGTACCCGAACAGGTGCCAGAATGCAGCAACTAGGAAATTTTCACAGTAACTCCACTGCAGCATTAATGTAAGCCTACTTGTGACAATAATAAATAAAAACTTTTTAAAAAAACTTTCAAAGTACGGTCAATGTTGCAACATAACTCTTGGTGTGGACACACACAGAAAATGCACAAATTATTTATTTAGCTATCTCATACAGTGCCGCTTTAAGAGTTTAAGCAACGTATTGTGTAGCAGGTCAAACACGTAATTCCGATTCACCTGACTGCAGAGAGGCACGGCATAATGGGAAGCTACTTCGATTACAAATCTCCCGCATTATTAATTCAACAGAAATAATGCATCCAGCCCTATCCATCATCATAACCCTTTGTGGGAATCATCAACATGTTCCTGATTTTCAGTTGTTAGCTCACTTCCCATTGCTTTTACTGTGCCAACTTCCACAGAGACAGCACTGCGGATTCTGCAGCTTCCTTCCATTACGTCAGGAAGTTCCTTTTGATAACCGTAAGATGGGAGATCGGTGTCATGTTTAACCGGTGTGCCTGGAGGGCAGGCAGAGAAAACAGCACTAGTTCCTGCTCATCATTAACTACAGGTTTAAGCTGTCAGCAAAAGAACTGTCAGCAAGTGGTCTCTCTGACCCTAAGCCAAGTTTATAATTCCACATTTTCTATACAATAAATCTGCCTATTTCCTCCTCCATGATCTTGCACAACAATTAGTCCACATAAACTGTCGTACACGGAGGTGGAATGGTTAGCATGGCTCCATCACAGCACCAGGGAACCTAGTTCAATTCTCGGCTCCAATCACTGTCTGTTTGGACTTTGCATGTTCATAGAAGAACCACCTCTTCAGTGCAGAAGATGGCCATCCAGCCCATTGAGTCTGTACCAACAACACTCCTACCCAGGCCCCATCCCCATAACCCATATATTTATTCACTAATCCCTCTAACCTCTGCATCCCAGGACACTAAGGGGCAATTTAGCATAGCCAGTCAACATAACCCGCACATCTTTGAACTGTGGGAGGAAATTGGAGCATCTGGAGGAAACCCACGTAGACATGGAGAGAATGTGCCAACTCCATACAGACAGTGACCCAAGTTGGCAATCGAACTCAAGTCCCTGGGTTCCCCCCGCCCATGAATGTGTGGGTTTCTTTTGGGTGCTCCAGTTTTCTCCCAAAGTCCAAAAATTCCGCGTTAGGTGCATTAGCCGTGCTAAATTCTCCCTCAGTGTACCCAAACAGGCACCGGAGCATGGCAAATAGGGGATTTTCACAGTAACCTCGTTGCAGTTTTGATATAAGCTTACTTGTGACACTAACAAACAAACTTTTACTTTAATTTCACCTACACATGACTATTCCATTGCTCTGCTGGCTTATCCACAACCAAAATTGTCTGCATCTTATCCTACAATCCCAATCACACACACTCCATCATAACTGATGTGTATTGATTCCAAGCTCTTTACTTCAACGTCTCAAACTTCAAAAGAAAACCTGCATGCTGTTCCAATTTGGCTATTAGCCTGTCCCTCTGTGCCACTCTCCCGCAGCCTTCCTTCAATCTCTGAACCGAATTCACTGACTCCAGCCTCCTGTGATCTGACCCTTTCACTCTGCCATTAGTACATGTGCATTCTGCTGCCTGGCTCCGACCCTCCAGGACTTCATCCCTCAATCCTCCTGCCTCTCCATCTTGAGCAGTCTCTTCAAAGCCCATTGCTTGGACAGCAATGATAGTCAGCCATCCCAAACATTCCCCCTTCGGCATGGAATCCATTTTCCTCTTTGACCGAGGGCAGGATTTTGCTGAAAATCAGCAAAGGCCAAAAGCGTGCGGGAAAAGCAGTGTTGATGCTGCCAACAGCAACAGCAGTTTTCTCTGCCCGTATTGTCCGAGACGTTGAAAAATAAAAACCCTTTAAATTTCGGGTTTCGCTGGCGAGATGCCTCCAATTGTCCACCCCACTAGCAAGATGGACAGCCGAGGATTGCCATTTTTAAAAGAGGTGGAGGAAGCAGGATCATTAGCAACATTTAAGAGGCAGCTGGATGGGTACATAAATAGGGAGAGAACAGAGGGATATGGAATGAGTAAGGGCAGAAAGGGTTTTATTTTGGTTTAGTTGGGACATCATGGTCAGCACGGGGTAAGAGGGTGAGAAGGCCTTTCCCTGTGCTGTACTCCAGATTTCTGCACAACTTCTAAAAACCCTTCAGAAAAGTAAAAGAAACTCAATTGCAAAAGTGCATGTCAGTTAAATATTTTGGCAACAAACTGAGAGGGAGGAGAGAGAGAGAGGCAGAAAGACAGATACAGTAAGAGAGAGAGAGAGACAGATAGACAGATACAGAGAGAGAGACAGAGAGAGACAGACAGATACAGAGAGTGAGAAACAAATACAGAGAGAGAGATAGAGAGAGGCAGATAGACAGACACAGTAAGAGAAAGAGAGAGAGAGACAGACAGACAGATATAGAGAAAGAGAGACAAATAAAGAGAAAAAGAGAGAGGCAGAGACACAGACAGAGAGAGAGAGAGAGAGAGGGAGAGATAGATACTGGGAGAGAGTGAGGGAGAGAGACAAATACAGAGAGAAAGAGAGAGAGAGAGAGAGAAACAGATAGACAGAGATAGATACATAGAGAGAGAGAGAGAGAGACAAACATATATAGAGAGAGAAAGAAACAGAGAGAGAAAGATACCGAGAGAGAGAGACAGACAAACAGATAGAGACAGAGCAAGATTGATAGAGAGAAAGAAGAGAGAGAGAGGGAGAGCGCATGTATTCTTGAAAGACAGTAATGGATTTCAACATTGTAACAATCTAACGTTCACCACCTACCCCATAATCAACTGTTAACGTATTGTAGGTAGTCAACACGACATCCTGTTGAGCAAGAAAAGCTGCTCCCTTATTTCTCTCTGATCCGTAATAAAGATACATATTCAATTTCACATCAGGATACAAGTGCCGCTCAAACTGATCCTGGAAGACAGAGTCACATCTCGAGTTACTTCAACTGCTTTGGATTCATACCTTTAGGACTCATTATAATAAAGGAGGATATTGATGAAGAATACAATCCAGTTTGGAAGGGAGAGTCTCAAATCTACCGTAATGCACTTACAATCCAGTTACTGAGCACTGACAGAGGACACACAATCAGGGTGGATCTTGCCTTCGGGTTAGAGGCTGCATTAGTGCCGGTCTGTGTGCTTGTACAACCTGAAACAAAAAAAAAACAAAAACCAAAACACTAGGAGTGCTGAAATACGAACAGATAATGCCAGAAACACTTTGCAGGTAAGGCAGTATCTGTGGAGAGAGGGGTCGGTGCAGGAAGGTGGGTTTAGAAAGGTCACTGAGATTCTAGGATCAAAGAATCCTACACAACAGAAGGAGGCTATTTGGCCCATCAGGTCTGCACTGACCACAATCCCACCCAGGCCCTATCCCTACGACCTCATGCATTTACCCTAGTTAGTCCCCCTGACACTAAGTGGCAATTTAGCATGGGCAATCCACCTAATGTACACATCTTTGGACTGTGGGAGAAAACCGGAGTATCTTGAGGAAACCCATGCAGACATGAGGAGAATGTGCAAACCAGACCAGGAATCAAACATGGGTCCCTGGTGCTAGGAGGCAGCAGTAGTAACCACAGTGCCATTCACTGTGCCAAACCCATAGGGTGGCATGGACAAGATGGGCTGAATGGCCTCCTTTTGTGCTGTAATTTTTCTACGATTCTATGGTAAGTAAGGCTCAAATTACGAGTCGATGACCTTCCCGTTGGAGCAGAGAAAAGAGATGCAGCTGCGAAAACAGGTTTTGCCTGATCGAAGATAAGAGGGAGAGTTAGCAATAAATACAAACTCATCTGATGAAAAGTCATTGTTCTGAAATGTCAGCCCTTCCTCTTTCTGTGTACACATGTTGCCTGAATGCTGAATTTCTATTACTCAGTTCACTGAAAAACAAGTTCAGTCTGTCTTTTGACAAACCCGCTTCGAGATGGGATTCTCCCTAAACAATTCTAAGTGTCGAACTCGTGTTAAAACAGGAGTAAATTTGCTGGTTTTGTCAGCGGTTGTTTCAAAAAGAATTTCCCACACTCTGCGCACTGCAGAGTGCCTCAACATAAATCACGTGAAAATTCTGCGGCCGGAAGCTATTCTCACTGCAGAAGCCGGCAGCATAGCACTGAGTGCACCACTGCACGTGCGCTGTACTGTCAGCACCGAGATCAGTCCGTGTGTCAGCTTCCTGACTGCTGCCCAGCTCGATCACTAGCCAGCCCCATGACCCTGCATCGCTGCTCTACCGATCCCTTCCTTCCCTCCACAGCGCCCCCACAAGAACATGTCCAATTTCTGGTGCAAAGTTAACGGTGCTGGAAGTAGGCGCTGGGAGACATGTGGAGGCCTGGAAGCATAGTGCAAATTTGCCATCGCTCGAGTCTCCTGATGCGCTGCGCTAGAGAAGCAGTGCAGCTGGATGGGAGAATCCTCTCTCCTTCCTCACTCCGTACACCAACCCAACTGGATTTTAAGTCTAATAATGTTGATAAATTCAGGCGTTGGATCTGTGTAATTGTTGACTCTCCATCTCGACTGCACACTCTGGAACTTCTCGTCAATCTTTGAAATAACTTTAATGGTCTTTGTACAGATTAATCATTCTCCGCAGCTGTCTTTTCCATTGCTGCCAGCTGAATTCTTTTTTCCTCTTTCCAGAGATGTGAGCGCCAATTCTTTTTGCAATAAATTTGAGCACACGCTTGTCTTTAGGGGCAAACGGGATCAAACTGGAGTGAATGGGATCAAACAGAACGGGGAGAAAGCAGGATCAGGCTATTGAGTTCGATGATCAGCTACGATCGTGATGAATGGCAGGGCAGGTTTGAAGGGCCAAATGGCCTCCTCCTGCTCCTATCTATGTTTCTACATTAGAGAGTTTCAACAATTCCATTTGATAGGAAGCAAGACCAGACTTCACAGATTAGGGGCAGGATTTTCCAGCCACGCTCACCCCAAGACTGGAAATTCACGCCTGAGGTTGAACGGATCTTTGCATGGTCCGAGTCCCACCGTGGTGGGCGGGACAGGAAAATTCCATTACCGATTTTGGGGATGTGCTTGATTATCGCCCTCCCCTACGGCACTGCCTTGAGCTGGTTTCGATATGGGATGACCTTGGCACAGGTAACTGATTGCCATTTCTGCTACTTTTGTTACCCCACAGTGGGTCTGGAAAAAAAGAGCAAGCATTGTTGGCTAGTGTGGGGATCGAACCTGTGACTTCTGCACTTTTAGCACCACAGTCTAAACCTCTCTGAGTTAACTGGGGGAAAAACACGAACAACACTGCAAGATAATTGACGCTTCGCAGGGATTAATTTTCAGCTCACCCGTGCCTGCCACAGGACGAATTTTTTTTAATCATTTATCGCGGCGGGCCCACACTGCACTGCTCTAAGTTTGCGGTTTACCAGTTGAGTGACCTACACCATAGAAGGAACCCAAAGGTAAAGTCGGCATTGTTGCAGACCCTGACTCGAGGGTCACCACACCTCAGGCAAGCGGCAAGGTTGAGAAGGCAGAGCCTTCACAGGTAATCTCAGCCCATGTGGGTACTGAACCCGTGCTGTTGGTGGCACTCTGCATCATGAACCAGCCAGCCAGCCAACTTGCCAAAACCAACATCTACTGCAGTGGGATTCGCGCCTGGGACCACAAAGCATTGCTCTAGGTTTTGTGGTTTACCAGTTCAGTGACCTACAGCACAGCTCTGGAATTCTCTTCTCCAGCCTATCTGCTCTTAATATATTTTAAAACCTATCTCTTTGACCAAGATTTCCCAACCCGTCCATACGCAGCTTAGTGTCAATCTTTGCCCAATAACTGCTAGGAAGCGGCTTGGGACATGTCATTAATAGAGGCACTACGTAAAATTAAACCAAATAAGTAAAAATGTAGCAACATTTCTGTGCAACAACCACTTCCCACTACCAGATGATGCAAGTATTCATTGTCAAAGTACAGCATTTACACCCAAACTCAGTTCCTTCCACTTTATCACCTGCCTCCATTTTCCAAAAAATGCCCATCAGTCATTCCACTGATCCTACACTCCCAATGTCCTGTTCTATCCTGTCGTGTCTCCCAACCTCCTGTTTCATCTTCCTTAGTTGAAGGACTTGGAGATGTCTTCCTGTATTTAAAAAAAAATTATTCACTCGTGGGTCATGGGCTGGCTAAGCATCTATTGCCCATCCCTACCTGCTTGTAATTTTCAACAAGAACTGGCACAGACACCTGCATTGTATGGTTCCACTTTACAAGGGATAACAAGCTGACGGTGGTGTTACAGTTTATTTGGGGAATCCGAGTTGCTGTGGCAGCATGCACTTTCACAGCGAGTTGTAGTCCACAGCTACGGATATTGATGGGAGAGACTGCTATGATCTGTCACATGATTGGGCAGGAATCTCTTTTGACTTGCAGACGGCAACTGCAAATCAACCACGTTGCTGTGGCTTTGGAGTCACATGTTGGCCAGACCAGATAAGGATGGAAGATTTCCTTCCCTGAAAGTGAATCAGATGGGTTTTTCCAACAATGGTCATCAGCAGATTCTCAATTCCAAATATTTTTTATTGAATTCAAATTCTACCATCTGGCGTGGCGGGATTCAAACCCTGGTGCCCAGAACATTAGTTGAGTTTCTGCATTAACAGATGATAGACCATCATCTCCCCCTGGAGGAGAACTCTGGAAGCGTTTGTAAAATACGGGAATATGGCATTAGTACATGTTCCATTAGCACCACCTAAGAGGCACTAAAGGTATTGCGATTGTTATTTTTTCCTTCTGTCATTCTGTGAAAAGAATCTGATCATTATCCAGAACTGGGTTGAAAAATCGACAAATGAAAACAAGGAAACCAACTAGGTAGCAAAAGAACAGGATTTGGAGGTGCGCACCCTGCCTGCAATGCACAAATGTAGATACAATTAGTAATTTTCAACAAGAACTGGCACAGGCATGTGGAGCCCCGAGGGTCACCGCACCTCAGGCAAAGCGGCAAGGTTGAGAAGGCAGAGCCTTCACAGGTAATCTCAGCCCGTATGGGTATTGAACCCGTGCTGTTGGTGGCACTCTGCATCATGAAAGCAACACATGTCTATCAGTAACAAAATCTGGGCAATACTTAAAATTTATGCTGCATTAAATTCCAAACAATTACCATCTCCAGCAAGAAAGAATCCAGTCATCACCCTTTGACATTTAGTGGAATTACCATCATAGAATACCTTGCTATCAATAACCTGGGGAGTTTACCAGTGACCTGAAACTGAACTGATCAACCATATAAATACTGTGGCAGGCTGGGAAATCTACAGCAAGTAATTCGCTCCTGATCCCTCATAAAGCCTGTTTATCATCTACAAGGCACATATCAGGATTGTGTTGGATCACTCTGTACTTTTTGATGAGTACTGCTTCAAAAAAACTCAAAAAATTCAACACCAGAGTGGACAAAGTAACCTGTTTGATTGACATCCTCTCCATTACCGTCAACCCTGCCCCAACAAAACAAAGTGGCAGCAACATATATCATCTGCAACAACCTGAGTCTCCTTGAACAGCATGTTCAAAACTCATGACCTCTACCACCTAGAAGGACAATAATTGCATGGAAACACCATCTGCAAGTACCAACTGCCTTGTTAGAAGAATTACTAGTTAAACATGTGATATTTATTGAGATAGCTGAAACACTGGAGCCAGTGCTCCTTGTAGATGAGTAGCACTGACAAAATATTTTACAATAAACCAGCTTGAACCTAATGATTCTTCCATCATAACTATTTATTGTAAGTAACACAAATTCCCCTCTAAGCCATGCACCATCTAGACTTGGAACTTTATTGCTGTTCCTTTGCTGACGCTGTATCAAAATCTTGGAACTGCCTTCCTAATGGAACATGAGTGTACCCACACCATGTGCGTACACGTACAATTCAAGGTGGTGGGAAAGTAATCGGATAGGCATCAAATGCTCTCCTCGTCAGCAATGTCCACATTGCATGAAAGAATAAAACAATCTGTATTGTACAGAGGAAATTACAAATGTAGATTTCAGATGTTTGAGGAAGAGAAATAATTCGGTCTTCATTTTGCATTCTGATGACCTATATTTTAAAATAATACTTTTATTTATAAAATAACAACGTGCAGTTTTACTGCAAAGAGCCAGAATTAGTTGAAGCAATAGGATGAAGCACTAAGAAAGAGATGATAATGCCTCTATTGGGTGCAATTATAGTGCAACAGAGAGTGATGGGGGTATGGAATGCACTGCCAAGTAAAGTGGTGGAGGCAGGCACTCTGGAGTTATTTAACAAATACTTAGATGGGCACATGAACAGAATGGGAATGGAGGGGTATAGAAAACTGATTTAAAGTAGGGATCCTGAGCCTTGGGAATCCCGTGGGTTTTCTCTGGGTGCTCCGGTTTCCTCCCACATCCCAAAAATGTGCTCTTAGGCTAATTGGCAAAACAAATTCTCCCTAAATTGTCTCAAATTTGGTTTTTAATCCATAGATCTATAAACATGGACAGACATCACGGGTAGAGGTGGGAACATCGGAGAGGCGGCATGGGCTCGTTGGACCAAAGGGCTTGTTTCCCGTGCTGTTTTGTTCTTTAGAAACAAGAGGCAAGAGAGGACTATTTGGTCCTTCGAGCCTGCTCCAACATTCATTATGATCATCCAACTCTGATCCCGCCATCTCCCCATATCCTTTGTTCCCTTCACCCCCAATTCCTTCTTGAAAACATACAATATTTTGGCTTCAACTGCTTTCTGTGTTAGCGAATTCCATTGGCTCACCACTCCCAGCGTAAAGAAATTTCTCTTTATCACAGTCTTAAAACGTTTACCCAGTATCCTCTCGTTCTAAACACCTCACCATTGGGAACAGCCTTCCTCTGTCCACCTAGTTCTGTTTGAATTTTATAGGTGTCTATGAGATCCCCCACCCCATTCTTCTAAACTCCAGCGAATACAATCCTAAGTGACTCAATCACCTCATATACATCAATCCCACCATCTCAGGAATCAGCCTAGTGAACCTTCCCTGTGCACTCCCTCTCCAGCCCGAACATCCTTCCACAGATAAGAGGACCGAAGCTGCACACAATCTTCCAGGTGTTCCAAGAAATTAAAAGCTCGCTCTGATTTTTTTTAAGAATTCATTCATGGGACATGGGCGTCACTGGCTGGCCAGCATTTAATGCCCATCTCTAGTTACCTTTGAGAAGGTGATAGTGAGCTGCTTCCTTGAAACGCTGCAGTCACATGATGTGGGTTGATCCACAATGTTGTTAGGGAGGGATTTCTAGGACTTTGACCTAGTGCCAATGAAGTAACAGCGTGGGATATTTCCAAGTCAGGATGGTGAGTGACTTGGAAGATAACTTGCAGGTAATAGTGTTCCCATGTATCTGCTGCCTTTGTCCTTCTAGATGGAAGTGATTGTGGGTTTGGAAGGATCTTTGGTGAATTGCTGAATGCATTTTGTAGATAGTACGCACCGCTGCTACTAAGCGTCGGTGGTGGAGGGATTGAATGTTCGTGGTGCCAATCAAGCAGGCTGCTTTGTCTCGGATGGTTTCAAGGCTTCTTGAGTGTTGTTGGAGCTGCACCTATCCAGCAAATGGGAAATATTCCATCACACTTATGCCTTGTAGATGGTGGAGAGGAGGCTTTGGGGAGTCAGGAGGTGAATTACTTGCTGCAGTATTCCTATTCGAACATGGAAAGGGCACAGTCAGGAGGAAGAGGGCACTGTGCGATGAATTATGAACTTAAACGGAAGGAGAGGAGAAAGCAGATGTCTACTCACCGGTACATTTATTAGTTATAAACTTATCGCAGAGAAGCATTACAAAAACAGTCACTGTTCTGTCTGGTGATTGGACAGAGATGTCCAACCATTATCCCTCAACTGCACAGCGGGCACCAAGTTGAGGGTCCATGGCTTTGCAGGACTGTAACTCAATGAGTATTCAGTGTCCTCGGGCGAGAGGGTCCGGGGGGCGTTCAGCCCCTTCAGCTGGGAGACAGTGAGAAGGAAAATAAAAAACTCCAGTTACCCGCGCAGATGAAGCTTTACCTTTCTTCATCGTCTTCAATGTGGAACTTGACCCGCCAAGTGCAGCTGCGAAATCAATATCCTCCATTAGGCCATATTTGGGCTGCGATTTGTTGTCTGCGGTGCCAATCACATGGAAAAATTTCATTATTTTAAAAAAATGCAAACGCCTATTACAAGGTGATCAAGTTTATTTCACCCCCCCCCACCAACTCCGTCACAGATATTCTTCCAACAAAATGGTTTGAATTCATAACGAAATCATCTACTCAAAGAAAGTCAAAAACACCCAAAACAGCCATGAAAGCAAATCTATAAGTGACATTAATAGAATTGAGAGAAAAAAATAATCAATGAGATTCTGTGCATTTCCAGCGTTCGGTTTCCAGTTTGTCTAAAGGACCCTTCATACATCAGTGCATTAGTTCAAGAATGTGGGCCACTTTGGCATTTCTCAGGGTGAGAAGGGAACTGCCCCCATCCTCAGAATGAAAACCGGTTTTATACATCTCACAACTTCCCAAACAAAACTTAGACCACAGAAAACTATCCCCCAACCTTAGGATTTACACTGAGACCTTTCAGATCATGGATATGATTAGCACTGCTGCCTCTAAACTCTGGAGACCCCGGTTCAATTCCAACCTTGGGTCACTGTCTGCATGGAGTTTGCTTGTACTCTCTGTGTCTGTGTCTCCAGTTCCCTCCTACAGTCCAAAGATGTGCAAGTTGCGGGGGGGTGGGGTGGCCCTGGGTGAGATACTCTGTCGGAGAGTCGGTGTAGACTCAAAGGGTCGAATGGCCTCCACCTGCAATGTAGGGTTTCTATGATTTGACACAAGCAACTACATGGAAAACATCGGCCAAAATTTTCCAGCTATTCACGCCCCATCGCTGCTGCAAACCAAGATGGAGAATTTGGCGCTCAGCCCAATCTCTGTTGATTGCAGCGGGACTGGAGAATCCCACTAGCGTGAATGGCTGGACAATTCCTGTCAGTTTCCTTCAAGTCAGATCTTTTTTTTTTAAAATAGTTTACCTTTTCTCCCGCTATTTGTAGGTTTCCATTCTGTTCTTTTACCCATCGCACTTTTTGTCTGCGTTTTCACTGCAATAAAGAACGATAACCATGTCATAACTTACAAAAAAGGAAAGATAGTCACACTTAGAGTGTGGGATTTTCCAGCCTTGTTTGCTCCAAGATCGGAAAATCCCACCTGAGGTCAACGCACCTTTGCATGGTCCGTGTGCTGCTTGTTATGATTCCTGCGGTGGGAGGGATGGCAAAATTTTGCCCAGTATCTTTCACAACCTCAGAATTTGGAAATCACTTTACAGTCAATTAAGCGTGTTTTTTTTTCCAGAAGTATAAGAATTAGGAGCAGAAGTAGGCCATCTGGCCCCTCAGACCTGCTCCGCCATTCAATAAGATCATAGCTGATCTTTTCGTGGACTCAGCTCCCCTTTCCCACCCGCTCACCATAACCCTTAATTCCTTCACTGTTCAAAAATCTATCTATCTATCCTTGCCTTAAAAACATTCAATGAGGCAGCCTCAACTGCTTCACTGGGCAGAGAATTCCATAGATTGACAACTTAAGCACTTTTATAATCTAAGAAATGCCAAACTACAAGCAGTAGAGTAATATCAAACAGCCAGATAATCTGTTTTATTCATGGTTATATGACCATTCTAGATTGGGCCCTGAAAATCCACCATCAATAAACATGGTGGATAAAATGGGTCCTTGCCATGGAACTTGCCTTTCTTTTTTGCGGAGACCCATTCCTCATCCTTTTCAGAGTCACTGCTGTATGTGTATTTGACTCTCTCTGTCTTTGTCCTGTACAAAACAGCGAGACAATTGATCAAGTGTAGATTAAAAAGTAAAAGCAGAAAGAGAAAGGAGAAAGGGGATTTCAGAAATTATCACAATCAAAAGAAAATGAAGGTTTGCATTTATATAGTGACTTTGGGACATCCCAAATCTCTTCACAGCCAATCTCTGAGCCTTCAGAGGGGAGGTACTGGTGTGGAAATGTGTCAGCCCATTCTGGACACAGCACATGCCCACAAACAGCAACAAAATAAGTAACAAGAGCATTTGTTGTTGAGTTGAGACATCAAGTGAAATAAAGGCTGAGAGGAGGTTTGACAGACGCATTCAAATTCATGAGGGGTCTGGACAGAATAGGCAAGAGGGAAATTGTTTCCACTGGTGAAAGGATTAAGTACCAGAAAGGACAGGTTTAAGGTAAAAGAAACAACTGTGATGAACAAAAATACTTTTCCACATAGCAATTGGACAGGACGGTGGCACAGTGGTTGGCATCACTGCCTCATAGCACGAAGGACCCAGGTTCAATTCCAGCATCTGGAATTTGTCACGGTGGAATTTACACATTTTCCCCATGCCTGCATGTTTCCTCCGGGTGCTCCAGTTTCTTCCCACTCTCCAAAGATGTGCGGTGTGGGTAGATTCGCAATGCTAAATTGACCCTTAGTGTCAGGAGGACTACCTAGTGTTAATACATAGGATTATGGAAATAGGGCCTGAGTGGGATTGTAGTCAGTGCAGACTTGGCCTTCAGCACTGTATGATTCTATGAGTGTTTTGAGTTTGGAATAAACACAGTTACGGAAGTAGGCCATCCAGCCAATGCATTCAATGTGGTGGAGACATGTTCAATCCAGGCATTCAAGAGGGAACTAGATGATTATTTGAAAAGAAACAAGGTGCAGGGTTGTGGGGAGAAGGCAGGAGAATGGTACTGGGTGAAGTGCTCATGTCAGGTGCTGACACAATGGGCTCAATGGCCTCCTTCTACACTGTAACATTTTAGTGCAAGAATCCAAGTCAACCTGTTGGACTTTAACCTGGTGAGGCTTCTTACTGTGTCCACCTAAGTCCAATGTGGGCCGAAGGGCCTGTTTGTGCTGTAGTGTTCTATGTTCTATCTCCACATCACGATAAATACTGGCCAGGACAGCAGCAGACTTCGAAATAGTGCCATGGGATCTTTGTCATTGATCTGTGCGGGCATACCAGACCTCAGTGCAACATTTCATCTGGCAGATGGTACTTCAGACAGTGCAGCACTTCTTCAGTCCTACACTGGAAACATCAGCCGAAATTGAGTGCTCAAGTCTCTGGATGGGGAACACACAATCGTCTCACTTGGAGGCGAGAGGGCTAGACCAAGAGAGTCAGTGGTTTTCCAGCATGAAAAGTAAACAGGTCCCACTTGCAAAGTGGTCGGCAACGAATAGACTTGAGACAGTGATCAGAAAAGCCTGAGCAACTCTCCAGTGTTTATAAGCACTTGTATTCCTCACTTCAGGTTTGCTGATTGAATTTCACAAACCTTGATCTTTGCTGTTGAAACTGTTTGAAATTAATGGGGCCACTTCTTCAAACACATATGGCACATTAAAGTTCAAGTTTATTTATTATTGTCACAGTAGGCTTCCATTAATGCTGCAATGAAGTTACCGTGAAAATCCCCTAGTCGCTGGACTCCAATGCCTGAGGGAAAATTTAGCATGGCCAATGCACCCTAATCAGCACATCTTTCAGACTGTGGGAGGAAACAGGAGCACCGGAGGAAACCCACGCAGACACGGGGAAAATGTGCAGATGCCGCACAGTGACCCAAGGCAGGAATCGAACCCAGGTCCCTGGCACTGTGAGGCAGCAATGCTATCTGCTGTGCTACCGTGCTACATACTGATGTGTGTTCCTGCAAACACAAATCTCTTGAGGACTTCCACAGCGCATTCAGCAATCAAAGGCTTAAATGGAGAATTGTATATCAGCCAGCAGTGAATAGTTTATACACTGAACATTAGTATGGATAAACAGATATGGAAAAAAAAAGTAAAATTATGCAAATTAAGAATTGTAACTCAAAATGCAGAAGTAAGTAAACACAAAGAAAGCAACCCATTACCTTTTGGGATATGAGGAAGCAAGTGCATTAGATCCTGAGGAAGTAATACTTCCTGTTGTATCGATTACAGGGGCCTTTTGCCGGTTGCCAGCGCCTGTATTATCTGGGATGATAAAGGTGTAATTAACAATCCTGATAAAATGGGACTGCATTGGCAAACTGTACCACACCATAGCAGTAGCACAGTCATGCCAATCAGCCATGTTTTAATACACTGGCTTCACAGATGTGTGCTTGCACACGAACAATTCCAACACATTAAGGGAGAGAATATCAACTGTGGTATATCCATTCCAATCCCCGTGTTTACAAACCGCTCAGACAAACATGCTCATGTTCCTGGTGATGGCAGACAACGAGACTTCCACCAAGAGCTGCCTATCCAATCCAAGCGTCAACAGCTCAGAAGCGCCACCACTGGCAGTGGCCACTGCCAGGTCTGCAAGCACATCGTGATGGGGCTTCTTCAGTGAAGAGGAAGGGGATTTGGAGGATACAAGGACCAGGATGGCAAGCCCCAGTGACCAGGAATACTTAGAGCTGGGTGGGGGAGGTGCACTCTGGCAGGGGGAGATGGGGATGAATAGGCAGTGCCAAGCCTCTATAAGGGCTAAAATAAAGAAGCCCCCACTCACCCCATTTCAGTTGGTGATCTCCCCAAAGGGAAGAAAATGCCCACTGAGACCCTTATTTTTACTAGCCACACATTAAGAATGTTCACTTGCAGAGGATGAGGGACGAGACGCAATTGTTGGTGCACTTAAAGCCACATCCCCCATGAAACAGCACCTTCAGGAGAAAATGATTTTTGAAAAGTAGCCATTACCCACGGTAGTTAAAGTTGTTTTGTTTTTCAAAAGATGCTGGATTAAAACAACAGTGGAAGACTCTTCCAAAAGCACTTCTGTAAGGGAAGAACCTGGTAGGCAGAGTCTAGAATTACAGACACACCTGACGAGACGAAAGTGTGACGCATCAATTCACATCGGTAAATATTCGCAGAAAAAACAAAGCCAAGATAAATGTTACAAGAACAAAAGTTTCTGGGAATTGGAAACATGTCCCGTGTGCCAAAATAAATGACTATGTGATAAGTTATGAAGAAAACTAACCTTCACTGTAACGATAAAGACACTGCATTTACCTGTTTGTATTTTAAAAGTTCCGGAATGTTCCTTGCTGGTTCTCTGTTCAGAGGCTTTTCCCACTGCATCAGTATAGCTGGCTGATTCCTACATTGAGAGGATAGAAAGCAGGTTAGTATTAGAACTGTAGAATCCTGACTGTACAGAATGGGGCCATTCAGCCCATCAAGTCTGCACTCAGTTTCCAAAAGAGCATTTTACCCAAGCCCACCTCCCTTCTATCCCCGTAACCTCACCTATTTACCTTGCTAATCCTTCTAACCTAAGCTGGTTACATAGATTGGCCATGTTAAATTGTCCCTAATGTATCCCGAACAGGTGCTGGAATGTGAGGGATTTTCACAGTAACTTCATTGCAACGTTAATGTAAGTCTGCTTGTGACAAATAAATAAACTTTAAACTTTAAGCATTTCAGCCCCGCAGCAATGCTGAACTTGTGTAGGGTCATTAAAACCCAAACTGACTCCCATCTCATAGGGGTGAATTTTATCAACCTGCCGGTCATGGGAATCAGAGCAGGGGGAGGAATGGAACTCCGGCAGGATGTTCCGGTTTTGAGCAAGCGCATCCAGAAAATCCTGCCCACTGTGTCCAATGTTCTAGTTACAGCGTATAAGTGCAGCATCAGTGCAAACTGAAATGTTTATGCTGACAATGCTGTTGTACGAATTTATCCTTAAACCCTGCTTCACACACGCATGATTACACTGATACCAGGATCAATGCACCCTGACAGATACACCATAGAAAGCATTCTTTCTGGTTGTATCACAGCTTGGTATGGCTCCTGCTCTGCCTAAAACTGCAAGGAACTACAAAAGCTCAAGAACGTAGCCTAATCCATCACACAAACCAGCCTCCCATCCATTGACTCTGTCTACGCTTCCCGCTGCCTCATCAAGGCCCGCATATTTAAGGACCACACGCACACGCCACACATTCTATCTTCCACCTTTTTCTATTGGGAAAAAGATACAAAAGTCTGAGGTCACTACAAACCGACTCAAGAACAACTTCTTTCCTGCTACTGTCAAACTTCTGAATAGACCTACCTTGCATTAAGTTAATCTTTCTCTACACCTAGCTATGACTGTAACACTACATTCTACATTCTCTTCTTTCAAAGAACAAAGAAAATCAAAACAGCACAGGAAACAGGCCCTACGGCCCAATGAGCCCACGCCCGATGGCTCAATGTTCCCACTTCTACCCATGATCCCTGTCTATGTTTATAGAACTATGCATTGGAACCAAATTTGTGAGACAGTTTAGGGAGAATTTGTTTTGCCAATCAGCCTAAGAGCACATCTTTGGGGTATATGCCCCTTGTTAGACAACAAGGCAGACCGAAGTACCTGTAGGATAAACCCTTCTCTATAACGGTATGCTTTGTCCATATACTGCGCAAGAAATAATACTTTTCACTGTTCACGTGACAACAATAAACCAAGTCAAATCAATTACTGTTCAGAAGAAGCATTATCTGAGAAAAAACTGTCAATGAAACTTTAATTCTCCTGACATGGAGATCCTAATTCCAAAGAGGAAAACTAACCCATGCAGGGAGGCCGAATTGCTGAGCTCAGTCACCTCTGTTCAGTGAGCAAGAAGCGACTGGACAGAAATATTATTACATGGATTCCTACCCTCAGGCTCTGTGAGGAGCCTGGAAACAGGTCACATGTCCATCCACTACATCTGTAAAGAGGACTTAGCTAAACCACTGGAGCAACTAATGGAAAACACTTTCTGTGTAGATCAGGGCACTGCTTTAAGACAGGCAGAGGTGAATGGGTGAACATTTTAATAATTAGCGGGCACGAATGCTTCACACATCTACTTGTGTGAAAATATCGGCCAAGTCAGAGATGACAAAACAGGACACAGAAACATAGAACAGTACAGCATAGGAACAGGTATCTTCAGCCCACAATGTTGTGCCAAACATGACATTCCACTTTTAAATATTTAGAAGTGCTGATCATACTCAGCCCCACAGAGCTGTGGGAACCTTCGCTAAGGGCTGTTTGCTGAGAGATGGGCTAGACAGGTCCTGGCAGGGATGTTCTCTCATTCTCTCAGCTCAGAAGGAGTGCATGCTGTAAACAGAAAACCGCCAACTGTGGTGAACAATTGATCTGCCACAGGAGATAAATCAGTTCGAAACCTTTGACTCTGTCACAGGGCGAACCAGTGCACTGACTCCCACTCCCGAGTCAAGATGCAAAATCGGGTGGGGGCCAAGGGGAAGGACAGGAGGAGAGGAGGCGGTGGGGAATGATCAGTGATGCTGGGAGCAGGAATCGCCTACCCTTCAACATGCCCCGGCTGGGAGAGCCAAATACAAGATCCAACATACGATAACCGCAGCTCTCTTCCTCCAGTTTGATGGTCCAGCGGTAACATCACTGGGCTAGTAACCCAGAGGCCTAGGCTAATGTTCTGGGCTCATGGTTTCAAATGCGACCACAGGGGTAGGTTAAGTTCAATTTATAAAATCTGGAATTGAAAGTTGGGCTCAGTAATGGTGAGCGTGACTGCTATCCTCGATTATCGTAAAAACCCCGTCTGGTTCACCAATGTCCTTCAGGGAAGGAAATCTGCCATCTTTATCTAACCCCAGCCCTGTCTGGCTCACACATGACCCAAATCCACAGCGATGTGATCGTTTCTTAACTGCTCTTCAAAACAGCAGAACAAGTCACACAGTTCAAGAGGAATTAGTGATGGGCAAAAAAAAATCCCCATGAAAGAATAAAAAAATGAGTTCAGCTTCACTTCCCAGTGGATTTTTCCAGCAAAGAGCAGCACAGTGGTTAGCATGCTGCTTCAGAGCACCAGCGACCCATTCGATTCCCATCTTTGGTAACTATGTGGAGTTCTCCCTATGTCTGCATAGGTTTCCTTTGGTTTACTCCCACAGTCCAAAGATTGGCCATTGGAAATTGCCCCTTTGTGTCCAAAGATGGATTAGGCATGGTTAATGTGCAGGGTTGCAGTGAAAGAGTGGGGGAGGGTCCTGGTTAAGATACTCTGTCAGAGAGTGGGTGCAAACCTGGAGGGGCTGAATGGCCTCTTCTGCACAGTAGGGATTCTATGATTGCCTGGCTGTTTGAGATCGAAACCAGGGCTGGACCTGGCCTTAGGCACTGACACTGGAGCTCAGGGACCAGAATGAGTCCAGTCCACATCCAAGGACTGGACTCCCAGTTGACCCCAAGAAACCACAAGGATAATCCAGGCCGCATTCCTCACTGAAATAAATTGGGAGGGATCTTCACAGACAAAGGCTAAGGTCAGTTGTAGAAAGCAGTGAGATATCTGACCTGATCTGCAACTTTATACTTGCTGTCATTTTCTGTGCAAATTGTCCTCACTTTCATGAGATAAACAGTTACCAAAACATACTGAATAAAAATGCATGAACTGGTTTTAAAGAACATTTCTTTGAAAAAAAAATTACTTCAAAATAATCCTATTTACAGAGAAAGCGTGATGCAAATTAAGTACTTTGTTTTATGGTACTTATTTCCTTATTTCAATCATGGCATGAAAAACTAGCTTCCACCCCCACGGAAGCAGGTCTAGCTTAGTTTACTGTGTAACCAGTTGCTGCATTTACAGTTTAGTGCACCTACAATGAATAGTTTGGTCAATCTTGAGCGATGGCTTTGGTTTGCAGACGTGGTTGGTATCAGTTAGTTCAGAGACACATCATTATTATTTATTTAGCAGGGTCACAAATGGGCTTAATTTTTTAAAATCAGTTTGTGGGACATGGGTGCCGCCAGCATTTAATGCCCATCCTTGAAATGAAGCGTCTTGCTGGGCCATTTCAGGCAGCAGTTGAGAGTCAACCACATTGCTGTGGCTCTGGGGTCACAGGTAGGCCAGATCAGATAAGTACAGCACATTTCCTTCCCTAAAGGACATTAATGAACCAGAAGGGTTTTTCCAACAATCGACAATGGTTTCATAGACATCAGCAGATTCTTAATTTCACGTCGTCATTAGACTTTTAATTCCAGATTTTTATTGAGTTCAAATTCCACCAGGTGCTGTGCAGGGATTCAAACCTGGGTCCTCAGGACATTAGCTGAGTTTCTGGATTAATAGTCTAGCTATAAAACCATTAGGCTGCTGTTTTCTCCATTAACACTGCAATGAAGTTACTGTGAAAATCCCCTCATCTCCATATTCTAGCAGAAGAATTTAGCGTGGCCAATGCACCTCACCAGCTCATCCTTCAGTCTGTGGGAGGAAACAAGAGCACCCAGAGGAAACATGGAGAACATGCACTCTGCGCACGGACAGTGACCCAAGCCAGGAATCAAACCCGGATCCCTTACGCTGTGAGGCAGCAGTGCTAACCACTGTATGTTTGCTTTGTTTTGATGATATTATAAGAAGTATTTTTAAACCATTCAAGTGAAATTGGGTCGTTTCCTTGAAGCCAAAGAAAAATAAATGGGCAGCAGACCAGTAAAATACCACTGTTTATACTGTCAGCACAATAGGCTCCACTGTTGCTTTTTTCAATCAATTTGCTTATAGCAACTGCAAAATTGTCAGAGCTCCGCTTCTACTGTGCATTGGGTAGCACTGTGGCACAGTGGTTAGCGCTGCAGCCTCTCAGTGCAGGGACCCGGGGGTCAATTCCGGCCTTGGGCATTCTGCATGTTCTCCCCATGTCTGCGTGGGTTTCTGCAGGTTTCCTCCCACAGTCCAAAAGACATACTGGTCAGGTGCTAAATTCTCACCCAGAATTCGCACCAGACTGTGGCGACTGGGGGACTTTCACAGTAACTTCATTGCAGTGTTAATGTAAGCCTACCTGTGACTAGTAAATGAACTTTTATTTACTGTTTAAATCAACCCGTAGTTAATAGCCCAACCACAATTTAGTAAAGGATTCACCTAAAAATTAACACTCATTTTTACTACTGCTCATTAAAGCACTCCCTACAAAAAAAAACTCAAATAATATTGCATACCTCTTCCAACACCACTTCGTCTGTAAATTTTCCAGTGGGAAGTGGCTTTCCCTGGTGGAAATTTGTAAGGATTACTGCAATCGTTGACAATGTCTTTCCCTAGAGAAATGCAAAATATTCACAATGAGACATTACAGACCTTTCTTCCCCAATGAGGAATGTGTGAATCGATAAGTGGCAATTAATAGTGTCTCTCTTCCCCCAATTCAAAAGGTATTTCAGAAGACCTCACACTAGCATGGTGGCAGAGGGGGAAACAGTGAGAGAATTACAGAGAAGGAGGGCTACATTTTGCAACTCAATCAATGCCATGGCTCACACACTGTTAACTCTCGCAGGATGTTTGCATTGGTTGCATTATTTTGTCAAGTCCCTCTACATTATGTGTGGCCTGTTTGTTGCATCGTGCAGTTCCTATAAGCTGTGCATGATTAAAGGAATCTGGTTGTGCAGATAAAAGCAAATTACTGAGAATGCTGGACCTGAAACCGAAAGAGAAAACACTGGAAAATCTCAGCAGGTCTGGCAGCATTTCCAAGGAGAGAAAAGAGCTGATTTTTAGAGTCCAGATGATCCTTTGTCAAAGAAACATCAGCTCTTTTCACTCCTTGTAGATGCTGCCAGACCTGCTGAGATTTTCCAGCATTTTCTCTTTTGGTTTCAGATTCCAGCATCCGCAGTAATTTGCTTTTATCCGGTGTTTGACTCACTGCCACTTCTCTCCTAGGAATGCTGGCCCTGAAGAAGTGCTGTTCTTCTTTCCGATAGGATTTCCGTATGTCTCTGCCCTCCATCCACCTTCACTTCTTTCCATTTCTTTCAGTGTTGGACAAGATATTTACCTGGCTGTGCAGAGCTGTTTGCTGTCTGTGGAGTACATTTTGGATTGTTGAGTGGCTGAGTTATGGTTTAAGAGGAATACCAGTCGTTTGCCCAATCACATTATTTTTTCCCACTTGACTGTAAGGTGGCACAGTGATTAGCACTGTTGCCTCCCAGTGCCAGGGACTCGGGTTCAGTTCCCAGCTTGGGTCAGTGTCTATGTAGAGTTTGCACATTCTCCCCGTGTCTGCATGGGTTTCCTTCAGGTGCTCTGGTTTCCTCCCACAATCCAAAGATGTGCAGGTTAGGTGGATTGGCCATGCTCAATTGTCCCTTAGTGTCAGGGGGACTAGTTAGGATAAAAGCATGGCATTATGGGGATAGGACCTGGGTGAAATTGTTGTTGGTGCCAAATGTCAATAGGCTAAATATTTTCCTTCTGCACTGTAGGATTCTATGATTCTATGACTGTAAGATGACACAGTAGTTAGCACTGTTGCCTTCCAACACCAGGAACCTGAATTTGATTCCCAGCTTGCGACACTGTCTGTGCAGAATCTACATGTTCTCCCTGTGTCTGCGTGGGTTTCCTCTGGGTTCTCCGGTTTCCTCCCACAGCCCCAAAGATATGCTGGTTAGGTGCAATGGCCATGTTAAATTCTCCCTCAATGTATCCAAACAGGCGCCAGGAGGATTTTCATAATAATTTCATTGCAGTGTTAAGCCTACTTGTAACATTGATAAATAAACAATCACTATTTTGAACAATGCCTTATCTGGTACCATCATTGGTCCTCAGTTCATGACAGCTAAATAACTCCATTGTAAGACTGATTCCGGGATAAAAAGGGTTGACGTATGAGGAGAGATTGAACAGTTCAGACTTGTACTCGCTAGACTTTAGAAGGCTGAGGGGGTATCTGATCGCAGTACATAACATTCTACATAAGGAGTACATGAGGAGTTTGCACATTCTCCTCACGTCTGCGTGGGTTTCCTCCAGGTACTCCGGTTTCCTCCCATAGTCCAAAGATATGTGGGTTAGGTTGATTGGCCACGCTAAGAAATTGCCCCTTGGTATCCAGGGATGCATAGGTTAGAGGGATTAGTAAGTATAATATGTTGGGATATGGGAGTAGGCGATGGGCCGAAGGGTCTCCTTCTGCACTGTAAAGCTCTATAAAAGAAAAAAAAATTCTAAAAGGGATTGTTAGAGTAAATGTAGACCAAATGTTTCCTTTCACGGGGCAATTAGAACAAGAGGTCACGGGTGTGGGTTTAGGGGCTCTAGATTTAAAACTGAGATGAGGGGCTACTTCTCACAGAAGGTAGTGGATTTGTGGAACTCGCTGCCCCATAGGACAGTGGAGTCTGAATATTTGAATGGCTTCAAGAAGAGCTAGAAATACTTACAATTTAAAAAAGAGATAAGGGAACATGGAAAATGGGTGGGGAAGTGAATTCGAGACCAGGACGAGATCGGCCATGATCTGACTGAATGGTGGAGCAGGCTCAAAGAGCTGAATTTGCCTAGCTCTGCTCCTAATTCCTATGTTTCTACGTACCATTGCACCAGACAACTCCAGGGATGATAAAAGATAAACTTGATGGGCCTTTCCTCATCTAGCAATCCTAGCTTCAATACGCTGTTACCATGAAATAGAGCTCAGATTAACTTCTATTCTGTCCTTTCAACATTCTTGCCAATCCTTGTGGCATCGTACACGGAGCTCCAGAACTAAAAACTCTGCAAAGAAAACTATTCAAAAAAGTCAATTAAATCTCTGTTCAACTCTGATCACGAGTCGACTGAAAATTACTCTGCGATTCTGGCTAAACAGAAAACTGGAAGGATTTGGTGGTGCTAAAAATAACTGACAAATTTAGTTAGTATTTCAGTCAACAGATGTTGGTTGTGAATGACATGAATTGCCCTCAGAAGTGGCCAATAGTGGAAATATTACTTCTAAATCCAGATAAAAAACTAAAACTCTCAGCATGTCAGGAAACATCTGTCCTGCTGTGGGGTGTGTGTGTGTGTGCGCGTGTGTTTTCCACCGTAGGTTCACCATAATTAAACTGGACTAAAAGCTTTCACAGATTGCACAGACCAGATTCAAATTCCCCTGAGTAATGGTGATTAAGAGGTGATTTAATTGAGTTATTTCCAATGATTATTTATACTACCTATACCTTTTAAAGAGAAACTACTGACCCAAGCAGGACAATCCAAATTAAGACTTAACCTCAAAAGTGGAGTGAGAGGTGATATCAGGGAGTACTTCCTCACATGAAAAAATTTGAGAGGCGCTTCTATGGATCTGGAGTCACGTTTAGGCCAGTCCAAATATGGAGAGCAGATTTCCTTCCTTAAAGGATATTAGTGCCCCAGATCGGTTTTTGCAACTATCAGCAATGGTTTTATGGTCACAATTAAACTTTTAATTCCAGAGATTTATTGAATTCAAATTTTATTACCTACAGTGGCAGGATTTAAACCTGGGCCCCAATATCTGACACTGCCACTACGCCACCTCACCCCACTTGGTGAATGTACTATTGCCAAGTTTGTGGATGACGCAAAAGTTGGTGGGGAGGCAAGGTGTGAGTATGACACCACTGTGCCTTTAAGAAATGTATTGTTAATTACGTTCACTGCAGTTTGTAAGCAGGCCTTTTTTTTGTTGTAATTAGCCCAAGCTGTCAAAGCCTATGTTATTTTATTGTTGTTAAAGCCATATACTGGGCTTTTTGTTTATTCTTAATCTGAACCTAATGCAGTGTTGGAATTTTATGAAGCTTTTTGAATTGTTGGTGAAGGATGATTGACAGGTAAGGTGGGACAGGTTTTTCCCCCCCTCACAGGGAAAATCCAAGAATTACTTTCAGTTTGGAAGGGGCTGTCTGGACTGCAGGCTAGATGCAGAGCTTTTGTATTTTTCCCTGGTTTAGGAAGTTCTGTTGGCTGCTGGCTGTCAGAAGCAGTATTTCTATAGTGAAAATTTTGCTGTCGGTGTTTGCTAGCGACAAACGAGAGGCCAGCAGTGGCTCTATCTCTGCCTAGAGATGTGCTGGGAGCTCCAAGACGGGAATGTCAGACTTTCAATTCTCCATCCAAAGGACTAATTCATAACAAATGTTGCAAAGCTGCAAGATCCAGCATCATGCGAGCATACTTACTTTCTGTGCTAAGCCAGAATGGGGGGGGTATGTTTGTAGGGCTGTGTGTGATGGAATAGTATACTTCACTATTGAAGTATATACAATATCATGGTTGTTTGTCTTGTATGTAATTGGTGGTAATTATTACTCATTGTCTTATTATATGTTCACCATATTCTTAAATAAACTTTGTTTGATAAAAAGCTCCCTAGTAGGTCACTTGAATCATACCTAAAGTGAAACATCTCATGCTTATCCTAGCCAAACTCAAAGTGCAAAACTTATAATCTAGGCAGACTTCTTAAAATACCTTGGAGTTTCTGAGCTGGATCTAACATGAGGACGGCACAAGGAACCTACAGCGGAATATAGACAGCTAAGGTGAGGTGAGTGGGAAAAAACTTGGCAAATGAAACATAATAAGGATAATGTGAAGTTATGCACTTTGGTAGGAAGAATAAAGGAGCTAAATATTACTTAAATGGAGAAAGACTGCAGAAAGCTGCAGCATAGAGAGATCTGGAGATTCTCACGCGTAGGTCACAAAAAGCTAGCAGGTAAGTTCAGCAGGTGATAGGGAAGGCAAATAGAATGTTGGCCTTTATTTCAAAGAGAATGGGATACAAGAATACAGAGGTCTTGCTAAAATTATCCAACATCTGGGAGATTATGAAAAGCTTTGGTTCCCTCATCTGAGAAAAGATATCCCGCATTGGAAGCAGTCCAGAGAAGGTTCACAAGGTTGATCCCGGGTATGGAGGGATTTTCTGATGAAGAGGTTGAATAGATTGGGCTCGTACTCATTGGAGTTTAGAAGAATAAGAGGCAACCTTATGGAGACATATCAGGTTCTCAGGAGGCTTAACAAGGTGGATGCTAAAAGATTATTTCCCCTTGTGGGAAAATCTAGGACCAAAGCGCATAATCTCAAGTAAGAGGCCGCCCACTTAAGATGGATGAGGAGGAATTTCTTCTCTCAGAAATTAGTGAATCAATACAATTTTTTTCTGCAGAAGGTTATAGAGGCTGATTCATTAAGTATATTCAAGTCTGAGATAGACAGATATTTAATCAGTAAGGAAATCAAGGGTTATTGAGATAAGATGGGAAATTGGAACTGAGGATTAGCCTTCAGATCAGTCATGGTCTCATTGATGGGCTCAATGGCCTACTTCAGCTCCTATGTCTTGTCACATTTTACACATGCTCTGTCTAGCTGGGGAAGCTTGTTTTCAGTACAGAATAGTAACTAAACCTTGGTTAAAAAAGGTGAAGGCCCAAGTTATATTTACAAAGATAGATAGTTACCAAGCCCATGTCATCAGCAAGGATTCCTCCGTGGACATTTTCAGGTCTCTCCTTCTCTGCAAAGTTTGTCAGCAAGTTATAGTACATGTTGTTCCTCTGCTCCCAGAATGGAGGCAGATCTGCATTGTTCTCTCTCAATACCATCCAGGCCAACGCCTGCTTCTGATGGGGCAGCAAGGGTGTACGGACAGCCTGTTAACACAAAAGCAAGTCACTTCAATCTGATGTGTCACCCAGAATGTTAGGAGAGAGAAGTTATTTCTACAACCCTTAAAGTATTTGCAGTGCTAATCATACAAAGCCCGGTCCATTTGAGATACTGGATCTATTCAAAGGCAAATTCCACAATTGTTCACTGTCTGGGGATTCATAGAAACACAGAAAATTGAAGCAGGAGTTGGCCATTCATTATGATCATGGCTGATCATTGAACTCAATAGCCTGATACCACCTCCTCTCCCCCCATATCCTTTAATCCCTTCAGCCCAAGAACTACATCTAACTTCATCTTGAAGTCACACATTTTGGCCTCAACTACTTCTGACCACTCTGAGTGAAGAAATTTCCCATTTCTGTCCTAAACAGTCTACCCTATACTTTCAGACTGTGACTCCTGATTCTGAACACTTCCACCATTGTGAACATCCTTCCTACATCTACTTTGTCTGGTCCTGTTAGAATTTTACAGGTTTTTATGAGACCTCCCCTCATTCTTCCCCTCAAAATGCAGTGATTTTTTTTTTTATTTGTAGGAAGTGTTTCTAGTTACTTAAACCCTGAGTCTGGGTTTAGACATAGACATAGAACACAAACACGCCCTTTGACCCACAAGTTGTGCCGATCATATCTATACCTACCAGGCCTTAGAACTATCTGTGACTCCCAATCCCATTAAATCCCACGTAATATAATCCTAACTGACTCAATCTTGCTTCATATGTCAGCCTTATCAACCAAGGAATCAATCTGGTAAACCTTCTCTTCATTCCCTCTCTAGCAAAAACATCCTTCCTCAATAAGCATTATCAGGTTTTGGAGACTGATTAGTCTTCAATCACATCAGGCTTTCACAGTAACTTCACTGAAGTGTAACTGTAAACCTCCTTGTGACATTAATAATAAATAAACTGAAATAAATAATACATGTGATTTCTCTGCTAATACTGATTTCCTCCAATTCCTCCCTCACTAAACACTGTGTTCCCCAACATTTCTGGCATCTTTGTGTCCTTCTTTATGAAGGCAGAATCAAAGTGTATATTCAGTTGATCAGCCATTTCTTTCTCCCCCATTATAAATTCCCTTATTTCACATTGTAAGGGACCTACATTTGTCTTCATCAATCTTTCTCTCCTCACATACCTGTAGAAACTTCAATCACTTTTTATGTTACCCTCAAGCTTACTCTTGCACTCTATTCTCCCCTTCTTACTCAATCCTTTGGTTCTCCTTCGCTGAATTGTAAACTGCTCCCAATCTGCAGGTCTGTTGTTTTTTCCTGCTAATTTACTGTGAAAAATAAAACTGGTGAGATGGCCAAACCATGGCTGACAGGAGAAATTAGAGAGAGATCCAAGGAAGAGGCCTCTTCCTTGGATCTCTCTCTAATTTCTCCTGTCAGCCACGGTTTTGGCTACCTTTCCAGTTTTATTTTTCACAGTACCTTCGGTGTCTGGTTTCCAGCAGACTTAGATGGATTTAAAAAACATCAGGTGCAATGGACCTTCAAATTCCTGGCCAGTGCTCCCCATGCTGCCTGTTAAAATCAGTCCTAATATGTCCAAGTTGAAAAGCAAACATTGCCTAGCGATAATAAAGCAGCAATCCAGAACATTTTATATACAATTCCAACACTCTCCAGAAATTTATCCTGTATATTTTTTATCTTCTGTTAAAACTGAGCAAATTGCCAACTGCACAGCTGGGGTCAGTTTGTTTTAATATACACAGTGTTGATACATTTGGGCGAGAAAATTCAAAAACCTGCCAACAGTCTACTGCCCAGCGTCTGCAACTGCCTACTTACAAAATTCCAGCTTCAACTTTAAAACACAGACATAAAAATCAAAGATTTGATAGACTTGGCTCCTGTCCCTGAATAAGAAGGTTGTGCATTTATGCTCCTCTCTGTGAGCTACATGAACATTGCGTAGCGCTGCTGAGAGAGTGCCGCATTGTCATCGGTGCTATTTTACAGACAAGGCTTTAAGCTGAGAGTCAGCTATCCTTTAAGGTTGACTTCAAACTATAGTGTGGGATCTTTTTAAAGAGGGCAGGGGAATTTCTGGGCAACATTTATCCTTCAACCAACATTTTAAAATCAAAAGTCATTGATAGTTTAGTTTATTTGTTAGTGCCACAAGTAAGGCTTACATTAACACTACAAGAAATTACTCTGAAAATCCCCTAGTTGCCACACTCTGGTGCCTGTTCAGGTACACTGAGGGGAAATTTAACATGGCTGACGCACCTCCTCAGCAAGTCTTTTGGAGTGTGGGAGGAAACCAGAGCAACCAGAGGGGTGGTATGGTAGCATAGTGGTTGGCACTGCTACTTCACAGCTCCAGGGACCTGGGTTTGATTCCCAGCTTGGGTCACTGTCTGTGTGCCGTTTGCACATTCTCCTCATGTCTGCGTGGGTTTCCTCTGGGTGCTCCGGTTTCCTCCCACAGTCCAAAGATATGCTGGTTAGGTTGACTGGCTATGCTAAAATTGTCCCTTAGTGTCCTAAGATGCTTAGGGATTAGCGGGTAAAATATGGAGGGATAAGGGGGGTAGGGTCTGGGTGGGATTGTGGTTGGTGCAGATTTGATGAGCCGAAGAGCCTCTTTCTGCACTGTAGGGTTCTATAATTCACCTGGAGGAAACCAACACAGACATGGGGAGAGCATGCAGATTCTGCACAGACAGTGACCCAAGCCAGGAATTGAACCCAGGTCCCTGGCGCTGTGAGAAAGCAGTGCTAATCTCATGATAGCATGCCTCCCACACTACATACAGCAATATATAATGCAAGTTCAACCATCGTCATTTGTGCTCTGCTTTCTTTCTATATTAACACATTTAAAGTCTGTCAATGCGTTCATTCTGCATACATCTTAACACTCAAATACTTTGCTATCAGGCTTATTAATCCTGCCTAATGCTTGTACCTATTTACAATGCTGATCACTGATTTCTTCACTGGGCATGGAAATATCATGCCCACTACCCAAAATCTTGAGCCCTTCTTTCCACTACCCTACACCACCCATTCCTATTATTTCCCTTGCCTCATTTTTGGTATCACAGATGTGTCTTTACTGCGAGAGCTCATTACTAGGAGCACAAAAGGGCTTTCAGAATACTGATCTGGGGCAGTCTGTCACTTACAGTCAACTACTACACTAGCATGCATTTTCAATCCTTAATTTTCATTAAGGATGAAATACGGAAGGCCATTTGGTGATTACAGTTCATAGTGTCACCATCGGCATACAGCTGCTTCTTAAATGGGTTCAAGCTTTTCATTTCCACCACTTTATCCAAGAGTTCATCCCATTTATTGATCATGTTCCGCAAAGTAGCTCATGCGCAAGATGTGCCAGATAATAGAACATAGAAACATAGAACATTACAGCGCAGAACAGGCCCTTCAGCCTTCGATGTCGCACCGACCAATTAGGAACAAGCAGTGACCCTCTAACCTAAACCATTCCCCTTTCATCCATCAACTTATCTACTAACCTCTTAAACGCCACCAAACTTGGCACATCTACAACTGGATAATAGTAAGAGGCAGCTTGGTGGGGGAAGAGTGAGCATCTCAAAGCCACAATTGGGTGAAAGGAGCCCCTTTTTCCTCCTGCATGTTGTGGCTGAACAGCCAGTGTCAGGGTCAATGACATCTGCAGGTGACATTGACCAAAATGGCAGAGATGATGAGAACATGACCAAACAACTGGAGGAAAGCACTGAGAAACAGTGTGTAGAACGATGGCACAGTGCTTCACAGTGCCAAGGACCTGGGTTCAATTCCGGCCTTGGGTGACTATCTGTGTGGAGTTTGCACATTCTCCCCATTTCTGCGTGGGTTTCCATCAGGTGCTCCGGTTTCCTCCCACAGTCCAATGATTTGCAGAATGGATGCACTGGCCTTGATAAGTTGTGTTTTAGTATCCCAAGTTTTGTCAATGGGCACTACCCCCCAGTCCCCTTCCAACCAACTGGGAGGGAATGTAAAATTCATATTATGGACTTGCAGTGATTGAAGGTAGTACCGCATCATCATTTTCTCTAGGGCAATAACGTTTGGGCAATAAATGCTGATCTAGCAACGCCCACATCCCACAAACAAAATTTTTTTTAAAAATGGTCGAATCTGACCTTAGCTGGTTCCATTTCCCGAGTCTTGTCATGTTCTTTCAAATCTTCGAAGATCTTGTCAAATTCATTCTTCAGCTAAAAGAACAAAATCTGTTATTGCAATTCTGACTGAGTAGCAAGTAAGCATTAGCAGGAGTAAATTCAGGCTGAAGTTTCTAGGTTGACATTTACACCGGTACAGCAGAAATTACAGAATGCAGTGTACTACCAACAGAAAATAGGTGAAATCTAATGGTCAAATTTGCTCATTCTTTATTTAACATCTTTCCATTTTATTCACAGGCTCTTGGGGTGAATAAGTCACTGCCAAATGCCACTGAGCCAGAGATTAGAAAGGTCCCTGGTTCTATCACTACATTGTTCTCAGTTACGTGAACTCAATGGGACAGGATATTGGTGGAGTTCATTAAAAGAAAAGCCTCCTGCTGCAGATCACTGTTCGACATCTCTTGCCGACAGAATTCCTGTGATGTTGGGGAAAGGCAGGATCAGGGCTCGAGTTCACCTGAGATTCAAGCACCACAAACTTACCGACATTATCGACCAATATTATCAAACTTATCAACAAAATGAAGGAGATAGCCATCGACTTCAGGAACCATAGTTGAGAACGTACCCCTGTCTACATGAATAGGGACGAAGTAGAAATGGTTGAGAGCTTCAAGTTTTTAGATGTCAAGATCACCAACAACCTGTCCTGGTATCCCATGCCGATGCTATAGGTACAAAAGCTCACCAATGCCTTTGCTTTCTCAGAAGACTAAGGAAATTTGGCATGTCAACAACATTTACAAATGCACCATAGAAAGCATTCTTTCTGCTTGTATCACAGCTTGATATGGCTCCTGCTCTGTCCAAGATTGCAAGGAGTTACAAAGGGTTATGAATGTAGCCCAGTCTATCATGCAAACCAGCCTCCCATCCACTGACTTTGTCTACACTTCCCGCTGCCTCAGAAAAGCAGCCGACATAATTAAGGACCCCTCACGCCCCAGACATACTCTCGTCCGCTATATTTTGTCAGGAAAAATATACAAAAGTCTGAGATCACGTACTAACCAACTCAAGAGTGGTTTCTTACCTGCTATCATCAGACTTGTACTAAGTTCATTTTTCTCTACACCCTAGCTATGACTGTAACACTACATTCTGCACGCTCTTCTTTCCTTCTCTATGAATGGTATGCTTTGTCTGTATGGTGCACAAGAAACAATAGTTTTCATTGTAAACTAATACATGTGACAAAAATAAATTAAATTCAAAACATTTCCTACTGATAGGCCTCCTATAATAGTCATAGAGGTTTACAGCATGGAAACAGGCCCTTCAGCTCAACTTGTACATTCTGCTCCTTTTTTAAAACCCTAATTTTAAGATAATCCTAATTGCCCGCTTTTGGCCCATATCCCTCTATGCCCATTGTACCCATGTAACTATCTAAATGCTTTTTAAAAGACAAAATTGTACCCGCCTCTACTACTACGTCTGGCAGCTTGGTCCAGACACTCTCCACCTTCTGTTTGATAAAATTACCCCCTGGACACTTTTGTATCTCTCACCTTAAACCTATGCCCTCTAGTTTTAGACTCCCCTACCTTTGGTTACAACGTTGAGGAGAGGCGGGATCAGGTCTGGGTTGACTGGTGGTACACACTTCACAAACTTACCCTCATTCGCTATCAAGCTGAGAGGTTCTGAACAGGATTTCAGAGGCAAATGCAAACAAAGATCGTCAAGAAATAGGATGGTGTGGAACAAGTATTCAGAAAGAGAAGGGATCAGGAATACGGAAGGACAGCAAATGGGATTTGATAGAAGAAGCCACTCTGCCGTGGAAGTTGGTGGGAAGCATAGCCTGGCAGAGTTTTCCGGAAGGGGCAATGTGCAATTGTCCCATCTAAGCCATGATTCTAGCGCTTTGACCAAACTTGGGTCTCTTGAACAGTCATTCAAACAAATAACAAAAAAAATTACAGCACAGAAACAGGCCCTTCGGCCCTCCAAGCCTGCACCAACCATGCTGTCCGACTGAACTAAAACCCCCTATCCTTCCCAGACTATATCTCTCTATTCCCATCCTGTTCATGTATTAAGGGGTCAAGACACCTCTTAAAAGTCACTACCATATCTACTTCCAATACCTCCCCCAGCAGTGAGTTCCAGGCACCCACCACACTCTATGTAAGATATTTACCTCATACATCACTTTTAAACCTGCGTCCCTTAATAACTAACTCTTCTAACCTGGGAAAAAGCTTTGGATTATCCACTCTGTTCATGCCGCTCATAATCTTGTAGAGCTCTATCAGGTTGCCCCATAACCTTCATTGTTCAAGAGAGAACAAACCAAGTTTCTCTAACCTCGCCTCAAAACTAATGCCCTCCAAACCAGGCAATATCCTGGTAAATTTCTGTACCCTCCTCAAAGCCTCCATTCTGATTGTGTGGCGACCAGAATTTAAGTAAGTAGAGCAAATTTTATATATTAGACACAAGCAGGCTTATGTTCATATTGCAGTGAAGTTACTGTGAAAATCCCCTGGTCACCACACTCCAGTTCGGGTACACTGAGGGAGAATTTAGCATAGCCAATGCACCTAACCAGCACGTCTCTCCAACTGTGGGAAGAAACGGGACCACCCAGAGGGAACCTACATAGACACAGGAAGAACATGCAAACACCACAGATACTATGACCCAAGCCGGGAATTGAGCCCAGGTCCCTGGTGCTCGAGGCAGCAATGCTAATCACTGTCACCGTGCTGCCCCAGAATTAAGCACTATATTCAAAGTGCAGCCAAAGGTTCTATAAAGCCACAGGTTGTACGGTAATTATCATTCAGTCGTAGTACTCTCTGCCCAAGGAAACACGACAGTTGGACAGATCCACTTAGCAGTATTGATCCACTTGCATTTGACACTTACAATTTCAATTTTAAGTTGTATTTTCAAGCCAATTAGATAGAGTCAGGAGATTTGTGAAAAGTGGTGTGGGAGATTCCTGCTGTTGCCGAGGAGTTGCAATTGAACAAATCACCTTACCTGTTCAACCGTCATCTGCACTGCAGTGTGCACAGGAGCTTTGTAACTGGGACCAGGTCTTGCAGATCCCATTCCAGACCACATTTCAGCAATCTCGCCACCTGAAAAGAACTTCCAGTCAAACTGCTATACTGTCTGATAATAGCTGATATCAACCAAATACATGCTTCATCAACTCTTTGGCAATTTATATTTGCATGACAATATATAAGTTTACATAGTGCTTCATAGCTAGGTGCCGTACTAGTATCAGGGAAGACTGACACCCAAGGGAAGTGTGTAAATTGTCAATGATATTGATGTACTTGTTTTTATCCTACAGGTACTTTGGTCCGCCTTGTTGTCTAACAAGGGGCGTACACACGATGGGTCATGAGAGGGCTGCTCTTGGATTTTGAGAGTATCCTTGTGCTTCACATTGTTAGTGTACGCTTGACCTGGACCATCTGATGAGCAACACAACAGCTCAGTGACTATCGCTGTGCTGTGCAGATACATGGATTTGGACCTGTGTCTGTGGCAGTTTGCACATTCTCCCCGTGCTTGCATGGGTTTTCTCCAGGTGCTCCGGTTTTCTCCCACATCCCAAAGATGTGCTCTTAGGCTAAATTGGCAGAACAAATTCTCCCTAAATTGTCTCAAATTTGGTTTCAATTCATAGATCTATAAACATAGACAGGGATCACGGGTAGAGGTAGGAACATCGAGGTGGCGGCATGGGCTCGTTGGGCCGAAGGGCCTGTTTCCCGTGCTGTTTTGTTCTTTGGATATGATCAAAGCGAAAAGGTGGTGGACATGGAAGGTTTTGTAGGTAGAAGGGATTTGAAATGCAAATGTTTACACAGAGACATTGAATGTTACAGTCAGAGATTGAATAGGTTAGGATTTTATTCCCTGGAGCGTAGAAGAATGAGGGGAGATTTGATAGAGGTGTATAAGATTTTGATGGGTATAGATAGAGTGAATGCAAGCAGGCTTTTTCCACTGAGGCTAGGGGAGAAAAAAACCAGAGGGCATGAGTTGAGGGTGAAAGGAGAAAAGCTTAAAGGGAATATTAGTGAGGGCTTCTTCATGCAGAGAGTGATGGGAGTGTGGAATGAGTTGCCGGATAAGGTGGTAAACGCGGGGTCACTTTTTAACATTTAAGAAAAACGTGGATGGGCACGTGGATGAGAGGGGTGTGGAGGGATATGGTCCAAATGCAGGTTAGTGGGACCAGGCAAAAAATGGTTCAGCACAGACAAGGAGGGCCAAAAGCCTGTTTCTGAGCTGTAATTTTCTATGGCCTTCTATGATACAGAGAAGCAGTTTGCAAGTGTGAGCCTCATAGTTGATATCTTCCTACCCAATGGTAAGGCAGATTGTATCCCAGCCAGGGTTCAGGAGTGTCAAAAGATTGGTGAGATCAAGCCCAATTCTGGGTCTCAAGTCCAACAACCCAGCCTTCTTCATCAGAAAAGTACTGAGGCAGCAATATATTATCAGAGGTGCGGTCTTTTGGATAAGATAATAAAGTTAGATCCCTGGTAATGGCACAGTGGTTAGCACTGCTGCCTCACAGCACCACAGACCTAGGTTCAACTGCAGTCTTAATGACTGTCTGTGCAGAATCTGCACATTCTCCCCATATTTGCATGGGTTTCCTCCGGTTTCTTTCCACACTCCAAAGATGTGCTGCTTAGATGGAGTGGCCACGCTCAATTACCCTTTAGTATCAGCAGGATTAGCAAGGTAAATAGGTGGGTTTATGGGTAGGGTTGTTGTCGGCGCTGGTTTGATGGGCTGAACAGCCTCTTTCTGCACACAAAGGATTCTATGATTTTACAAATTGTCCCCTTGTGTTGAAACAGCACTTTTCTAAGAGGAAGTATGGAGTTCTCCTGCTATTGTGGTTATTGTTTGTCCCTCAACCAATAAAAACATATTATCAGGTTACTTATTTAATCGGTGCTTCAGAAAAGTTACTGTGCACAAATTGACCACCACATTCCTACACTTTAATAGTGGATAAAAGCAAATTACTGCTGATGCTGGAATCTAAAACTGAAAGAGAAAATGCTGGAAAATCTCAGGTCTGGAAGCATCTGTAAGGAAAGAAGAGTTGATGTTTCAAGTCCAGGTGACCCTTTGTCAAAGCAGGAACAGCGTTTCTGAAAGCTTGTGCGTTTACTATCAAATAAACTGGTTGGAAATTAACTTTGTGTTGTGAAATTTCTTTACTCTTTTCTCTGAACATAGGAGACTTAGAGGTGAACTTTTAGAGGTCTATAAAATAAGAGGTATAGATCAGTTAGATAATCAATATCTTTCCCCAAAGGTAGAGGAGTCTAAAACTAGAGGACACAGGTTTAAGGTGAGAGAGGAGAGATGTTGGGATTATTATTTAAAGGGTGAAAAGCTGCAGCATGCTACAGTGCAGAGGGACCTGGGGGTCCTTGTCCACGAATCACAAAAGCCCAGTCTGCAGGTGCAGCAGATAATCAAGAAGGCGAATGGAATGTTGACCTTTACAGTGAGGAAGATAGAATATAAAAGCAGGGAGGTCTTGCTGCAACTGTACAAGGTACTGGCGAGGCCACAACTGGAGTACTGTGTGCAGTTTTGGTTCCCATATTTGTGAAAGGATATATTGGCCTTGGAGGGAGTGCAGAGAAGATTCACCAGGCTGATACCAGAGATGAGGGGGTTAGCTTATGAAGAGAGATTGAATAGACTGGGTCTGTACTTGTTGGAGTTTAAAAGGCTGAGGGGGGATCTTATAGAGACTTACAAGATAATGAAGGGGCTAGATAGGGTAGAGGTAGAGAGATTCTTCCTGCTTAGAAAGGATAGCAGAACTAGAGGGCACTGCCGCAAAATAAGGGTGGGGGGGGCAGTTTAGAACAAAGTTGAGGAGGAATTTCTTCATCCAAAGGGTGGTGAATCTCTGGAATTCTCTGCCCATTGAAGTGGGGGAGGTTACCTCGTTGAATATATTTAAGTCAAGGTAGATAGATTTCAGATAGACAAGGGAATTAAGGGTTATGGGGAGAAAGCAGGAAAGTGGAACTCATTCACTTCAGATCAGCCATGATCTTGTTGAATGGCGGGGCAGGATCGAAGGGCTAGATGGCCTACCCCTGCTCCTACTTCTTATGTTCTTATATTCTTAATTCAGGGATTTTTTTTAGTAACTTCATTGCAGTGTTAACGTAAGCTCCTTGTGACACTAATAAATAAGGTAGAGAGATTCTTCCTGCTTCGAAAGGAAACCAGAACTAGAAAACACAGCCTCAAAATAAGGGTGGGGTGCAGTTTAGATCGGAGTTGAGGAGGAACTTCTTCATTCAAAGGGTGGTGAGTCTTTGGAATTCTCTGCCTATTGAAGTGGTGGAGGCTACCTTGCTGATTATATTTAACTGAAGGGTAGATAAGTTTCTGATAGACAAGGGAATTAAGGATTTTGGGAAGAAAGCCCATGGAACTGATCCACTGCAGATCAGCCATGATCTTATTGAATGGTGGGGCAGGCTCGAAGGGCTAGATGGCCTACTCCTGCTCCTATTTCTAATGTTCAAAAGTGTCCAGGGGGCAATTTTTTTTTTTTTTTTTACACAGAGGATGGTGAATGTCTGGAACAATCAGCCAGAGGTAGAGGTAATTTTATCTTTTAAAAAGCACTTAGGCAATTACACAGGTAAGATGGGTATAACGGGATATGGACCAAATGCGGGGCAATTCGGACTACCTCAGGGGTTTAAAAAAAAGGGCGGCATGGACAAGTTGGGTCAAAGGGCCTGTTTCCATGCTGTAAACCTCTATGACTCCCTCTATTCTTAAGGGAACAGGAACGTGGAAGGTTTTGTAGAGTTGCAAAATAACTCGGCTACTTTAAAAACCGGTACAATCATTATCTAAATCAGTCAATAAAGATATATACCTTTTGTAGGAGGTGCCAGTTTAAACCCATGCCTCCTGAGCCTTTCCAGAACGGTGTCCCGATTTTCCTCTTTTCCCCAGAAGGAAAGCTGCACAGGCATGGTGAACACGTTGTTTGCTCCGTAAGGAACGACCCTATTAGGGAAACAAAACCAGGGAATTTTCCACGACTGTAATAATTCACCGACATTTCTCTCTTTCTGCCCACCACCCCAGCCCATTAGCACTGAAGCTGCACAGATCCTTTCCTGCTTAATATAACAACAGTAGCTGACAGCAACCTGGCCGTTTTCTTGTCAATTAGAAATACAAAAACCGCTGGCACACTGTGATCCATCGCTGTCGGAGAAAGCTCTGGCCAGGCACATGGCAGACAATCAGCTGCACAAGAAGCATCCACAGCAGACAGGTATCATTCCCTCACCTGACACTAGCAACGCAACATATAAGCTCAAGTGTGCGCTGACTAACAGCATTAATTAGCCCTAGTCATTGCATATACAATCAGTTATTTATAAAACAGTCATGACAAAAGTGTATAAGCTCGATAAAATGGAACACTTGAAAAGAATCCGTATTCACCCTCCCCTTAACAAACCAGCTTTAAGTAAGTAAGGAGGACGTGCTAGATATTCTTGAGGGTTTGAAGCTAGATAAATCCCCTGGGCCGGACGGGATTTACCCTAGGATTCTCTGGGAGGCAAGAGAGGAGATTGCAGAGCCTCTGGCTCTGATCTTCAGGTCGTCGTTGGTTACGGGTATAGTGCCGGAAGACTGAAGGATAGCGAATGTGGTCCCATTGTTCAAGAAGGGGAATAGAGACTTTCCGGGGAATTATAGGCCGGTAAGTCTTACTTCTGTTGTGGGCAAAGTATTGGAGAGAATTATTAGGGATAGGATTTATAGTTATTTAGAGAGAAATGAATTGATGGGGGATAGTCAGCATGGTTTTGTGAAGGGTAGGTCGTGCCTTACTAACCTTATTGAGTTTTTTGAAAAAGTGACCAAAGATGTGGATGGGGGTAAGGCAGTTGATGTGGTATATATGGACTTTAGTAAGGCATTGGATAAGGTGGCCCATGGAAGACTTCTGCAGAAAATGCAGATGTATGGGATAGAGGGTGATTTAGCTCATTGGATTAGGAATTGGCTAGCAGATAGAAGACAGAGGGTGGTGGTTGATGGGAGATATTCATCGTGGAGTTCGGAGACAAGTGGTGTACCTCAGGGGTCTGTTTTGGGGCCCCTGCTGTTTGTAATTTTTATAAATGATCTGGATGAGGGTATTGAAGGATGGATTAGTAAGTTTGCGGATGACACTAAAGTCGGTGGAGTGGTAGATAGTGAAGAGGGTGTTATAGTTTGCAGAGGGACTTGGACAAGTTGCAGAGCTGGGCCGAGAGGTGGCAAATGGAGTTTAATGTGGAAAAGTGTGAGGTAATGCACTATGGCAGGAATAATAAATGTGTAGCGTATAGGGCTAATGGTAGGATTCTTAGTAGTCTTGATGAACAGAGGGATCTTGGTGTGTATGTGCATAGATCCCTGAAAGTAGGCAGTCAAGTCGAGAAGGTTGTTAAGAAGGCATACGGAGTCTTAGCTTTTATTGGTAGGGGGATTGAATTTCGAGCCGCAACGTCATGTTGCAACTGTACAAAACTCTAGTGCGGCCGCACTTGGAGTATTGTGTGCAGTTCTGGTCCCCGCATTATAAGAAAGATGTGGAGGCATTGGAGAGGGTACAGAGGAGGTTTACCAGGATGTTGCCTGGTATGGAGGGAAGGTCTTATGAAGAGAGGCTGAGGGATTTGAGGTTGTTTTCGTTAGAAAGAAGGCGGCTAAGAGGAGACCTTATTGAAACATATAAGATGATTAGAGGTTTAGATAGGGTGGACAGTGATAGCCTTTTTCCTAGGATGGAGAAAGCTAGCACGAGGGGACATAGCTTTAAATTAAGGGGTGGTGGTTTTAGGACAGCTGTCAGAGGTAGGTTCTTTACCCAGAGGGTGGTAAGGGTATGGAATGCCTTGCCTGCGTCAGTTGTAGATGCGCCAAGCTTAGTGGCGTTTAAGAGGTTAGTAGATAAGTTTATGGATGAAAGGGGAATGGTTTAGGTTAGAGGGTCATTTCTTGTTCCTAATTGGTCGGCGCAACATCGAGGGCCGAAGGGCCTGTTCTGCGCTGTAATGTTCTATGTTCTATTAAGTTTACTTATTAGTCATAAACAGGACTTACATTAACACTGCAATGAAGTTTCTGTGAAATTCCCCTACTTGTCACACTCTGGTACCTATTCAGGTCAACACACCTAACCAGCACAGTCTTTCAGAATGTGGGAGGAAACCAGAGCATTCAGAGGAAACCCAAACAGACATGGGGAGAATGTGCAAAATCCACACACGCAGTGACCGAAGCCAGGAATTGAACCCAGATCCCTGGCACTGTGAAGCAGCAGTGATATCCACTGTGCCACCATAACATACATGTTAATCCTGCTTCCACTTTCACATGCTCTCAGGGTTCTGTCTGTTGGTCAAGGGAAGATTAATTTAAACAGACAAAGTTCACTCCGGAGGAGATGAGAAAAATGGCAAAAAGCATAACAGTGCCATATCTGCATGGGTTTCCTCCAGGCGCTCCAACAACAGGCAAGGTAGACTGGCCATGGTCAATGAACAGGGTTACAGGGATGGGGTGGGAGAGGCTGAGCTAGGGTAAGATGCTCTTTCGGAGAGTGAGTACAATGGGCCAAATGGCCTTCTTCTGCACTGCAGGGATTCTATGAAACTTCACACAGCAGCCAATTTTCTTTTAGATTCATTTCATGCAAACATATGATTTAGAAGCAACAACAGGCCATTCGGCCCATTGAGCCTTCCCCACCATTCAATAAGATCATGACTGCTGAGCAGCACAGCGATACAGTGATTCACTGCTGCCTCACAGTGCCAGGAACCCAGGTTTGGTCACTGTTTGTGTAGAATTTGCACATTCTTCCCATGTCTGAGTGGGTTTCCTCGGTGCTCTTGTTTCCTCTCACAGTCCGAAAATCATGCTGATTAGATACATTAGCCATGCTAAATTCTCCCTTAGTGTACTCAAACAGGCACTGGAGTGTGGCGACTGGGGAATTTTCACTAACTTCACTGCAGTGTTAATACAAGCCTGCTTGCGAATTAATAAATAAACTTAAAAGACTAATCCGATTGTAAACTCGGCTCCAGATTCCCGCTGTGTTCCTGAATTCAGTTAGGCAGTTAAACAGACTGTCAACAAGTTATTACTTGTTTTACACTGTCACTGAAGATCATTCTCACTGTAACCCCACCTACCCCAAACTCTGGATTTACAGTTCAATTTTGTCTGATTTTCTCCATGCAACCTTGATGCTGGTTTACTTCCTGTCCTTACAAACCACCAGTATTTCACCAAAGTAAAATCTGCCCATAATTACACGCCCAAGACATTGTGAATAACACAGCGCAGAACGGGAAGCTTTGCCCACTCAGCCACTGCAAACGGTTATTGAGCAAAGTGCAAAAGGTGACACCTTGGAGTTAGTTGTCAACTTTACTGTTATTGCTGCAGACAAATGTGCTGTCAGATGATTTCCTCTGGTGCACTAATTGGAATGAATTTGCATCCTTTAAATATGTTTTTGATTTCATTACACATGGCACACAGGAATATCTGGCAAACACTCGGTGTGGAGTAACAAAGAAAAAATGCTGGAAAATCTCAGCAGGTGGGCAGCATCTGTAGGAAGAGATAACAGCTGATGTTTTGAGTCCAGATGACGCTTTATCAAATCCCTTTGGGGCTTTGACAAAGGGTCATCCGGACCCTTGATGGTCGAGTTATAAGGAGAGGCTGGATAGACTGGGTCTTTTTCCTCTGGAGCACAGGAGGCTTAGGGGTGATCTATAAAGGTCTATAAAATAATGAGGGGCATAGATAAGGTAGATAGTCAATATCTTTTCCCAAAGGTAGGGTCGTCTAAAACTAGAGGGCATAGGTTTAAGGTGAGAGGGGAGAGATACAGAAGTGTCCAGAAGGGCAATTGTTTCCACATAGAGGGTGGTGAGTATCTGGAACAAGCTGCCAGAGGTAGTAGTAGAGACGGGTACAATCTTGTCTTTTAAGAAACATTTAAGTAGTGACATGGCTAAGATGGGTATGAAGGGATATGAGCCAAATGCAGGCAATTGGGATTAGCTTAGGGTTTTAAAAAAAAATGGACAAGTTGGGCTGAAGGACCTATTTCCGTGCTGTAAACATCTATGACTCTATGTGTTTCTCATACAGAGCAGAAGGAGGTATTCAGCCATCACACCTGCAGCAACCACAATCCAACCCAGGCCCTATCCTTGTGACTGCACATATTTACTCTGCTAACCCCCTAACACTAAGGGCCAATTCATCAAGGCCAATCTACCAAACCTGCACATCCTTGGACCATGGGAGGAAACCGGAGCACCCAGAGGAAACCCACAATGCAGCACTTTCTCAGTTCCGAACCAGAGGCTCAGGCTAGACCAGATATTCAAGTCCTGAACCCATATCCTTCTGACTCAACCACAATGGTGATAATTGAATCAAACTGACAACATGTAAAAAAGGGCACTTTTTTTACATCCAGCCCATGATGGCAAGTGCCAGGCATGCCAATATCTAATCGCCCATGGTGCATTGTACTGGGCACCACAATGATACAAACTTGGCAACTGTCTGCACTTAACAGCTTTGAATCTCCAAGCAGGCAACACAAGGTACAATGCTTTCTGTCACAGATTTAATACGGCTATGGAATTTATATTCAAATTTCACATCTTTATACAAAGTTAAACACAGCCCACTTTTCCAACGTACTGGTGGAATTTATAAAATGTTTATTCTGAATAGAGTCTCTTAGCGTCCTGTAGCTCTGAACTGAACAGGTTTACTCACCCTTCAACCCTGGCGAGTCTGTTGTCTAAGATGAAGGCCAGAGGTGCTGCCAACTCCCGCTTGATATGTCCCACCTGAATACCATTCACATTATTTACTTGGACTGCATTACTGTCATAGGGATTGTTTGGCTCTCGTTGAAGTGCGACCATTTCATTATTGCTGACCTAACACAAGTTTAAAAAAAAGTATCACTGAAATGGCATTTCTATATTCAACAGGAATTTTACTTTACTACAACTCCAGCATAATAATTTCACAAGACTATGTTCTGCACACGCATGCATCGATGCCCTCAAAATGAGATTTCCAGCAGCAAACAAGCAAGTTTTCGAGAGCAGCTCTTATTATAAGTGCTGGACAATTATCAGTATATAAACACACTATAAAATTGTTCTTAAATTAATAAATTTTTTAGACAGTAACTAACATTAGGACTTTGCTTAAAAAGGGAAGTAACTATTAAATTGACCAACAACATGAATGTGAGAAAAATGTTCCGATGCATTAGAATACATTATCCAATAGAGAAAATGTTCTTCCGATTTGAAGAATATTCATATATTGGCTTGACTGTTCCAATCTTCCCTTGTCTTTTCTTTGAAGCCGCTCTGACATTTGTCCCAGTTCTTATGTTTGAACAGATAAATGAGCGTTTTTCAAAGACTTTGAAGATCTGTGATTAGGTCCTTTATCCTTGATCTGCTCTTTTGTCCATGTTTGAACCAAGGATGTAATAAGGTTTTTGAATATCGATGCAATTTTTGACTATTTCATACTTTGAAGAGCTTGGAAATGTATCACACAATGAGACAGACAGACTTCTGAGGGACCCAGACAGATTGGGTGAATGGACAGACCCATGGCAAATGAATTTTAACACAGATGCATAAAGCTTATATTTTGATAGGAAGAATGAAGAGAGCTATAGAAACTGAATGGTGCAATTTTTAGGGGAGACTGCAAGAACAGAGACACTTGGAACTGTGGCTGGAATTTTATCGGTAGCTTGCCTAGATTCCAGGGACAGGCGAGGCTTGCAGAATGGCAGAATATATGAACTTCAAGAGGACGTGCCAGTAAAATTCCGCCCTGTTTATGCTACGACGATACTGCGCCTTTAAGAAATATATTTGTGTCATGTTTCTTGTGCAGGGTCTGTTTTAGCAGTTTGCTGTATTATCAATGCTGTCTGTACACAGCAGTTAATGTATTGCTGCAGTAGAATAATTGATCTTAATTGCTACAATGTTTGTTTAATCTGGATTAATGTGAGCATGTTATTTTCGTGTTTTCCCCTGGGGTTTTTCAGAGTGGGGCTGGATTAGGTTGATTAACAAATAAGGTCAGGTAACTGAATGGAGCTAGACTTACACAAAAAAAAAGTCAGTTGCTGCAGAGAAAAGTAGCCCTTTCTCTGTCTGAAGTCTGGAGACTGGGATCTGCCAGAGAATAGGTTTATTTCTCTGAAGCCCGGCTACTTGAGAATATATCCTTCTCTGGAAATTGCTATATGTGAGTCAGAAGGCAGGTGTATTTCTGTATCTGTCCAGGGGAGTTAAAAGGCTTAGAATCTAGCATCCATCTGAAAATATTTGCTTTTTGTTGCTAACTGATTCTGAAGTCAGGTTTATATCTATGGGAATATTGTTTAAATTGAAACTACAGAGGCGGGTAGTTAAGAATTATACTTCGTCATGTCTCAGCATTTTATTTGGTAAAAGTTTTGTTAATTCTTTTTGTTATATTCTAATGGTATTCGAAAATAAAGTTTGTTTTGATAAAAGCTTCCTACTCCTGCTCCTAGTTCTTATGACACATTGAGAAGGCTGCTAAAAAGCGCATGGAATCCTTGGCTTTATTAGTAGAGGCATAGAGTTTAAAAACAAGGTTATTGTGGAAAATCATTATAAACCATTAATTAGGCCTCAGTTGGAGGGCTGTGCTGAATCTTCAGCAACACATATAAGCAAGGATGCCAAGAGAGAATGAAGAACAACTTTACTGGGATGAGAATATCAGTTATGTGAGAAACTAGATAAGCTGGGAAGGGCAAGAGGTCATTCGATGAAAAGATTTTGAAAATCGTTAATGGTTCAGATGGAGTAAATAATGAGAAACTGTTCCCACTAGCAGAAAGATCAATAAGCAGAAGACAGATAAGGTGATGGATGAAGTAGCAGAAGTTTTTCTGTTTTTCCTGATATTATACGGACGCACCACAATCCTGGTTCATATCAACCAACAATTTGTGAATTTAGCAGATGGTTTTACAGCCAGATGCCCTCCCTGTTGTCAAACCTCCCTATTTATCTAGCTAACAAATAGCACCAACACACAATGGCCTGCCTGCACAAGTGACTGGGCTTTTTTCGAGCCAACAAGTCCTGAAGTGGGATTCGAAACCAGAACCTTCTGGCTCAGAGGCAGGGCAGCTGCCTATTGAGTCACTCCAGCTCTTGGCAAAAGTACCAGAGGTAATAGCGGGGACAAAAAATGAAATATACTTCATTAATTGTGATCTTGGATGCACTGCCTACAAGGGTGGTGATGTAGATTCATTCATAATTCCCAAAAGAGAACTGAAGATAATTTTCTTTTTATTACAGGGCTAAAAGGAAAGGGGAATCGGAGTGGGGTGAAATGGAATTTTGGAACATGTTCACATCACACACAGCAGTTTCACTCCAATGGCTAAAAACACACAACACTTTTTTTGGGAAGAGGAGGAAGAAGGGAATGGGAACTCTCATTTTAATGAATGAATTCAAGGAGATGATGGGGAGGAAGACTGCAACAGCAAAAAGAATAAGTAGATGATAATACTTAAAAGCGCACCACTTCATTTACAATACATTCCTGGATTCATAGAATCATAGAATCTCTGCAGTGCAGAAAGAGGGCATTTCGGCCTGTACCATTAACAATCCAACCCATACTCCCCTAGCCCCATATATTTACTCTACTAATTGACATTAAGGGGCAGTTTAGCATGACCAATCAACCTAATCCTGCACATCTCTGGACTGTGGGAGGAAACTGGAGCATCCGGAGGAAACCCACACAGTCATGGGGAGAACATGCAAACTCCACACAGACAGACAGTCACTTGAGGCCAGAATTGAACCCTCCTTGGCGCTGTGATGCAGCCGTGCAAACCATTTTGCCACCGTGCCGCCAACTGTCATTGATGTAGGATTAATTAGTTCTGCCAATATCTTGATGTTTCAAAGGAAAATGAACAAAAAGAGAGAATGTTTGATAATGTGATCCGTGAGGCCCAAGAAGTATTATGAAATATAAATAAACTTTGTCTCGAGCCCCTCTGATGTTCAATGCGAAGGCATTCCAAATCCCAGAAGGGAAACTTGGAACATCAAATATTTCTTCTAGTTTAGAGTAGTTTAAACTATGAAGTCTAAAAGAAACAGCCGCCTTCTGCTTTCTTTTCCCCACAGCATGACTTTCTGAAAGAACTTGCTTTGCAGCTAGGTATGGCTATTTATCTTTGCAATAATGTGAAAAGAGATGAAGCCCAGTGAGGAAAGGAGCCTTATTGTAAATTATTCAAATTATAGAAAAATTATTAAACTCTAAAACACAGATCAAGAAAGGCAATATAAAGAACAACATTTATAATTAACTACAATAATCGTTACCCAGACAGTTGCTTGAATTACCCCCCAATCTAAATCTACTTTCCTAAACTCTGAGAATATACCTTTCTCAAAACAACATCTCATAGGTTTCAATGACTCTGAGCTAAATCTAGCCAAGGTCTGGATAGAGCAGATGTGAAAAGAATGTTTCCAGTAGTAGGAAAATTTAGAACCAGAGGCACAACCTCAGGCTAAAGGGACACTCCTTTAAAACAGTGATGAGGAGGAATTTCTTTAGCCTGATAGTGGTGAATCTGTGGAACTTTTTGCCGCAGAAGGCTGTGGAGGCCAGGTCACTGAGTGTCTTTAAAACAGAGATAGAAAGGTTCTTGACTTAATAAGGTGATCAGGGTTATGGGGAAAAGGCAAGAAAATGGGGATGAGAAAAAAAAAATCAGCCATGGTCGAACAGACTCGATGGATTAAGTGGCCTAATTCTGCTCCTATGTCTTACAGTCTAAATAAATACTACATGGGAATCGGAGCTGTTTTTTGAAAAATCTTTCTTTGAGTTTAGAGTACTTTAAACTATGAGGGCTAATAGAAATAGCCTGCTTCTGCTTTCTTTTCCCCAAAGCATGACTTTCTGGGAGAACTCTGCTTTGCAACTGGGCATAGCTATGGCCTAGCTCCCTAGGCTGCTATTCTCCACAGTATGTTTCACACTGCTACTAGGCTAATCCACACCTCACAACTCCCCAGTGCAGCTAAATCATTCATTTAATTCCAGGTTCCAAACATAATGCACAGCATACATCTTCCTTAAATGTTTTTAAATAGAACTAATACACCTAGATTTTTCCAATCAACATATTTTAACGAGTAACCGTGGCTTACCATATTTAAGAGAGGCTGGTTATAAAATGTAGGCCATTTCACATGATTTGATGAATGAAGGGTTATCAAATACATCAGAGTCTAAGGTGATCTTTGTACCAAAGATAGCAAACTCCTGATCAATTATTTTAATTGATTCACTCAGTGAAACTCAAATACAAGAAGTCATTAAAAAGGAAAATGTTGGTCTTCACCCAAACATGATGCGAATTAAAAACTGCAAAAGGAATGGTGCTTCAGTTGTACAGAGATTTTTTTTCGGATTCTATCTGCCATGCTGCAATCTATTTTGGTTGTTTACCTCAGGAACAATACATTGGCCTAGGAGGTGACAGGAATAGGGATGTTTTGCTGCACTTGTATGGGGCATTAGTGAGACCATACCTGGAGTACAGCGCACAGTTTTGGTGTCTTTATCTAATAAGGATGTCTTTGCTATGGACGGGAGCAGCGAAGGTTTACCAGGCTGATTCCTGGGAAGGTAAGTCAGTTATATGAGGAGAGACCAAGTCAGTTAGGATTGAATTTGTTGGAATTTAAAAGAGTGAGAGGGATTCTTATGGAAACTTATAAAGGGTTATAAGAGGGTTAGACAAGGTAGATTTTAGAAAGAATGTTCCCAATGATTGAGGAGTCCAGAATTAGGAGTCATAGTTTGAGGATAAGGGGTAAACCTTTCAGAACAGACGCAAGGAGAAATTTCTTCACCCAGAGAGAGTGTGGAATTTACTACCAGAGAAAGGAGTTGCGGCCAAAACATTATCTCATTTCAAAAAGAAATTAGATATAACTCTTGGGGTTTAAAAGATATGGGAGGAAAGGGGGACCAGGATATTGAATTTGATAATCAGTCATGATCAAAATGAATGGTGGATCACGTTCTAATGTTTCTGTGTTGCACAGGTTAACCAGAACAGTGCCAGCAACAAATTAAGGGAGTGTGTGTGTGTGTGTGTGTGTGTTTGTGTGTGTTGGTCACACAAACCTGCTTTGCATTTCCAGGAGTTTTGAAAGTTGTGTGGAATGCTTAAAGCCATTCGATAAGAGTAGATACCAAGAAACCATTCCGAGAGGGACAAGAGAGCACAGTAAAGCTTATCACTAAGCCATTTACGAGTGAGATCAGAAAGCACTTCAACACATCCACCCCTCCCCCTCCGCCTCCCCCCAACCCCCTCCCCATCACACCCGGCCCACAATACAAAGAGTAGTAGAAATTAAAGGAATAGGAATAGCATGTTAAGACTGAAAATATATATTTTTCAATTATAGTATCATAGACAGAGATCAAAGGCAAATAAATGCAACTGATATGCCGGCCACAGAAACCCATAATAAAAAGGAAACTATGACAAAAAATGGAGACCTTTGCCCAGAAGATAATGCAAAGTTGCAAAGGGATCCATGCAGTGTTCAAAAGCAATAAACTGCAGACTTGACATTGCACCATCAAGCCCATTTACTTTCCAAACACACAATACCTTCAATTTGTCTGTCTGGCAGCCTCTCAGTGACACGAAGTTTCTAAACTTTCACATACTTCAGTTAAATGTTGGGAACATTGAAGCCATTGTCTTCGCTCCCCACATGCACCCTTGCCAATGATTCCATCCTTCTTCCTACCAGATTTCGCAGACTAAAACAGACCGTTTGCAATCTTGGTGGGCATACTTCGCCCTGAGATGAATTGCAGTCACATATCTGCATCTTCACCAAGTTCCTAACCCATCAGCTCTGTGCTCGCTAATTTAAACCGGCTCCCAGTCAAGCAACCATTTAATAAAAGACTGTGTTCCTTGTTTTCAAATCCATCCATAGTCTGACCCTCCCCCTGCAGTCCCACAACCTCCGAGACATCTGCACTCATCTAATTCTGACCTCTCGAGCAATCCAATGTTAATTGTTTCATCACTACTACCTGTGCCCTCATTTGCCTGGAACGCAAATCTTGTCATTTTCTCCCTCTCTACCACATTCCTTCTTTTCCATCCTCACAGGCAGTCCTTAAAGCCTTCCACATCGACCAAACTTTTAGTAATCTACTCTGATATTGCTTTATGTGGGTCAGTGTCTCAATGTTTAAAAAGTTCATCATCCATCCTGGACAATTAATTATGTCAAGGGAATTTTATAATTATTTGGCATTTAACCAATGTGCCAGCATGGGTGGCATATTGGCACAGTGGTTAGCACTGCTGCCTCACAGCATAAGGAACCAGGGTCAATTCCAGGTCACGATCTGTGTGGAGTTTGTACATTCTCTCCATGCCTGCACGGGTTTCCTCCGGGTGTTCCAGTTTTTTCCCCACACTCCAAAGAAGGCTAGATGGATTGGCGGGATTAAATTGCCCCTCAGATGGGGCAATGAGGGGCTTGCTCACGCACCTGATGAGAGAGCAGTGCTCTGAAAGTTTGCAATTCCAAATAAACCTGTTGGACTTTAATCTGGTGTTGAGAGATTTCTTAATGTGTCAGGAGGTTAGCAAGGTAAATACATGTGATTACCGGGATAGGGCCTGGATGGGATTGTTGTCAATGCAGGCTTAATGGGCCAAATGGTCTCCTTCTCCATTTAGTGATTCCATGAATCTCTACACAAATCTCTTCAATTGGCTCTTGCATTCTTCATGCAAGACAAACAATTCAGAAGAATTGAAGACAAAGAATTGCAAGACAAAGAATTCAGAAAGTTAATGTTACACTGCAATGGGAGAGAGAGCAGACTTACCACTCCAGTGTAATAACGCATCCCAACCACATTCCCACGTAGGTTTCCAAATAAAACAGAATCCAGATCCTCATCTGGTGCTGCAGCATCATCTGTTAACGTGCGGTTTATCATCTGGGATAGCGACTCCTCTGGGTCCGGAGCAAAAAGGAAACTGCCATCGGAAAACTGGGATGCAGATCGTCCCCCCAGATATTGGGAACTGTACCAATTCCGCCAAAATAACATGCTGCAGGAGCAAAAGGAAAACCAACTGTTATCGTGGTTAGGAGAATGACAAGCTATTTAAACCGAAAGCACTTCAAGCTGTCTCACTGCATGCACCACGAGACACTGCAAATGCTTGTTGTTGTGCACATCACAAACTCTTCATTTTAATAAGGGCTCCTGTATTAATTTAGAAACAAGCTCCAACTCTTGCCGAGCTGTAAACCTCTCAACTTTTCTCTCTAACTGAATCGTAATCTAAGAGTGATGCTTTACAGTTAAATAACACCTATTTTTAAAAAAAGTTTATTGCTATCTCAAAGAGTTACAGAGCCAACAAGGGGAGTGGACGGCATAATCCGTCTCTGTGTTTGCTCCAAAAAACAATTCAAATTGAATCTAATTCACTGCCCCCACTAAAGAGACAGATTAAATCCAAGCTGGCAAAAACAGGCATTACACTTGATCTCAGACTTGGTCTTAGCCAAAAAGTTTTGTTTTGCAAGAATATACTTTATTCAGAAAATATCTGAAAGGAACAGTGCAAAGCATTTCAAATCAAATAAACAGGAAAGTGCAATGATATTTACATTGTCAGCAGAGATCAAAATGCATCTGAGCTGCTTCAACACAGTAAGGAGAACACTACAGGCATTCCAATATTTTCAATACAGAAATTACAATGTTGTTTAAGATCATACACATAGGTCATGTTACATTTCCTTTATACTGTCAGGATTGTTGTCCTAGTGGTTTTACACCATTACCAGCCCCTTGGCGTACATTGATATAGCCAAACAGTTGTTATGAGTAAACTAGGGCATATGTGTCTAACTGTGGTAGATGACCCCATGTCTTCTCCTGGAAGTACAGCAATGAGCACCTTTTTCACTTTCCAATGCCCCAGGGAAAAAAAAATTAACAAAATTAGCTTTGCCAAGCCTCTGAAATTAGAGTTCGAAACTAACATTTTATACCATTGAATCTCTTAAGTGCAGGAGGAACCATTCGGCCCATCAAGTCTGTGCTAACAACAATCACGCCCAGGCCCTATCTCCACAAACTCACATATTTATCCTGCTAATCCCCCTAATGGGGGATTTAACGTGGCCAATCAACCTAACTTGCACATCTCTGGAGTGTAGGAGGAAACTGGGGCACCTGGAAGAAACCCATGGAGAACATGAAAACTCCACACTGTCACCCAAGGCTAGAATCAAACCTGGGACCCAGGCACTGTGAGACAGCTATGCTAACCACTGTGCCGCTCTACATATTTACAAAATATATTCAGGCAAGAATTTTGACATAGTAGTGGAGGGACCATCCTACAGATATTGACCCTTCCAACACGATATGTGTCAAATATCTACAGAGAAAAGTCTCTGGAGTCTGTGAAAGAGTCCACTTTCGAAATCAGCAAGAACACACTAGATTTGTAACTGAAAGTGGTTTTAGATGGAATACGTTGAGATTGTTTGAATACATTTTTGTTTTTTAAAAAAAGGGAGAGCCAGTAAGGGCCTCTGTCAATGATACATTTGAAAGATTTGCATCTTTTGACCCCAAGGATTTGACTCTGGTTTCGGTGCAGATTACAGAGTGGAGTGCAATGTCGGTCCACCTCCTGTTTTACTCGTGATTAAAAAGCGACTGCATGTCGCGGCAAGGTTGAAAGCTTTGCTGGGCTTTTTTTTGTCATTTCAGATCAATCGCGTCCAAGAACGGGGGAGGGGGAAACAAAATCTCCCGCTGACCCCGTTCCTGACAGATCAGGCCCCAAAACAAGGCTGGTGAGTCATTCTCACCCTCCACCATCTCCATTCTCCCTCCCCACCCCCTTGACCTGACATTTCCCCTGGATTACTGATCTTTACAGGAAAGCAGACACGAGCATGGATGTGAAGGCAGGTCAAAAGCACAACATTCAGCCACAGCTCCTGTGTTTATGCAGAGCTCAGCCAAAGGCCAACCCTTCTCACAAAAACACACACACTTTCTAACATAAACCCCCCCAGCTCCGCGCACACAGACACACACAAAGCTTTATTCTACCTCTGCAAACAATGGGCAATCTTCAGGGCAAAAATCAAATCTTCCCACCTGTCAGTGATTTACAAACAACAACAACAAGGGCCTGGGGACTGAGACAACATTCAGACAGCTCCCCAACACCGCCTCCTGAACATTTCCCATTCCCTGGCAAGCCCTCCATTGATTGGCAGCGGGTCTCAGCCATTCACAGCGGCCCCTCGACCCCTTCCAGCCTATCAGAGCAGCGGAGAGGCGGGACCGCCGCCACGCACAAGCGTCAATGATAAAATCAAATAGATACAGTGTAGCAGCCAATCAGGCATCATTTGTCATTCTAATTCATAAAGGCAGGATGTTGCTGCCTGCTTGTAAATATTGTCCAGCCTGCTGAATGTTTCTTTCTAAGGCTGTAAATAAAAGTCAAGTTTATTTGTTCATCACAGGTAAGGTTTACATTAACACTGCAATGAAGTTACTGTGGAATTCCCCCAGTCGCCACAGTCCACCGCCTCTTCATAGCCTGAAGAAGTATCATGTCTGACAGAGGGAAAAGAGGCAAAAGGACTGGGGCAAAGGCGGAGCAAAGCGGCGTCGCAAAGTGCTTCATGGGCAACACCAAGCCGGCCATCTGCCCACTTCGCTGGCCGTGACAGAGTCAGTCAGATCTCAGGCTTGATTTATGAGGAGACCCGCGGGTTGCTGAAGGTTTTCCCTGGAGATGTGGTCACCTACCCCCGAGCACGCCAAGCGCAAGGCGGTCACCATCATGGATGTGGTGTATGCTCTGAAATGCCAGGGCTGCACTGTTTATGGATTCGGCAGCTGAACAAATTCACCCAACCAGCACATCTTTCAGAATGTGAGAGGAAACTGGAGCACCCGGAGGAAACCCATGCAGACACTGGGAACCCATGCAGAATGTGCAAACTCCACACAGACAGTGACCCAATCAAACCCTGGTACCTGGTGCTGTAAAGCAACAGTGCTAACCACTGTGCTACTGTGCCGCTTCACAGCTCTTAGATCTCACAGCTCTTTGATTTATTTAAATTTATTTATTATTGTCACAAATAGGCTTACATTAGGCTTACATTAGCAACGCAATGAAGTTACTGTGAAAATCCCCAAGCTGCCACACTCTGATATTTGTTCGGATACACTGAGGGAGAATTTAGCATGGCCAGCACACCTAACCAGCATGGCACAGTGGCACAGTGATTAGCACTGCTCCATCAGAGCACTAGAGACCCAGGTTCAATTCTTGCCTTGGATCACTATGTGGAGTTTGCCTGTTCTCTCCCAGTTTCCTCCCATGCTCTTAAAATATGCAGGTTAGGTTTATTGGCCATGCTAAATTAACCCTAGTGTCAGGGAGATTAGCAGGATAAATATGTGGGCTTATGAGAATAGGGCCCAGATGGGATTGTGGGCAGTGGAGACTTGATGGGCTGAATGGCCTCCTTCTGCACTGTAGGGGTTCTATAATTCTATGACTTTTCGAATGTTGAAGGAAACGGGAGCATCGGAGAAAATCCATACAAACATGGGGAAAATTAGACTCTGCACAGAAAGTGACCCAAGCCAGGAATCGAACTCGGGTCTTTGGTGCTGTGAGGCAGCAGTGCTAACCACTGTGCCACTGTGCATCCAAATATTGTGAAACATGCTGAATATTTATTTTAAAGGTGCTGTAAATATCTCTCAGGTCTCTCTTGATTTAATTTATTATTGTTACATGTATTAACATACACGAAAAAGTATTGTTTCTTGTGCGCTATGCAGCCGAAACATACCATTCATAAAGAAAAGAAGAGGGTGCAGAATTTAGTGTTACAGTCATAGCTAAGGTGTAGAAAAAGATCAACTTGGTGGCAGGAAAGTTAATAGAATGTTATCACTTATTGCAGGGGGAATTGGACACAAAAGTAGGAAGGTTATGCTTCAGTAATACAGACCATTGATCAGACCACATCCAGCGTACTGTGTACAATATTGTCTCCTTATCTAAGGATGTAAATGCAATGGGAGCAGTTCAGAGAGTGTTCATAAGCAGGACTCAAACCTTCTTATTCCTTGCCATTTCAACACATCATCCTGCTCTCTTATCCACATGTCTGTCCTTGCAATCTGTTGTAACATTCCAGTGAAGCCCAGAGCAAACTAGAGGAAAACCATCTCATCTTCTCTGTTGGCACTTTACAGCCTTCTGGAGTTAACATTGAGTTCAACAACTTCAGGGCATGAACTCTTTCCTCCACCTCCAGTCCATTTCCATTTATTTGATTATTTTTAACCTTTTTAATCAATTTTATTCCTTCATATTTATATCATTATTTTCAATTTTCATTTCTCTCATCATTTACTTGAACCACTTCTTAAAAATCTCGCTTTTCGACTTTCCCCCCTCCCCCACATCTCACTCAGGCTTTTGCCACATGCCTCAGATTGTCCTTTGACACTCTGCTACTTTGTTCTTCCATTTACATATAAAAACCTCTTAACGTGCTGCTATTAACACCAATCTTAACCATGATCATTGTCATTTACATTTCCTTTGTCTTTCTATGAATCATTGTCAAGTACAACTCTCGCCTTACTCTTACAGTATAAATTTTATTGTATTTTCTGTCTTCAGTTCTAACGAAGGATTATTCAGTCTCAAAACTTTGGCTCTATTCTCTCTACACTAATTCTATCAGACCTGCTGAGATTTTCCAACATTTTCTGTTTTTGGTCTCTAAACTAATACCTGGATTGGACAATTGTTTTACAATGAAAGGTTGTACAGGCTAGGCTTTTATCTGATGGACTTTAGAAGGTGATTTGATTAAATCATTTAAGAACCTAAAGGCATTTTGGCAGGTTCGATGTAGTGAACATGTGCTTTTTGTTGGAGAATCTATTATTAATGGGCATGTTTAAAAACAATGGGTGGTCCATTTAGGACAGAGATAAGGAGAAATTTGCCTCAGAGTTTTGAGTTCTTGGAACACTGTTCCTCAAAAGGTAATGGAAACAGAGTCTTTGAATATACTTAAAACAAAGATAGAGAGATTGTTGATAAGCAAGGCAGTGTTTTTGGGGGTAGGTGGAAATTTGAGCTGGAAATTCCACCCAAATTGCCGTTGCAAGTGGGGATAGAACATAGAACATTACAGCACAGAACAGGCCCTTCGGCCTTCGATGTTGCGCCGACCAATATAAAAAGCAATGCCCCTCCAAACTAAACCATTCCCTTCTCTTCCATATACTTATCAACTAACCTCTTAAACGCCACCAAACTTGGCGCATCTACAACTGCTGCAGGCAGGGCATTCCACTCCCGAACCACCCTTTGGGTAAAGAACCTACCTCTGATATCCGTCCTATAACTATCACCCCTTAATTTAAAGCTGTGGCCCCTCGTGCTAGCTTTCTCCATCCTAGGAAAAAGGCTATCACTGTCCACCCTATCTAAACCTCTAATCATCTTATATGTTTCGATAAGGTCCCCTCTTAGCCGCCTCCTTTCTAACGAAAACAACCTCAAATCCCTCAGCCTCTCTTCATAAGACCTGCCCTCCATACCAGGCAACATCCTGGTAAACCTCCTCTGTACCCTCTCCAATGCCTCCACATCTTTCTTATAATGTGGGGACCAGAACTGCACACAATACTCCAAGTGCGGCCGCACTAGAGTTTTGTACAGTTGCAACATGACGTTGCGGCTCCGAAATTCAATCCCCCTACCAATAAAAGCTAAGACTCCATATGCCTTCTTAACAACCTTATCGACTTGACTGCCTACTTTCAGGGATCTATGCACAAATACACCAAGATCCCTCTGTTCATCAACACTATTAAGAATCCTACCATTAGCCCTATACTCTACACATTTATTATTCCTGCCAAAGTGCATTACCTCACACTTTTCCACATTAAACTCCATTTGCCACCTCTCGGCCCAGCTCTGCAACTTGTCCAAGTCTCTCTGCAAACTATAACACCCCTCTTCACTATCTACCACTCCACCGACTTTAGTGTCATCTGCAAATTTACTAATCCATCCTTCAATACCCTCATCCAGATCATTTATAAAAATTACAAACAGCAGGGGCCCCAAAACAGACCCCTGAGGTACACCACTTGTCACCGAACTCCACGATGAATATCTCCCATCAACCACCACCCTCTGTCTTCTATCTGCTAGCCAATTCCTAACCCAATTAGCTAAATCACCCTCTATCCCATACATCTGCATTTTCTGCAGAAGTCTTCCATGGGCCACCTTATCAAACGCCTTACTAAAGTCCATATATACCACATCAACCGCCTTACCCCCATCCACCTCTTTGGTCACTTTTTCAAAAAACTCAATGAGGTTAGTAAGGCACGACCTACCCTTCACAAAACCATGCTGACTATCCCCAATCAATTCATTTCTCTCTAAATAACTATAAATCCTATCCCTAATAATTCTCTCCAATACTTTGCCCACAACAGAAGTAAGACTCACTGGCCTATAATTCCCTGGTAGGTCTCTCTTCCCCTTCTTGAACAAAGGGACCACATTCGCTATCCTGCAGTCCTCTGGAACCACACCCGTAACCAACGACGACCTGAAGATCAGAGCCAGAGGCTCTGCAATCTCCTCTCTTGCCTCCCAGAGAATCCTAGGGTAAATCCCGTCCGGCCCAGGGGACTTATCCAACTTCAAACCCTCGAGAATATCTAGCACATCCTCCCTATCTACTTCGATACCTTCCAGTTTGCTACCCTGTACCTCAGTGTTCTCCATAACTACATTTACATCACCCTGCGTGAATACCGAAGAGAAATATTTATTCAGTGCCTCTCCAATCTCTTCAGGCTCCACGCACAGCTTCCCACTGCTGTCTATGACTGGCCCTAATCTTGTCCTAACCAATCTTCTATTCTTAACATATCTAAAGAAAGCTTTAGGATTCTCCTTAATCCTATCAGCCAAAGTCTTCTCGTGTCCTCTCTTAGCTCTCCTCAATTCACTCTTTAGCTCCCTCCTGGCTAATCTATAGCTATCCATTGCGCTAACCGAGCCTTCAAGCCCCATCCTGACATAAGCTGGATGGACAATTTGGTGCTCAGCCAAATCTCTGTTCACTGCAACAGGAACAGAAAACTCCACTGCTGTGAATGGCCAGATTCCCTGTGGAGTGGGTAATACAGTCAAAGAACAAAGAACAATACAGCACAGAATACAGCCTCCAAGGCTATGCTGATCACGTTGTCCTATCTAGACCAACTGCTTGTATCCATCTATTTCCCACTTGTTCATATATCTATACAGATAAATAGTAAATGTCACTAACATATTTGCCTTAAGCATCTCACTTGCCAGCGCATTCCAAGTCCCCACCACACTCTGTGTAAAAGATCTCCCAACTCCCGCACCCCGCCCGTCCGCCCAAAATCAGCTGAGCCTTGATTTTAATAAATGGTGGAGCAGGTTCAAAGTGGCCTGTTCCTGTTCCTGATCTGTATGTTGTGTTCCATATGAAAGAGAGAAACAGGACTATTCAGAACTGATTTTTGGCATTGCTTTTAAACATTAATCCTTGTTTTTTCATCCACAGATGTTGCCAGGCCTGCTGACCATTTCCAACACTTACCATTTTTATTTCAGGTTTCCAGCATCTGCAGAATTTCACTTCCATTATTTTTAAACATGATTCATTATAGTTAATCTGCTGATTTCCTGTCTATTTTTCTATGCTGCAGGACGCCCCCAGATTTTTCTAATTCCATTCTTTTTTTTTATCCTTTCTCAAGACGATTGTATTACTGGCTAAGCCAGCATTTATTGCCCATTTTCTATGGGTGACACTGTGGCACAGTGGTTAGCACTGATGCCACACAGGATTCGATTCCTGGCTTGAGTCATTGTCTGTGTGACCCTACATTCTCCCCGTGTCTACGTGGCTTTCCTCCATGTGCTCCGGTTGTCTCCCACAGTTCACTCTTTAGGTTGATTGACCATGGTAAATTGACCCTTAGTAGCAGGGGGGCTAGCAGGATAAATACGTGGAGTTACGGGGATAGAGGCTGGGTCAGTGCAGACTTGATGGGCCCAATTTTACCATTTTCATTCTAAATGCTGGGCATAATTCAGATCCATCTTTAGAAATCTGCTTTCAGGCACCCACACAGCACTCAGCCTGAAAACAAAAATGCAAGGTCCCATTTGTGCAGTGGGAGAGCCTTAGTGCAGCCAAAATGATTGGAGCTCTGATTGCGCATGCGCACTTAGAAACAAATTTGAAAAAGCACGCCTGGGTCAGATTGTTCCCGGGCCACAGAAAGTGGAGAAAATGGCCCGGGAGCGAAAAGTGGGAGCGATGGCCCCCACACACATCACTGTCCCCCTTTTCCACCCTCCCACTACCCACACACATCGCTGTTCCCTTTCTCTACTGCCCCACTATCCGCACAGATCACTCTCCCCCTTATCCACCTCCCCACTACCCACACACATCACTGTCCTCCTTCTCCTCCACCCCCCCCCCCCCCCCCCCCACCACTTTCTGCTTCCCAGACCAATCGCCACCCCGGCCCCAATCCTCCCCCACTGATCGCCCACAGAATTGAAGCAGACTCCCCTGTTCCCCCAACCCCCTTCCCAATCAGAGATCCATCTGCTCCCCTCCAATAGTGAGCGATTGGGTCTCCCTTCCTTCCCCCAGAAATACATTTTACCCGCCTCCCTCTTCCCCCTCACACAGACAACAATCTGGCCTCACTCCTCCCCCCTTCCTCACCCCCACATCACCACAGAGGTACACCTGACCTCCCTCCTCCTCCAGACAATGATCAGCCCTCCCTTCACCCCCATCCCTACCACTGATCTGAGGATCTGAGTCAGAGAACCGTTGGAAACACTGAACATGGTCTTCAGCAGCTGGAAAGCCCAATTCAGATTTTTATTCAGCAGGCGCGGTTCCAGATTAGCAAGTGCAGTGGGAAAGGGGAAAATGCTGATAAAAGTTGCATGGGCAATTCATTAATTCAATTTAAATGCATGCAAATGCATTTAAATCACCATTGCACCCATTTTGACCGGGTTTCGGTAAAGTGGCAATCTGCATGGACATGGGCATGGATCGCTTTAATGATCTCACATCCGACTTTACTATGCCCGAAAATGGGAGTGATGCAATGGCAAAACCGGATCCGATGGGCCGAATGGCCTCCTTCAATACTGTAGGAATTCTATCATTCTAATTGCCCGTGCTGCAGTGTATGTGGTGTAGATACACCTACAGTGCTGTAAGGGGCTGAGCTCCAGGACTTTGACCCAAAGACAGTAAATGCGCAGCAATAGAGATCCAAGTCAGGATGGTGTGTGTCTTGCACCGGAGTTTGCAGATGGCAATGTTCCAATGCTTCTGCTGCACTTGTCCCTCAGATGTACGAGTCAATACAACAAATATTGTAAGGTAATTGAATCCTTAACAGTGATCCCCAATTAAGTCATCGAGGTTTGAGTTACATCTAGGCAGGATTCTGACTTAGAGGCGTTCAGTCATAATCCAACGGATGGTAGAGTCACACCATTGGCTCCTCAGCCAAGCACATACACCAAATGTCCGAACCTGTGGTTCCTCTCGTACTGAGCAGGATTACTATTGCAACAACACTTTGTAATCATCAGTAGGGTAAAACTAACCTGTCTCACAATGATCTAATCCCAGCTCACGTTCCCTATCGGTGGGTGAACAATCCATAGCTTGGTGAATTCGGCTTCACGATGATAGGAAGAGCCGACATTGAAGGATCAAAAAGCGACGTCGCTGTGAACGCTTGGCTGCCACAAGCCAACATTATTAGCCACTTTAAGACTTGAATAGCAGGTTAGGTGTAAAGATTCGCATTCTAATCAGTAATCTGTAAACAGTCTGTGTTGGTATGTGTGCTGTTGGAGACCAGAGCACCTCATTCACCTGACAAAGGCCATAGGTTGAAAGTTTGTGAGTTTACTATCAAATAAATCGGTTGGATTTAAACCTGGTGTTGTCAGACTTCTTACTGTGTTTACCCCAGTCTAACGCCAGCATCTCCGCATCAAGTTTGAGGTTTTCCGGCATAGTGCTGTCTGAAGTTTCTGATGCACTAACATATGTTAAAAATTAATTAATTTTGGGTTGTATTTATTGTTTCTTACAATCCCAGCTGATCTTAATACTTGACAAGTCAGATCCCAGAATGAAACCTGGCTTGACTTATCATATTCTTTTTGAAATTGTGGAGGAAAATTACTAAACAAATTCACAGGAGACTGCTGGTGAAGTTTTAATACAAATAATAACATTTATTAAACAAGAAAAATGAATTTTATTACACCAGACAAGAAAAGTTGGACAGATCTCAATACAAATGAAAGAAGATACTTCAAATTCACACTATTTCATTTACTCCAGCAATATCTTTGCAGAAACATTAATCAGTGAAGCATTGCCACTAGCCTGATACACTTGGAACTGACTGGGTTTCTTCTGATGGGCTCCTTTTCACCTAACTCAGATCTCACCCAGAAACACCCAAAATTCACACTCTAAACTCATTCAGTCTTCAATGGCGGAGCAAACAAAATGAGTTCCCCAAAATCAGTCTTCCAGTTGCACTTCCTCTAAACCGATAACTTTACAGACTATTCAGTAAACCGTTGCCCCCAAAAGCCTTGCAGTATTTCTTATCAGAGAGCTTCCTGTCCTCACTAACACACGGAACTTCATTTCCTGTGTCTAGGCAACACTACAGATTTTTCTAACTTTAGGTTTTTTCCTCAGAACTATTCAACTTTTAACCCTTTTGAACCCATCTCTCCTACTGCAGGATTTGTAAAACATGACTAAAAATTTATATATACAAGCAAGAGATATGGGCTGGGATTCTCCCAGTCCGTTGTGCTGCTAGAGTAGCAGAGTGGGCCAAGAGACATCAGCAGGGGCCTGTAGTGGGACTCACAACTGGGATCTGGGCAATCATGAGTGTCCCAGGCACATTTTTTCCATGTAATTACGATTACTATGTGGAAATCCGTATTCCCATATGATTAGCAAGCTTGGGATGGAAGTCTCGGGGACCGCTATTGTCTCCCCACCCCCCCCCCGCTGTTGGGAGTAGTTTCCAGCAATGTGATTTACAACTGCTCCTTCTGGCACCACTCTGGGCAGTGCCATAGTACCAAGTGGGCAATACCAGAGTTTCCGGAAGTGCCAGTCTGGAACCCTAGTGTTGCCCACTGGGTACTCTAGCACTGCCCAGAGTGGTGCCAGAGGGATAGGGTCCTCTGGAGAGTTAATCGTAATGGTGGGGGTGGGGACCCACTACACATTCTGCAATAGGATCAGTGGAGAGGAGAGAGCAGTATCAGGACTGGCCATTGGCAGTGTCAGGGTTGGCTATGGGGAGGGGAGGAAATCAGAGCTGGCCATGGTGGGGGAGGAGGGGGGGGGAGGGGGGAGCAGGGGCGCTAGTGATTGGGGATGGCCTGGGCAGGAGAGGGTTCGGTTAGGCCAGTGATCAGGAGAGGGGATGGCGCAGGTAGGCCGATGATCAATGTGGAAAAGGTAAGTTTGCAAAAGGATTCAGGAGGCCAGCAATCGGAAAGCCAGCGATTGACAGTGGCTCGCTCAGTGCCCTCATTCTGGCCTTTAGTAAGAAGTCTGATAACACCTGGTTTCAGTCCAACCGATTTATTTGATAGTAAACTCACAAGCTTTCGAGGTTTCCCTCTTCGTCAGGTGAATGAAGAGTACTCTGCAAACTGTCTGTGCTGTTATGTGCTCTGTCTGGGGCCAGAACTCTCCATTCATCTGACGAAGAGAGAAATCTTGAAAGCTTGTGAGTTTACTAACAAATAAATTGGTTGGACATAATCCTGGTGTTGTCAGACTTCTTACTGTGTTTGCCCCAGTCCAATGCTGGCATCTCCACATCTGGCCTCTAGGGCAGGATTAGGCCCCACCACCCACTTACCAACATGAATCTCTCTGAGGCACTCTGTGATACACAGAGTGTCGAGATTCTTTCAGCTAAGTATGCCCAAAAATAGGTGGGAATTCTCTCGTTTTCTCACCCATTGGAAGAATCCTGGCCATGACGTTTAGTCAGCAGCCTATCCAGACGCCCAGACATCAAAAATCAGAAACAACCTAAATGAAACAGAAAACCATTTGACTTTCTTAACACACACGTCTACATATATTCAATGTAAAAATTATACCCCCTCAATAACATATTCAAGAAGTTGCCATAATTTGCATACTTTGAAAGTTAAGCAGCATGGAATACGTTCCATGAAAGAGCAAAAGCACTCCAGCAAGCAGGTTAAAACAGACAAAACAGCAGACAATGGAAAGCCGTTCATTCCATCGAATCTTCTCTTCTACTCCCTTCATGCTGCTATTGCAATGTAAAACAAAAACACATCTTCCCAGGTAGACTTCCAGAAAATAGATAAATAATTAAGAATCTGGATAGATCGGAAACATGGGCCGATGAGTAGCAACAGGCATTTAATCAGGATAAATACAAGATAACGATACCAGGAAGACAAGTTAGCTACTGTAAACTAAATGATTCTAGGCAATAGCGATACTCAATTTTAAAATTCCCATCTTCCTTTCCAATGACTTCACTCTTCCTTTTCTCTGCAGCCTCCGACCCTACAATTCTCCAAAGTGTTTGCACTTGAATCTTACTGAAAAGAGAAACATGTTGTGGGAGCTGTTTGTTTTGCACTCAGCAGGACAAACATAAGAATGCCAAATTTCAAATGATCACAGCAATCTATACTACGGGAGAAAGGGCATTCATTGATTGCCAAGTCGACTCTGATTGGCTAAGGTGTTGCCCTGGAGAAAGCAATCAGTAACTAAAGCCTCCCTAAGATCTCAAGTAAGTCATAAAAGGCACAAGGCTCGAATATCTTCCTTTTGCTTATACGGAATGTGTCCCTACTTATGAATGTTTGTTGCTTCCAACAAGAGTAAATGAGCCATGTTATGAGCTTGACTGATTATCTTAAATTGGTTGTTAGTGTAGCTATTTGGCGCAACTTGTGGGCCAAAGGGGCTGTTTGTGCTGTAGCGTTCTATGTTTTATTCACGCACTCAGGCTTATTCAGCAAGTGCTGCCCAATCACAAAATCACATCCAACAATAGACTTTTGTTTTGGGTTTGCAAGTGCAATTTTATAAAACTGTCGGCTGTAATGTCCTTTGGTATGTCCTGAGGTTAGGAAAGAGTCTGTAGATTTGCTTTCTTTTATTCCTTAATACATCCAGAACTAGGGGGCACAGCCTCAAAATAAGGCAGGGGCAGTTTAGAACAGAGTTGAGGAGGAACTATTTCACTCAAAGGGTGGTGAATCTCTAGAATTCTCTGCCCATTGAAGTGGTGGAGGCTCCACATTGAATATGTTTAAGTCATGGGTAGATAGATTTCTGATAGACAAGGGAATTAAGGATTATGGGGGGCAGGCAGGAAAGTGGAACTGACTCACTTCAGATCAGCCACGATCTTATTGAATAGCGGGGCAGGCTTGAAGGGCTAGATGGCCTAGTCCTACTCCTATTTCTTAAGTTCTTATCTGATTATTGAGGGAAGGCTAAAGGGTCTTTCATTTACTCTGGACAAAAGGAGGCTGATGTCAGGCACTATTCAGAATTCCTCACAGAATAGATTATTTAACCCTGATAATGTGTTTTTAATAGCTACAAACCCTAGGATGAGGAACATGGACATAAACTTAGGGAAAGAAAGTTGTATAGAGATTTTAGATTCAATGACCTAATGCTGAGAACAATGAAAATCTGAAATTAATTGTCTAAGGAAACATTTGGAATTTTTAAAAATTCATTCAAAGGGTGTGGGTATCTCTGATTAGGCCAGCATTTATTTCCCATCTCTGGGGGTATTTAAGAGTCAAACACATTGCTTTTCAAGTAAAGGTAATTTATTAATCACAAGTAAGAGTTTACATTAACACTGCAATTAAGTTACTGTGAAAATCCCTTGGTCGCCACCGTCCAATGCCTGTTCAGGTCAATGCACCCAACGAGCACGCTTTTCAGAATGTGGGAGGAAATCGGAACACCCAGAGGAAACCCAAGTAGACACAGGGAGAACGTGCAAACTCCACACAGACAGTGACCCAAGCTGGGAGTCAAACTTTGGTGCTTTTAAACAGCAGTGCTAACCGCTTGCCAATATGCCATGCATATCTGAAGTTACAGGCCAGACCAGGTAAAGATGACAGATTTTCTTCCTTAAAGGATTAATTAGTATCAATGGGTTTTTACAGCAATTGATAATGGTTTCATGATCACCATTAGATTTTTGTTGAGTTCAAATTTCGCCATCTGCCAACAGTCAGATTGGAACCCCAGTCCCGAGAGTATTACCCTGTGTCTCTGAATTACTAGTCTGGCAAAGATACCGCTATGCCACTGCTTCCTTGATCCCAACAGCATGGGGTGCAATCAATGGAAACTTTGGAGGGGTAGCCAAAGAATCACTCACTGTATCCCCCTCTCCGTAGTATACTCTAGATCAGTACTTATTTATGTTCATATATTATTTAAAGTCACTATTCACCCAAACTTCTGTGTGAATGTTGTATATAAGGGTTCTCTTTGCTCCTCTTTTCCTATCTTTTAGTCTTCAGTTTTGATAATTGATACACATCTGAAATGTCCTAGCTTTTTCTCTTTACCAGGCTGGTATTGGTTTGTGACACATTTGTGGCAATTTCTGCTTTTATTTCAATTTCTAACATTTTAAAGAACAACAAAGAACAAAGAACAATACAGCACAGGAAACAGGCCCTTCAACCCTCCAAGCCTGCGCCACTCATGCGTCCAACTAGACCATTCGTTTATATCCCTCCATTTCCAGTCTTTTCATGTTGTTATCCAGGTAAGTCTTAAACAATCGCAGCGTGTCCGCCTCTACCACCCTGCTTGGCAGTATATTCCAGGCTCCCACTATCCTCTGCGTAAAATACATTCCTCTGACATCTGTGTTAAATCTTGCCCCCCTCACCTTGAACCTGTGACCCCTTACGTTCGTCACCTCCAACCTGGGAAAAAGTTTCCCACTGTTCCCCCTATTTATACCCTTCATAATTTTATACACCTCTATTAGATCACCCCTCATCTTCTGTCTTTCCAGGGAGAATAACCCCAGTTTACCCAATCTCTCCTCATAGCTAAGACCCTCCGTACCAGACAACATCTTGGTAAACCTTTTTTGTACTCTCTCCAAAACCTCCACTTCCTTCTGATAGTGTGGCGACCAGAACTGGACGCAGTATTCTAAATGTGGCCTAACCAATGTTCTATATAGCTGCAACATCATACGCCAACTTTTACACTCTTATGCCCCGTCCTATAAAGGCAAGCATGCCATATGCCTTCTTCACCACCTTCTCCACCTGAGATGCCACAGGTGGATCTGAGTACCTGCACACCCAGGTCCCTCTGTGTGTCTATACTCCTGATGATTCTGCCATTTATTGTATAACTGCTCCCTACATTAGTTCTATCAAAACGCGTCATTTTTCATTTTTGACAAGAAAGGTATATGACTGGAGAGGGAACCAGAAGGCCAATATAAAAGCACAGCTCTGCTTTCTTTAATCAATATAGTGATCTTCTGAGTTTTCCCCAATTTTCTATTCATAGTCAATCTAGGATAATTTACCCTTCTTGAGGGCACTTAGGGAAGAACAAAAAATGCTAAACTTGCCAATGTAACAATATCACATGTATGAATAAAATCTATTAGCTTGTATGTAACACAAAACCTCTAAGAATTGAGGTACTTTTTTGTGTCAAACATTGTCCAGATCCAGAAAGACCGGCATTTGTATTTATTTTACAAATCAAGATTTTCAGTTATCAACACAGAAGATACAATTCACTGAGGTAACTGCAATATTTATTTCCTGTCACCAAACATGTATTAAAAGTGAGACTCAAAGTAGATTACCTATCATACATAGTAAATATTCATTGACAATGCCTGCACAGTTAGGATGCCAAGAATTGTATTGTTAATATTGGACTTTACATGTTCACTTCCAGTGTTGATCAGAGTTGGATCCATTTGAAACTGGCTCTTTCGCAGATGACAAACTTGGAAGTTCTTCATTAAATCCAGAGGTTTGTCTTGACAAAAATGAAAATAAAACTGAATCAATTTAAAGCCTTTATCAGACAGTATGTATTCATATTTTATACCGTGAACACTCAACTCTTTTTGTCTGTATTTTGAAGTCATCAGTTGGAATATTCCAGTCTTACCCATAGCAGGAATTATTGTGGGCAGGATGGAAAATTTGATGAACCAGATAAAAAATATATTTATAGGATTAAGAGAAACCAGAGTGTAAAGGGCAGCTAATTTCTGGCAGGACCAGAAAATCTCACCCATCATTTTAACTGAAATCTTACTAACTTTCACGTCCATAAGAAGTCCAACAGGTTTATTTGGTATCACAAGCTTTCAGAGCACTGAGCCTTCATCAGGCGAATGGAGAGTTGGGTTCACAAACAGAGCATATATAGTCAAAAACTCAATTCCCAGATAATGGTTTGAATGTGAGTTTTAATAGGTAATCAAGTCTTTGCAGATACAGACAATGTCAGTGGAGAGAGGGATAATCACAGGTTAAAGAGGTGTGAGCTGTCTCAAGCCAGGACAGTCTGTAGGATTTTGCAAGCCCAGGTCAAATGGTGGAGGTTACGCGTAGTTGACATGAACCAAGATCCCGGATGAGGCCATCCTCATGTGTGTAGAACTTGACTATCAACTTGGCTTTTGTGCCATGAAACAGTTTGTTCCTATTTTCACTATCGCAGCTCTTTAGAATTCTGAACATCTCAATTAAATCTCCTTCAACAATCTCTGTTTCTCGAAACTAACCTCATCTATGAATTATTCCATGTACAAATCATAAGGAATCTGTATGCAATATATTGGTTAGCTTTATACATAATGTTTCGCACTAGCAGTGGGTTTTTAAGATTGACCTGCTGTGTGTACAAAAATTATAAATCATGTAAGTTGCTGCTACACACACCTAGAATTTATTTGAAAACTTCCATCATCTACAACTTATCTTGAGCATAAAATACTATTATTTTTCCATATAATGGGAGTATAAATTACCTAGCTTGTAATATGCCCTCCAGGGATTGACGTATACACAGGAACTAATGATGCAACATGTGAGTAAACTGGTGGCTTTTCTCCAGGTTATAAAATATTTAAACAACCTCTTCTAAATCAAAAGTCATTTTCATATTAAATTAGAAATGCTTTTCATGAATTAAAGCAAGGATTTACACCCATAGACATAATAAATTTGCCTGTTTATAAAAATCAGTTAGCATAATCACAATGTTATTCTACAGTAATTAAAAGGAAACACAAGCTAAAAAACATTACTCTATGTCAAGTCTTACAAGTCTTCAAAGAAGTGCCAAAAGCTATAATAAGAAAGCCAATCTTTTCCTACTTGTTTTTCTGACCTTGATAATTTAACTTTCAACTAAGTACAAAAACAAAAAATACACAAGCAACTGGCAACCTACAAAGACTCAATAGTTACTCCCAAGTCAGATAAACACACTGCTCCATTTTAACAGGTAAACATCACAACCACCAAACTCTAGATTCCAAGCTGAGCAATAGTAAGGGTGATAGTCCAAAGAATTCTTGATGTAGAAATATTTCTAAAGCATAAGCATCTTATTTCTAAACTTAATGTTTTAGTTGTAAAACTTATTGTATTATACCTCCTGATTCTTAATGAATCCAAATCTGGAATCAATTGGGCTTTTGGTTCTTTCCAAGATGCCTCTCGTCAAATCCATATCCTATCAAGTAAAACAAGTAGGGTCAATCATTTGTTACGAGCCTAATAGGGATTGTTAACATTTAAAAAGAAATCCAAGTATCTTGTTTTAACCAACAGAATAAGATTTCATCTTTCTTAAAACAAAACGTACAAGAATTAAACAAAATAAGTCCTGTTAACTTAACAATATGGTTTAATAACTCAGGTTTACTTCTTACTTCCCACCAGAACTCTCTTATAAGACATATCAATTGATGTTATTTACTTTTGAGGGAATCATCTATAAGAATGTCATAGTCCACTGCAGACTTCACCTCACCTCCAACCATTCTTAGAGGTACATCTTTCATTCGCCATCGTGGCTGTGAATGCATCAATCCCTTGTTCTGTTTACTTTTCAGCACCTACAAATTGAGCTGCTTGTTGCTTTCTTTGGCACAAGACTCTGTGGAGAACCACTGTAGATTCTTCCACTAGTTTTAAACTTAGGCAAACCTCCAGTTTCTCTTCCCAAAAAATTCAAACTAAGATTAAGCCTCACTTGTATTCCAAGCAGCCAGTGATGAAGTTTGTTTTTTTAAACTCTGTTTTTAACGCAGTTCTAATAATTGTCATTACTTTGGCTATCTTCTCTACACAAACTGAAAACTACAGGAGGCCCAAATTGCAAGAGGTTAATTCAACAAACACCCAGTTAAATTGAAAACGAGAATCTTCAGAATAACAATCACTCTGGGATGTCCTCAAACAAACTTTTCAATGAATTATCCATCACTTCCAATTTCTTTTTCAATCTGATTATGTAAATAGATTTTGCAACATTTCAGGATTTATTAATGCTTTTGAATTAATTTAGCTCTAATTTCCAAAATAAAAACATCATTCTTTATTACCCATCTTTGCAAGCATTGCAGAGATCATGGGCAGAATTTTCCAGACCCAACTGCCAAGGGATATTCCAGTCCCGCTGAAGTCCAAAGACCTCTGCTGGCCTGCTGCATCTACCAAGGGGAAGCCCGCAGCGACAAGGCTGGACTCCAGCTCTTCAGCTAAGTAAGCCAACCTGGTGTTTTATCTCTCTCTCTCTTTATGACTGTTAATCTTATATTTAAGTGCAACAGATGCCAAGCTTGCTTTAATTGCATTTTTCCCATATTCTACCATTAAGACTCAAAGAACAAAGAACAAAGAAAATTACAGCACAGGAACAGACTCTTCGGCCCTCCAAACCTGCACCAACTATGCTGTCCAACTGAACTAAAAGCCTCTATTCTTCTGGGGACCTTATCCCTCTATTCCCATCCTACTCATGTATTTACCTAGACACTCCCTGGATCTCAATGTCATATCCGCTTCCACTATCTCCTCCAGCAGTGAGTTCCAGGCACGCAACATCTTTTGTGCCTTATACATCTCCTTTAAACCTTGCCCCTCACACCTTAAACATATGCCTCCTAGTAATTGGCTCGTCCACTGTGACTATCCATTCTGATCATGCCTCTCATAATCTTGTAGACTTCTATCAAGTCGGCCCTCAACCTCCATCGTTCTAATGAGAACAAACCAATTTTCTCCAACTCTCCTCATAACTTATGCCCTCCAGGCCAGGCAACATCCTGATAAATCATTGCTATACTTTCTCCAAAGCCTCCACATTCTTCTGGTAATGTGGTGACCAGAACTGAATACTATATCCCAAGTGCAGCCTAATTAAGTTTCTATAAAGCTGCAACACGACTTGTCAATTTTTAAACTCAATGCCTTGGCCAATGAAGCCAGGTATGCCATACGTCTTCTTGACTATCTTCTCCACCTGCATTGCTACTTTCAGTGGCCTGTCTACCTATACACCCAGATTCCTTTGCCTATCAATACTCTGAAGGCTTCTGTGATTTACTGTATTTCCTATTTTCATTAGATTTTCCAAAATGCATTATCTCACAGTTGTCTGGATTAAACTCCATTTGCCATGTCTCAGCCCAAGACTCTAACTGATCTGCTGTATCCTCTGATGGTCCTCATCACTATCTGCAAATCTACCAACCTTTACGTTGTCCACAAACTTATACATCAAACCTTTTCCTTCAAATCATTTACATAGATTACGAACAGCAAAAGTCTCATTACTGATCCCTGAGGAACGCCACTTGTCACAGCCCTCCATTCAGGAACTCACCCTTCCACTACTACCCCCGGACTTCTATGACTGAGCCAGTTCTGTATCTATCTTGCCAGCTCACTTCTGATCCCTCGCGACTTCACAGTCTGCCATGAGTGACCTTGTCAAAGGCCTTACTGGAGCCCATGTAGACAACATCCACTGCTCTACCCTCATCAATCATCTTCATTACTTCCTCGAAAAATTCGATCAAGTTAGTGAGGCATGACCTCCCCTTCACAAAACCATGTTACCTCTCACTAATATGTCCACTTATTTCCAAGCAGGAGTAATTCCTGTCTCGAAGAATCCTTTCCATATTTACCTACCACTGACATAAGGTTTACTGGCCTGTAATTACCTTGAGTATTCTTGCTAGCCTTCTTAAACAAAGGAACAACATTGGCTATTCAAATATTTAAATTATTTACAAAAACACATGAACTATGAACTAAATGGTCACATCACAGCCTACAACTGCATGTCAGGCACCATACTGAAGTAACTAACTGCTGTAAAGAAAGCTCTGGCAAAAAACAAAATATAGTGTCTTCATGAAAAGAATGCATCTCCATTTGAATACACCAGGACAATAGAACATAAAACACTATAGCTTCAGTACAGGCCCTTCGGCCCTTGATGTTGCGCCGACCAGTGGAATGAATCTAATGACCCTCTAACCTAAACTATTCCAATGTTATCCACATGTCTATTCAATGACCATCTGAATACCCTTAAAGTTGGCGAGTCCACAACTGCTGCAGACAGGGCATTCCACGCCCTTACTGCCCTCTGAGTAAAGAACCTATCTCTGACATCCATCCCATAATTATCACCCCTCAATTTAAAGCTATGTCCCCTCATGTTAACCGTCACCATCCAAGGAAAAAGGCTTTCACTGTCGACACTATCTAATCCTCTGGTCATCTTGTATGCCTCAATTAGTTCACCTCTTAACCTTCTTCTCTCTAACAAAAACAACCTCAAGTCCCTCAGCCTTTCCTCATAAGACCTTCCCACCATACCAAGCAACATCCTGGTAAACCTCTTCTGCTTTCCAATGCTTCCACATCTTTCTTATAATACAGCGACCAGAACTGTTTGCAATACTCCATGTGCAGCCATACCAGAATTTTGTACTGTTGCAACATGAACTCACAGCTCTGAAATTCAAGGTTACAATGGTCTTATCCTCATCTTTATCAATGCAACAATATAATTACTTCTCCACTGAGCTCCACAATCTTCTTCCAACTTTCCTCCTTTACCATCAATTTAGACTTTCTATACCATTAATGGGGAGATGGTGGCAGAGAGGTGATATCACTGAATTGGTAATCCAGAAGATCAGAGGTTCAAATCATCCATTGCAGCTGGAGGAATTAACTGAATTCAATTAATGAAATTAGAATATACAGTTTGTCTCAGTAATGGCCATCATTGTCGAGTGTCATAAAAACCTATCTAGTTCACTAATACCTTTTAGGGAAGAGAATCTGCCATGCTACCTGGTCTGGTTTACAAGTGACTCCAGAACCCTAGCCATGGCTGACTCTGAACTGCCCTCTGAAATGATCTAGCAAGTTTCTTAGTTCAAGGGCAATGAAGGATGGGTAACAAATGCTGGTGCAGCATTGTCCACATCCCTGAATAAGTAAAATAAATCATCCTTTCGTCAGAATATGAAAGCTGAGAAATTCCTTACATCCCCCGCTCTTTTTTCTTATTTCTATAGTCTGTAGATGTTTTATGTTCTTGCTGAGTAGCCCTAATCACTGCCTTTTAATTGATTCTATTACACTTTTCAACCTTAGTGGTTGTCCAGGACTATGCATCTTGACTCTTCATTGTAGTTAATCATTTTAAGAAGATGCATTTGTGTAGAAATAGGGGGGGGGGGGTGGGATCCTGAATAGTTGGGGTGCTAAGAGGGATGAGAGTAAGGGGGTCCTAGAGGAAAGCCGTAAAACACAGCAGCATACGGGTGGGGTAGGGCATGGTTTGAAATGCGTATACTTTAATGCAAGGAGTATTCGCAATAAGGGGGAGGAACTTGCAGCTTGGACCAGTACCTGGAACTTCGATGTTGTGGCCATTTCAGAGACTTGGGTAGAGCAGGGACAAGAATGGATGTTGCAGGTTCCGGGGTTCAAATGCTTTAGTCGGAGTAGAGAAGGAGGTAGAAGGGGGGGAGGAGTGGCATTATTAGTCAAAGACTGTATCACAGTGACAGAGAAGAAGTTTGATGAGGACTTGTCTGTTGAGGTAGTATGGGCTGAGATTAGAAACAGGAAAGGAGAGGTCACCCTGTTGGGAGTCTTTTATAGACCTCCTAAAAGTTCTAGAGAGGTAGAGGAAAGGATTGCAAAGTCAATTCTGGTCAGGAGTGAAAGTAATAGGATAATTGTAATGGGGGACTTTAACTTTACTAATATTGATTGGAATAGCTATAGCTCTAGCTCGTTAGAGGGGTCAGTTTTCGTACAAAGTGTGCAGGAGGGTTTTTTGACTCAGTATGTAGATAGGCCAACTAGAGGTGAGGCTACATTGGATTTGGTGCTGGGCAATGAGCCAGACCAGGTGTTAGGCTTGGAAGTTAGTGAACATTTTGGTGATAGTGACCACAATTCGGTTACGTTCACCTTAGTGATGGATAGGGATAGGCATGAAGCTGGGGGCAGTAGTTATAGCTGGGGGAAGGGTAATTATGAGGCCATCAGGAGAGAATTAGGGTGCATAGATTGGACTAGGAAGCTACAGGGACTGGGAACATCTGGAATGTGGAGCTTATTCAAGGAGCAGCTGCTGCGGGTCCTTGATAAGTATGTCCCTGTCAGGCAAGGAGGAAATGGTCGAGTAAGAGAACCTTGGTGTACGAAAAAAGTTGATTTGCTGGTTAAAAGGAAAAAGGAGGCTTATGTCAGGATGAGGCTTGAAGGCTCGGTTAGTGCAATGGATAGCTATAGATTAGCCAGGAGGGAGCTAAAGAGGGAATTGAGGAGAGCAAAGAGAGGACATGAGAAGACTTTGGCTGATAGGATTAGGAGAATCCTAAAGCTTTCTTTAGATATGTTAAGAATAGAAGATTGGTTAGGGCAAGATTAGGGCCAGTCATAGACAGCAGTGGGAAGTTGTGCGTGGAGCCTGAGGAGATTGGAGAGGTACTGAATAAATATTTCTCTTCGGTATTCACGCAGGGTGATGTAAATGTAGTTATGGAGAACACTGAGGTACAGGGTAGCAAACTGGAAGTATCGAAGTAGATAGGGAGGATGTGCTAGATATTCTCGAGGGTTTGAAGTTGGATAAGTCCCCTGGGCCGGACGGGATTTACCCTAGGATTCTCTGGGAGGCAAGAGAGAGATTGCAGAGCCTCTGGCTCTGATCTTCAGGTCGTCGTTGGTTACGGGTGTGGTTCCGGAGGACTGGAGGATAGCGAATGTGGTCCCATTGTTCAAGAAGGGGAAGAGAGACCTTCCAGGGAATTATAGGCCAGTGAGTCTTACTTCTGTTGTGGGCAAAGTATTGGAGAGAATAATTAGGGATAGGATTTATAGTTATTTAGAGAGAAATGAATTGATTGGGGATAGTCAGCATGGTTTTGTGAAGGGTAGGTCGTGCCTTACTAACCTCATTGAGTTTTTTGAAAAAGTGACTAAAGAGGTGGATGGGGGTAAGGCGGTTGATGTGGTATATATGGACTTTAGTAAGGCGTTTGATAAGGTGGCCCATGGAAGACTTCTGCAGAAAATGCAGATGTATGGGATAGAGGGTGATTTAGCTAATTGGGTTAGGAATTGGCTAGCAGATAGAAGACAGAGGGTGGTGGTTGATGGGAGATATTCATCGTGGAGTTCGGTGACAAGTGGTGTACCTCAGGGGTCTGTTTTGGGGCCCCTGCTGTTTGTAATTTTTATAAATGATCTGGATGAGGGTATTGAGGATGGATTAGTAAATTTGCAGATGACACTAAAGTCGGTGGAGTGGTAGATAGTGAAGAGGGGTGTTATAGTTTGCAGAGGGACTTGGACAAGTTGCAGAGCTGGGCCGAGAGGTGGCAAATGGAGTTTAATGTGGAAAAGTGTGAGGTAATGCATTATGGCAGAAATAATAAATGTGTAGAGTATAGGGCAAATGGTAGGATTCTTAGTAGTCTAGATGAACAGAGGGATCTTGGTGTGTATGTGCATAGATCCCTGAAAGTAGGCAGTCAAGTCGAGAAGGTTGTTAAGAAGGCATATGGAGTCTTAGCTTTTATTGGTAGGGGGATTGAATTTCGGAGCCGCAACGTCATGTTGCAACTGTACAAAACTCTAGTGCGGCCGCACTTGGAGTATTGTGTGCAGTTCTGGTCCCCACATTATAAGAAAGATGTGGAGGCATTGGAGAGGGTACAGAGGAGGTTTACCAGGATGTTGCCTGGTATGGAGGGCAGGTCTTATGAAGAGAGGCTGAGGGATTTGAGGTTGTTTTCGTTAGAAAGGAGGCGGCTAAGAGGGGACCTAATCGAAACATATAAGATGATTAGAGGTTTAGATAGGGTGGACAGTGATAGCCTTTTTCCTAGGATGGAGAAAGCTAGCACGAGGGGACACAGCTTTAAATTAAGGGGTGATAGTTATAGGACGGATATCAGAGGTAGGTTCTTTACCCAAAGGGTGGTTCGGGAGTGGAATGCCCTGCCTGCAGCGGTTGTAGATGCACCAAGTTTGGTGGCGTTTAAGAGGTTAGTTGATAAGTATATGGAAGAGAAGGGAATGGTTTAGTTTGGAGGGGCATTGCTTTTTATATTGGTCGGCGCAACATCAAAGGCCGAAGGGCCTGTTCTGTGCTGTAATGTTCTATGTTCTATGTTCTATATTACTGAAAGTACAACCCAAAGAAAACATTGCCTATTGCATCCTTGTTCGTGTTTTTTTTCCAGTTTTCTTTTATCTTAAAGACTTGTTTTAAAAAGAATCTGTAAGTGTAAAGAGCAACACCTTGAATTTAGGGAAGTTTTGATTTAGATGGCATCATTTTCAAATTGAAACCTTTCCTTTAGCAGTAGAAAGTTTAAAGCTATTAGCTGTAATTTACAGAGCTATGGATTGACAATGCTATTGAAAGAAAAGAATGTTTCAGAGTCCTAATATTCAGTCGACTCACCGGTGCACAAAGATGTGTCTGCAGATGCTGCATAGATAAACAGGAGTATTGACAGAACTTTGCGACATTAGAAATAGGCAAAGCATGAATTATTTGCCTTTTTTGATGTGCTTTACAAGTAAAGTCCAGACTTTGCATCAGCATCAACAACAGGCGAACTTCACGGCAATGTGCAGTTCCACAGTGCCCAACAATATGACTTTTAATAGATAGAAAGTAATATTTCAAAAATAATGAGAATTGGAATTAGACAAACCTGCCAATTAAGTTCCTGTAAAATATTTAGGATGCTGAAGGAAATGTTTGCAGCTAAAATTAGGAGTTAAGAATCCATTTAAAATAATCGTATATCATACATAAGAGTTTCCTGTTCCTTCCCTCCAGTTATCATTTTTACTGAGAAGCTGCACAGAAAGCTGCTCTGAGATGCCTTGGGCATATTGATTTGTGTTGTTGAGATTGATTGAACTGAATCTCCGAGATCATATACAGCTTCAACAAAAATGATTTTTTTTGTTTTTACTCCAATTCAATCCCATCAAGTCCAATTCAGAGGTTCAACAAGTTGAGACATTCCCGATGCAAGCTGACAAGACAGGGCTCTTACCTCCTGTCTTGGGCTTGATCTACATGATCCAAGCTGATTGGAGTAGGTGTAACTCCTCCTCCAAGGCGTAATCTCATTTGCATGTTAGCCAAAAGGCCGAGATGCCGCTTTAAAAAATTGCTAAAATGTAACCTAATGACTTCTACCAAATACAGCTGTTGATAGTACACTTGATCTTAGCCAAAAGGCCGAGAAGCTCGGTTGATGGTTTTTTCAATATGCATGAGAGAGGGCACTTAAAGCTGTAATTCCAAGTTGTTTCCGAATACATTCTTATATTTTATCACATTACAATGTGTTACATGCAAGATTTCTATTAGGTCATCATACTTTTAGGAATCATTTCAGCCTAGGAGCTCTATGTTCCTACTATCAGTCCTCATCTGTCTAATTAGGGTGTAACTTGTGGATATCATTGCTTGCCCTATTCGGATGCTTCTCTGTCTGTTGAGAGCGTTGTACCAGATCCTTCGGGTGGCCAATCCTCCAGATCACGGGAAGTGTCCTAAACCACTCTGCTGTAATTATCAGTTGCTATCTTCTCCCTTTTCTATACTCGAAGGGATGCTGCTGGGGTGTACCAAGAAACAGTCAGGACCTTAACTGTTTTTCATTGCTTACAGCAAATAGGTGTTACCCCTTCCAGCACGATGCCAATACCCATGATCATCCCTATTCTAATTACATCTCACCCTCCCGTTAATCGTCTACTGTCCCTGGAATAATTATGGCCTGATGTGGAGATGCCGACATTGGACTGAGGCAAACATAGTAAGAAGGCTCACAACACCAAGTTAAAGTGCAACAGGTTTATTTGGTAGCAAAAGCCTCTAGCTTTTGGAGCACTGGCTGCCCCTTCGTTAGATGAGTGGGAATTCATTCTCACTCCCACTCTCCTGATGAAGGCAACCAGTGCTCTGAAAGCTAGGGGCTTTTGCTACAAAGTAAACCTGTTGGACTTTAATCTGATGTTGAGAGACTTCTTACTGTAATTATGTCCCAATAATGATGTGCCCTTGAGAGTTCCACCCTGGTAGTCATCTGGATTGCTAGGTTTACCGCTTGCTTTTCTGTACATTGCAGTGCCTGACATACTCCTGAGTGTGTTTGCTGCTCTTTTCATGGCCTGTCAGTTTATATTGCCTAGCATTTTATTAATTTACAGTGAATCATTCCACCATGCACCTTGAACAATCGCAGTAGGGCTTCTTCTTGCACGTTGAATAAAATTTTTTGTTGAAGTTCTATATTGTTTCGGAGACTCAGTTCATTCATTCCCTCCAACAATTAATATAGTGACACTGAATTTGAAAAATATGCTCTTCTCTTTCTACCTCAACGCTGATTTAATTGAGCTCATTATCTTTTTCAGTTTTAAAACTGTGATGAGAACATGTGAGACTTAGAACATAGAACATAGAACAATACAGCACAGAACAGGCCCTTCGGCCTTCGATGTTGTGCCGACCAAAATAAAAAGCAATGCCCCTCCTAACTAAACCATTCCCTTCTCATCCATATACTTATCAACTAACCTCTTAAACGCCACCAAACTTGGCGCATCTACAACAGCTGCAGGCAGGGCATTCCACTCCCTAATCACTCTTTGAGTAAAGAACCTACCTCTGATATCCGTCCTATAACTCATACCCCTTAATTTAAAGTTGTGTCCCCTCGTGCTAGCTTTCTCCATCCTAGGAAAAAGGCTATCACTGTCCACCCTATCCAAACCTCTAATCATCTTATATGCTTCAATAAGATCCCCCCTTAGCCGCCTCCTTTCTAACGAAAACAACCTCAAATCCTTCAACCTCTCTTCATAGGACCTGCCCTCCATACCAGGCAACATCCTAGTAAACCTCCTCTGTACCCTCTCCAATGCCTCCACATCTTTCTTATAATGTGGCGACCAGAACTGCACACAATACTCCAAGTGCGGCCGCACTAGAGTTTTGTACAGCTGCAACATGATGCTGCGGCTCCTAAATTCAATCCCCCTACCAATAAAAGCTAAGACTCCATAAGCCTTCTTAACAACTTTATCCACTTGACTGCCTACTTTCAGGGATCTATTGACACATACACCAAGATCCTTCTGTTCCTCAACACTATTAAGAGCCCTACCATTAGCCCTATACTCTACACATTTATTGTTCCTGCCAAAGTGCATTACCTCACACTTTTCCACATTAAACTCCATTTGCCACCTCTCGGCCCAGCTCTGCAACTTGTCCAAGTCACTCTGTAAACTAAAACACCCCTCTTCACTATCTACCACACCACCAACTTTAGTATCATCTGCAAATTTACTGATCCATCCCTCAATACCCTCATCCAGATCATTTATAAAAATTACAAACAGCAGGGGCCCCAAAACAGACCCCTGAGGCACACCACTCGTCACCGAACTCCACGATGAATATCTCCCATCAACCACCACCCTCTGTCTTCTATCTGCCAGCCAATTTCTAATCCAATTAGCTAAATCACCCTCTATTCCACACATCTGCATTTTCTGTAGAAGTCTTCCATGGGCCACCTTATCAAAAGCCTTACTAAAGTCCATATATACTACATCAACCGCCTTACCCCCATCCACCTCTCTGGTCACTTTCTCAAAAAACTCAATGAGGTTAGTAAGGCATGACCTACCCTTCACAAAACCATGCTGACTATCCCCAATCAATTCATTTCTCTCTAAATAACTATAAATCCTATCCCTAATAATTCTCTCCAATACCTTGCCCACCACAGAAGTAAGACTCACTGGCCTATAATTCCCAGGAAGGTCTCTCTTCCCCTTCTTAAACAATGGGACCACATTCGCCATCCTCCAGTCCTCCGGAACCACACCCGTAACCAACGAGGACCTGAAGATCAGAGCCAGAGGCTCTGCAATCTCCTCTCTTGCCTCCCAGAGAATCCTAGGGTAAATCCCGTCCGGCCCAGGGGACTTATCCAACTTCAAACCCTCGAGAATTTCTAACACATCCTCCCTATCTACTACAATACTTCCCAATTTGCAACCCTGTACCTCAGTGCTCTCCATAGCTACATTTCCAGCACTCTGCGTGAATACCGAAGAGAAATATTTATTCAGTGCCTCACCAATCTCTTCAGGCTCCACGCACAACTTCCCACTGCTGTCTATGACTGGCCCTAATCTTGCCCTAACCAATCTTCTATTCTTAACATATCGAAAGAAAGCTTTAGGATTCTCCTTAATCCTATCAGCCAACATCTTCTCGTGTCCCCTCTTAGCTCTCCTCAATTCACTTTTTACCTCCTTCCTAGCTAATCTATAGCTATCCATTGCACTACCTGAGCCTTCAAGCCTCATCCTGACATAAGCTTCCTTTTTCTTCTTAACCAGCAAATCAACTCTTTTCGTACACCGATACTTCAGTAGCCAAAACATAATCTAAAGCCATGAGATAATGTTTTGTTACCCAGTTTGATTGGTTATACATAACAACTAAAATGCCCACCAGTTATTTAAGATGCATTGTGTGGTAAAATAGAAGCAGCCCACTTTCTTGAACAACCTTACTTGTACAACTACTACATCAGATTAGGAACTTATTGTAAATTTGTGGTAAATTATAATCAATTGTGTGCTTTGGAGCGCTGACTCAATACTACCCTACCACATTCCATCTGAGTCACAGCCAAAAGCATCTCAAAGCTGGACTTCAACAGAAATACCAACACTAAATTTCACACAAGCTGTTTTAAAACTTCATGGATAGCTTATAACTTACCTCTTGCAATCCCATTGTATTGGATCCATTAGTATTGGGAGCTGGGGAATTGTCATTAATGAAACTTGTCACACTGATGTTTCTGTATATATGCTGTCCTAATTTTTCTAAGTTTTCCTGGGATTCTGATGCATATCTCATAAGTACAATCCGTGAGGTGTCAATGTGATAGGGAAATCTTACGTTTGTTTGGAATGGTCTCATTAGAAACTGAAAAACAAGAGTTTATGTTAAAATTATCAAATGTAAAAAAATTACTTTTTTATTCTTTCATGGGATATGGAGGTTGCTGAAAAGGCCAGCATTTTAAGCCATCCTTAATTGCACTTGAAAAGGTGTTGATGAACCGCTTCCCTGAACCACTGCAGTCGATTTGGTGCATGTACACCCACACTGCTGATAGGGAGGGTTGTAAGATTTTGACATAGTAACAATAAAGGAATGGTGACATAGATCCAAGTCAAGACAGTGTGTGCCTTGAAAGGGAATTTGCATGTAGGTACTGGGAAATAGGGGTTCTCAAGTTGAAAAACATTAAGGTCTACGTCCAATGGAGCCCAGGCTCAAACAAATATTTCCCATGCATCTGTGTTTGCAGCCACACTCATCCAGAAAAGTGGACAGTCCTCCATCACACCCCTGATCTGCACCTTGTAGATAATGGAGAGACTTTGGGGAGAGAAAAGGCGAGTTGGCAACTGCTGGAATGATTTCATTTTTGTGGATTAAGTACACAAAATGCCTCTTTCCTTTAATCATTATTTATAAAGCACAAAAGTCGAATGTATTTCAGGGTTTAGCAAATTATATTCCAACAGTGGTGTTCCTAATACAATGATGTGGAGTTGCCAGTGTTGGACTGTGGTGGGCACAGTAAGTACTCCCACAACACCAGGTTAAAGTCCAACTGGTTTATTTGGTAGCAAGAGCTTTCAGAGCACCATTCCTTCATCAGGTGAGTGCCTAATACAATCTCACAGCTACTTGTACTCCCTTTCCCTTCATCAATAGACCCTGACTGAGCTGGGCATCTGTGTTACTCTGTCCTCTGTTTATGGCTTGCTCGGCTGTGCAAGTTGCTTTATATTGGAGTTCAGCATTGTTCCATACTCTTGCTTCCTCACTGAGATAAAGCAATGGGATGGAATCCATGACACAAGTAGATTAAGAATTTATATATTTATTTAAAAATATTTTACTGGCAGGTATTCTAACAAAAAGATTTTTTCACTGTTCCCAATGCACTTTTTTTAAAAAGAGTATAATTTTAATGGATGGGACTTTCTATTGAAATACTCAATAGTGAAAGAAAATGTATGTTAAGCAACATCAATTTATTTCCATTGAGCATCACAAACACTTAAAACTCTTTCACCTACCAACATAACGGCATACACATAGAACTTCAAAAATAGCAAGGTTGTGTTCATGATACGTTCACGTTTCCAGTTTACGATTATAAATTGTCCAAAAAGGCTGCTAATAGGCACTGCAAAAAACCTACGGATAGAAAAAGAAAATCAAATAATGTACTCATGGAAGACTAATTAATTATAATGAATAAGCGGCTTTAAAAACAGAAGCATGATGTATCAAAGCAATGAAGTTTATGATGAACCTTTATAAAACACTGATTCAGCCTGAACTGGATTCTGGACATCAGAAAAGATTGATGAGAATTCCAGAGGTGTGGAAATGGGAAAGGCATGTTCTACCTACAACTGGATATATAAGAGTGGAAGCAAGCAAGAAGAAAGCTGGACAATAGAAAAGTGTTGGAGGAGCATAGACTAATCAGCCAAGACCACAAGGATAAAAACTGCCACTTGTAGACAAGTTAATTGCTAAGATAGAGGAGGAAAACTGACTGAAGGAATTCAGTGGAATTGTAAGAGATCTAGGTACAAACATGGGAGGCAACGCAATATAAAAGAAAATGAAGTGGGAGATGACCAGAGGTTTGCAAGGAAGGATGGGATCAAGATTAGTGTGATAACTCTCATAGGGTCCATGGGGAATGACTGATTAATTACCCCCATGAAGCCCGTTGAGTATGAGATCCCCTGGCAACAGGTAGTGGCCTGCCAAAGCTGGATGTGATTACTTGAACCTTTTATAAGGCATAGGCCTGCAGAACTGTAGTCCAAGGTAGGGACTCATGTGCGTACACCACAGTAGTGGTTTTACTTTGCATCCTTTAATAAACTGTGTTCCTTTCCAGTCGGGCTTCCTTAGTCATTACTGTTAGACTTTTTGAAGAGGTGGTTGCAGTTTGAAAGAGAGGGAAAAGGAAAAGAAAAAGCTTCTGTTCATATATTGCCTTGCTTGACCACCGGAGACTTGAAAGTACTACCCAGCCATCAAAATATTCGTTTAAAACTTATTTATTAGTTTCACAAGGAGCTTACGTTAACACTGCAATGAAGTTACTACCAAAATCCCCGAATTAAGAATATAAGAACATAAGAAGTAGGAGCAGGGGTAGGCCATCTAGCCCTTCGATCCTGCCCCGCCATTCAATAAGATCATGGCTGATCTGAAGTGAATGAGTTCCACTTTCCTGCTTTCTCCCCATAACCCTTAATTCCCTTGTCTATCTGAAATCTATCTACCTTGACTTAAATATATTCAACGAGGTAACCTCCCCCACTTCAATGGGCAGAGAATTCCAGAGATTCACCACCCTTTGGATGAAGAAATTCCTCCTCAACTTTGTTCTAAACTGCCCCCCCCCACCCTTATTTTGCGGCAGTGCCCTCTAGTTCTGCTATCCTTTCTAAGCAGGAAGAATCTCTCTACCTCTACCCTATCTAGCCCCTTCATTATCTTGTAAGTCTCTATAAGATCTCCCCTCAGCCTTCTAAACTCGACCGAGTACAGACCCAGTCCATTCAATCTCTCTCCATAAGCTAACCCCCTCATCTCTGGTATCAGCCTGGTGAATCTTCTCTGCACTCCCTCCAAGGCCAATATATCCTTTCACAAATATGGGGACCAAAACTGCACACAGTACTCCAGTTGTGGCCTTGCCAGTACCTTGTACAGTTGCAGCAAGACCTCCCTGCTTTTATATTCTATCTTCCTCACTGTAAAGGTCAACATTCCATTCGCCTTCTTGATTATCTGCTGCACCTGCAGACTGGGCTTTTGCAATTCGTGCACAAGGACCCCCAGGTCCCTCTGCACTGTTGCATGCTGCAGCTTTTCACCCTTTAAATAATAATCCCTCCTACTATTATTTCTACCAAACTGGATCCACAATTTGCTTTTCCATTCATCTTCATGTCATCAGCAAATTTTGTTACCCTACACTCAGCCCCCTTCTCCAGATCATCTACGTAAATGGTAAACAGATGAGGCCCCAACACCGATCTCTGTGGCATTCCACTAGTCACCAACTGCCAACCAGAAAAGCACTCACTGATTCCAACTCTCTACTTCCTGTTAGATAACCAATCCTCAATCCACGCCAACACCTTACCCCCAACTCCATGCACCCTAACCTTAATCCTAACCCTAACTGCCACACTCTGGCACTGGTCAGGTATACTGAGGGAGAATTTAACACAGCTAATGCACCTAACCAGTTCATCTTTCAGACTGTGGGAGGAAACTGGAGCACCAGGAGGAAACCCATATAGACATGAGGAGAACATGCAACTCCCCAGACAGTGACTCAAGCTGGGAATCAAACCAGTGCTAACCATTGTGCCACCGTGCTGCCCTATAATTTCACAGTCCAGGCAAGTGCTGCAGCCAATTCGTAAACAGCAAAGTCCTACAAACAGCAATGTGATTAATGACCACTATCTGCTTTTGACAGTGTTGGAATTAAGGTAAGAGTAGGTAGGTTTAAGGGACAAGATGAATCTGAAGAAGCCATGAGGAAAGACAGGATCAAAAGAGAGAGAGACAGGTTCAGAACTAATAATGAAAATCAGGGGTTCTTGTTCACCTTGACAAAGACAGAAGCTACTTGCATTTATCACAGAATCACATCATACAAAACCCAGAAAGTGGCCATTTAGTCTATTATGTTCATACCAGCTCTCAGCAACAGCAACTAACTTAGCACCATTCCTCCGCCTTTTCCCCTTAGATCTGAATTTTTAAACATTTTCAGATGAATATCTATTTCTCCTTTGAAGGCCTCAGTTGAGTCTATCTCTGCTATGCTCTCAGGCCATACATTCCAGATCCAAACCAATTGCCCTATAAAAAGGTTTTTCCTCCTGTCATCATATCTACTTTAGTCAATCATTTTAAATTTGTGTCCTCTGGAATACAATGATGCTGGCTGTTCTAGGCCGTGTCTCAGTGGGAAAAATAGCAATCAATCCTCCTTTATCGTTCACAAAGAAACTAATTAACTAATGAGCAGACTCACCATAAGGTGAATGCAGAAAAGAAGAGAAGATAAAATGGCCGTTTCTCGGGGTGGTGTTGCATGATGTTATATGTCGACTGTGAAAACCAAAATGCCATCAGAAACTGCAAGGAAGTTACAGCATAGCCAACAGAGGAATCCAACATTGTCTGGATCTTTCCTGGGTCTATAAGCTGCAATTGAAAATGTTCAAACAAAAATCTGTCTTCAGTTGTTAATTCATTACTGCTGAGGTTTTACTTGTTTCCATTTTGTTGTTGAACTGCAGTAAGTTAGAAACTCGGAGCTGATTTTATTTCCAGCCGATGGAGACAGCTTCAGAGAAAGGGAAGAGCTCTTTGCAGCAAAAGACTGTGGAGACCAGGTCATTGAGTGTCTTTAAGACAGAGATCAATAGATTCTTGATCAATAAGGAGATCAGGGGTTATGGGGAAAAGGCAGGACAATGGGGATGAGAGAAAAAAAAAAATCAGCCATGATTGAATAGTTTAGCAGATTCGATCGGCCAAGTATCCGAACTCTGCTCCTATGTCTTATGGTTCTATGACCTAAGCCAGGAATCGAACATGGGTCCCTGGCACTGTGAAGCAACAGTGCTAACCACTGTGCCCCGCCAAAATATATTGCTGCCCCTTCGCTGTCGCTGGTTAAAAATCCTGGAACTCCTTCCCTAACAGCACTATAGGTGTTCTATGATTGTAATGGTTCAAGAAAGTGACACATTATCACCTTCTCAAATGCAAATAGGAATTGGCAATAAATTCTGGCCTAGCCAGCGATGCCCACATCTCAAGAATGAATATTTAAAAAATGCACATTTTAACAGAATTGGATTAACAATTTCACGAGAAGAATGGACAAAGGAAACAAAACATTAGGATGTTTAATACATTCATAATAAATTTATGGAGAATAATTTCAAACTCACATTCTTTAACAACTTACATGTTTCTCATTAATGAAGAACCAGGAGTACATAAGCGCAAAGGTGACCACCAACAGACAGACAATGACAGCACTAGAATGATGAATTTTTGTCCTAATCTCAGAAAAAACAGTTGGCTTTAAGCAAAGTCCACAGTATTTGATTCTATGCAGTTCTTAGTACTGTGGTAATTTTTTATTGCTTTTGTTGACATACATCTGCAGTGCCTACTCCTAGAACCAGTTTTCCAGCAGACTGTGTGACACAGTGAGTTACAACATTGGGTTCTTAGTTTAGATATAACCTGAACTAATGGGGTAGTGGTCTACAGCAGAGATAAGGGGCCTAAGGAAATTAATTCAGAGCATTAATCCATTTAGAATGAACAAATCCACAGGAAAAATTGCTTCTAATGTTACTTAATTGATCATTACATATTAGAGGGCATTTGGGAAATAGAGATGTAATAAAGGGGTAATGTATAATATTTTCGTGAGATTAGGGATGTGATTGAGCCAATGTGCCAAGATAATCCAACCTTTCACAGGCACTATAAATGTTCCTTTAGAATGTTTAATACAGATGATGGAAAACATGTAGAAAGACCCCAGCATAAATAAATTTGCTTTTAAAGATGAGAGAGCATGCTAAACTACTTCAATGGGTGGTCTTACAAGCATATATAATTCAGAAACATAGCATTTGTCATAATCAATCCATGCTGACTTTTATGCTCCACTTCAGCCTCCTTCCTTTTTTTGTACCTAACGATATAGATATAAAACTCTTCCCTTCTCCCTTACATTCTTACTTAGTTCCCCTTAAATGCATCAATGCTATTGGGATGGGATTTTCCAGTTGTGCTTGCCCCAAAACTGGAAAATCCTGCCTGAAGTGAAAGGACCTTTGCACGGTCCACTCACTGCCCATTACAATTACCATGGCCGATGGGACAGAAAAATTCCATCTTTCATCTCAAGTTGTTACTAGGGGGCATAACTATAAAGGTTCATGGTGGGAGGTGTAGGAGGTAGGTTCTTTACTCAGAGAGTGGTTGGTGTGTGGAATGCACTGCCTGCTGTCATAGTGGAATCGGACACTTTAGGAACTTGCAAGCGGTTATTGGATAGGCACATGGAGCACACCAGAACGATAGGGAGTGGGATAGCTTGATCTTGCATTCCGACGCAACATCGAGGGCTGAAGGGCCTATACTGTGCTATTTTGTTCTACGTACTCCCTTCACTTTCTCACTATTCTCTCCTTATTTGTTTTCTTTGTGACTATCTTACATTGATGGTCTCTAGTTTTGCTCTTGCGGAGTGGAAACACTCTTTACATATTATAATAATGAAACTTAGAAGATTATTTAGCTTTGTATTTAACTTAAGGGCAATCATTACGGGAGTCATAAGGGAGCCTACTTTGAAGTCTGCCTCACAGCAACTCTGGATTGTTTAATCATCAGTGATGAAATGAAGGCCTAAATTGCTTTACTGGGAAGAAGGTGCAAAGCTTTTGCACTTGGAGACAATGGTTGCAGGCTACGTGTTTACAGTGGACAGAGCATATCCCAACTCCAGAAAAGTGTGAGTAATATTAAGTTATAAACATTTGTGTTTTGAACTGTCTCAGACAGAAAATTGGGCTCTCAAGAGTAGCTAATCAGCATGCCTACCTAGATAGAAGACTGGGAATTCACCTTATCATGGTATTGGGCTTTGAGATGGGAGGGCTCAAGAGGAAGGAATTTTAATATTGTCTTACAGACATTCCTAAAACGTAATGAAATATCACAGCAAGGTGACCTGCCAAGGTCCGGAAGAGAGAGAGAGCAGCAAGATGCCAAAGTGTCCATGGTTTACTGCACCAGAATGTGGGTGGAAGTTCACACTTATATAGAAACAGGCCAAACTTGAGTTCCTATCTAACTGCATAATTTCACAGTGATACCTATTTGTGTTTTGAAGAACTACATATTTTGATTAATCTTTCTTTTCACCATGTTGGTGGTTTATTCAATCCAGTACGTATTATGATACTATCTTTACTGGAATCCATGTGTGGGGATGATGCATGGAAGGCCTGAGCGTAAAATGAAACAACTCACTTGTGTCAAGAGATAATCTTTAAGCTGATAATGTAGACGCATCACATGGAGTTTGACAGTTCTATATTCTTAGTATTTCTAAAACATTTATGAGAGTTTGCCACATCATTTCTGCTAAATTTTATCTGAATGATTTCCACCTTGTAATGGTGAATCCATGGCTGATCAGAAGCAACATTGGAATAAGTAGTAAGTAGCTAATCACAAGCAACAACCTTCCTAAAAAAAGAAATAAATTGCAAAAAGCAAAAATGACTGCATTAGAAACTAGCACATAATCTACAGAATTGCCAGAAAATGCATTCAACAAAATTGCACTGTACATGATTAGCTGAGGAAAGCTTAGTATATCTGTATGATGCTCCCCAGTTATTTTAACTGAAGTGGTAGTAATTTTAAACAAATCGATTTTAAACATTGAATTACCTTACAAATTAGCAGAAAAGGAATATTATACAAATGTGTTATATATCCGTAAACTGAATATTTCACAATATAATTTAAGGCAATATATCTTGGTAGAATTGAACCACTGTGTGGATTAATAGTAATGAAATATCAGTGCCAATGAACCAAGAACCCATTCAGTAAATATTACAAAATTGTTATCATATCTTTAATTGAAATATTCACATTTTTGAATTAATGCTACATGCTTACCAATTACGTTCACCGATGCACAACCAACACCATTCAGTGCATAAATGCCAAAATGAATGCATAGAAAGAAATGGCCTAGAACTGGAAAGATATGAAAGATATGAAAAACAAATTGTACATTTTTTCCCTTAAAATATACTCTTAGCTTCCAATAAAATCCCTCTTTGGAGGAGTTGGTGTCGTAGGATAATATTAGATATAGTTGAATTGTCTGTTTGCATGAATATCATGTCACCTTCCAGTCATGTATATTTTCTACTAAAATTGTGAAAATAGAAAAATGTTGGGCTCCTCCTAATATTGGAAATGATTAAATGTCTATAGTAAATGTAAGAGCAGTAAATAAATGTATTAACTGTTACGATATTGATCATGTTTTCCACAATCACATATTTAGATGCATTAATGTTAACTGATATACTGTATGTAACTATCTCACCTTCTGCTCCTACAGAGACCATTAACATCTGATAACTGGAATGCAGCAAGCGTCGTTTCTTCAAATGACCTGTATATTAAATTAAGCTGAAAGCTTAAAATGCTTTGTTTAAAATGTTCTCACCGTAAAGTTACACAATATACCTTAACCTATAACGACATAATACTTACGAGCAAAACAAATGCAAACTCCAAGTGTAATTATGAATAACCACACTGATAATATATGCACTTCAAGTATACCTGTAAAAGAAAAGGTAACAATTTATTTTAGTCTGATCATTTCTATTAAAAAACTGAAAGGAGGGCTGAACATCCTTACCAATTTGGTTTGCAGAAAAATGTCTTCTCCAAAAATTTTTCCCGTTAAACATTGTAATTTTGTATTCCAAAGCTATTCCTCCACCCTAATTAAAATAGAGAGAGTTATACAAATGTATCAAACAACAAAAATAGCAGGTTGGCTCAAAGTTATACTTAGGACAGTATTTGTAACACTCAAGTGTAATGCTTGGCCATGATAACACATCTGTTTAACATTGACATGAATATTTTAGAAATAATAACATATCTGCAACTTCTCAGGTATCTTTAGGAATGAAATAGGGATTATACCAATTTACTGACAAGCCCTAATGCAAAAAAAAAGTATGCACTTAAACAGAGCTTTACACCATTCAAACTGCTTCATATATTATTAATTATTTCAATGTGTAGGACACCATCATGAAGGCAGATTCAGGTGTAATTTTACATCTCCAAAATGCATGTCTCTGGGTTGATCAAAAGGAATGTTAGCGAGAATTTGGAATTAGTACCATGGAATTTTAACATACTCCTGAACTAGTGGGTTGAGGGAGGAGAGGGAGGTGTCAATAGTTTTATGTCTATTACAAAGAATAGTATTCCCCGTAACCCAATTAAATGGTTCATAAGAATGCTAGCATAAATAATACGCTCAGCCTCGAATGCAGCTTGAACCTGTTACTTGCTGACTCAGAGGCAAAAGTGTTATTAGCCATACCAAACTGGCACTTAAAACAAAAAAAAATCCACACTATCAATGTTGGTTTTGAAGATTACTAAATAGGAATTAGATATATATGTTCAGTATAGAGAAATACACTCCTTATAGAAAAGTAATTGCTGGGAAAGTAAATCTCCATGTCAGAACTTGTATTCAAGTTCTATTTTGACCTTACACTTACACTTAAAGTTTAAGCACTATTTAGAATATAATGCCTCTTTTCTTCAGCACGTTGCAATGCAGCTCACATTAAAAACCTTGATTCCTTTGCCCCCTTAATTGGTTAAAACAGTGGTTCTCAAGCTGGGATTGGTGGATCCCTTGGGTTTCTTAGAAACTTTCCAAAGGATCAGTGAAATAATGCAAATGTGACCCATGATTGAAATGGTGCACATCAGGCAGCACGAAAGCAATATCTTGGTACAAACAGGCTGATAAGTGAATGGAGGAGGAAAATAATCAGCAGCTGTGGAATTTGTAAGCAGACAGTGGAAGGTTACATCTAAAATAGTGGCAGTGTACTCATCAGAGGCCAGCAAGTTAAAAATCTCACTGCAGGAATGGCAACGAGGTGATACAAGTGGTGAAGTATTCTATAGGCATATTGTTGAGGTTGTGTTGTCTTGCAATGAAGGGAAGATAAAAACTTTTTAACAAATCATCATAGAAAGCATTCTTTCTGTATGTACAAGCACTCATCACAGCTTGGAATGCCTCCTGCCCTATCCAAGACCACAAGGAACTCCAAAAGATTGTGAACAAAGGCCAGTCTACGCAAAGCAGCCTCCCACTCATTGGCTCTGACTACACCTCTCGCTATCATGGAAGCAGCCAACATAACAAAGGATCCCATGCACCCCAGACATACTCTCTTCCACCTTCTTCCTCATGAAAAAGATACAAAAATCTGAGAACACATACCAGTCAACTCAAGAAGAGCTTTCTCGCTGCTGCGTCAGGTTTTTGAATGGACCTACCATATATAAGTTAATCTTCCTCTTTCTAACTCTAGCTATGACTGTAACATTACATTCTGTACTCTCTCCTTTTGTTCTCTATATACAGTACGCTTTGTCTGTATAGTGCACAAGAAACAGTACCTTTCACCATATTCTAATGCATGCGACAATATTAAATTCAATCAAAGGTTTTGTAACATCAATCACACCAATGATCACTGTATTGGACAGCCCTGTCAAAATTACATGAAATTTCCCTTAACATAACACTAATAAAGTTTACATTTGGAAATGTAAATGTACCATAAGTTATGTTATTGTTCTGATGGAAGTGTCTGTGGTAACTAATCCATTTGAAAAAGGTTTCTTCAACAAAAGAAGTTGACATGGACCAACACAGGAGACAAACTTGTTGGTTATAAAATGGAACTCAGTTTTTTTATCTTCCGAAGGCAGTTCTCAGATTTGGAATTTAAGAAGGAAAAGTTTTTTAGCTGAATTAGAAGTATATTTAGTTGGGGAGGTTTTCAAAAAGGACTTATGGAATTGACAGAATTTGACAAAATATTTGGTGCACTAGATGACACTGAATAAGCTATTTGTATTCAGGCTAATGCTCACTGATCTACCTTTGTCATGTAATTGGTACAAATATGTTTGTTATGGAATACATGTTCAATGAGAAACATGTTTTATGCCTCACTGATGTTAATACTGAATATGCCAGATCTCAGATTGAAATCCCATCTTGTCTGATTGTAATTTTTTTAATTGTGGAAATGAGGAGGAAAAGCTACTGAACACAAAAGCACAGGATTCCAGTGATAACTTATAAAATTTGAAGAATCAAAATGATTATTCAAGAAAACCTAAACACATGATCAAAGGTACACAACAAAACTGTCTTTTTGGCAATACCCCTTATAGATTCATATTGAGAAAATCCAGAAAATGTCACCCAAACCAAAACATTGCTTTCACTTTTAAGAGAAATACAATCCATGATTTCCCAGAACTAATCCATGTTGATATGCTTTTTCCAAAGGAAGATACTAAACAAGCTGTTTCTCAGAATAAATATTCTCCTGGCCTAAAACTGAGTTATTTCCTTCAATCAAAAAGCTTTCACAGCTTTTCAGCACATTCCAAAATACAGGAGATGGCTTTCAGTAGGATTTTCCTTCTTTTCCCCCCTACAAGCCAGCCTACTCTTCATTGTCTTAAAATATCCTTGTGAAAGCTCAAAATTCCAGATATTAAAACCTTTGATGTTCCTTTGAGCTAACCTCGCCAGGGATGGGTGCATATCATTAGCGCACACTCACTCCGGATATTGGACTTGTGTTGAAATTCAACTGGTGTTGGCACGACACCATGTCAGCGCCATTTATGATAGTCTTATGTAAGTGTGAACATGGCACCGTGACCTCTGAGGGAGATATAGGAGGTGAGTGCTCAGGTGGTCATTATATCACAGGTGGTTCAACATACCGGGAGCACCAGGAAAATGGTAGGGGGACACAAGTGCAGCTTGGGGCTGGGGCTAAGATGGAGGATCCCATTTCAAATTGATGCATAGAAGATTATAAAATGTCCAGAGTCAGAAAGACCAATTTAAGGTACTCTACCTGTATAAATATAGCCTTGTTTGTGACGAGCAAACAATATAAAAAACTATTCATACCCTACAATTACTGATTGCGAGGAACAACCATCTTTCCCTTGCTGAATGAATGTTGATTTTGTTTTGACAATCCGTGTGATTTATTCCATTTGTTTCTATCACCTGTGCATTGGGAAAGATAAAGAAAGTTGTAAATTCCATAATTAAAATTGTTTGCCAAGTACTTTAAGCTTTTTTTTGGTAAATGAGTATTATCTTTATCTGCACGGATTTTATTTCTGTTTTACTGATGGCTATGTAGCTTTTTTCTACTGTTATTGATAACATGTTCAATCGCTCCACATCCTCTTTGTTCCCTCTCTATCTTTCCAAATATATATTAGACTTTTTGCATCTTTGGGAAAAATTATAGGAAAATGTTGCTTTCTTTACTGTCAAATTAGTGAGTGCAAATAGACACATACAAATATGGAGTACATACCTGGCAACCAGATAATAGAACACTTTGAGTGAGATTCAACAGGTGATTATTTCCATTGGCAGCCACAGCTTCTTTACTCCAGCAGCCCTGATTAAATATTTTCAGAATTAATTGATAATGTATAGAAATGTTTGGGCATTCAAAATCAGTTCCAAAGATAATGAATAGTTACACCAACAGTGGCATAGTAAATATATCTATCAGGGCTCTTCCAATGGTTTAATTATTAAGTGTGGTACCTTGTATAGAAACAGAGACATCGAGATAGTGAAATTCTAGGATCAGTCTCTATTAAGTCCACTGATTTTACTGCAGTTGTTAGATTTGGCCTCAGCACCTCAAATTCGGGAGAGGAAGTCAATTACTGATTGCTATTTAATAACGCCTGCTTAATCAAGGTTGGTTGCATCCCTAATAGTACTGGCTCAGACATGAAGAAGGGCCATTAAGGCGCATAATGGAGACACACCTATTATTTGTCACATATCCCAGCAAATACACCTCCACAGAATTCCAAGCAATGGTCTTGACTGGAGGAAAGATACACAGGCAGGTGAGGAAATGTATGTGGTTGCACCAATGGTATTCTGCAATGATCTAATAACTCTCCCTTCTGTGGAAATAATTAGCAAATAATTATTTTTTAAAACTGCGCATACATAGGGTTCAAATATTGGATTTTAGGATAGCGTTGTCCAATGCATTAGCACATGCATTATACATTTCATTAGAAGACATAAAGTGAATAGTGTTGGGCATGTAGCCATAATACTCATTCTCAAGGCAATGGATATGCATTTAAACTTTCTTTGTGCCTTAGATTGTAAAATGATAAGCTAAAGTTAGTCTACTCATGCTTTCAAATCTTTGATTCTAGGAGAAATGCTTTCTAATATAAGTGGAAACTATACGTGTACTTCATAGTAACGGAAACACTAGAAATACCGTATAGGAGTTGAGAGATCATTGTGGTCACATTGACCAAATTGGAAAAACTACTTCAGGTTAGCAGAAAAAAGTACACCCAATCAGTAACAAGCAGCTTCAACAGGGCACATCATGGCCAGGGACAGTTAATATCCATTCGGACCATGGAGTTGGAGCAGGTGTAGCTTGGATTGTGATTTGATTGTGAGGTGGTTTCCATGAAAAATTGGGGATTCTATTAAGACTATCAGCTGTTGAAACACTCTATTAACTATTCCATCTTAATTTGAATGAATGTACGATATTTATTCAACAATGATTTGTTGGCAGGCCTACCTTTGAGTTATTCTTATACACCGAGTACCATTGAGTCATCTCATCATAATAGAACAACAAATTCACATTATGTTTTTCCTAGCAAAGATATATGAAGATATTTTAATACAGTATTATGAAAATATTTATATTAAAATAGATTTACTATTTCCTGAGTTCTCCATATTTGAATCAAGTATTTTAAGAGCAAAATTTGGTATATGTAAAGGAATCCCGAATGAAAAAGATCACAACACAAAGTTCCACCACTGTGGTATATAACGTACAGTTGTCCCTGTCTGGGACTGCAGCTCAGCAGGCCCAGTCCTAGGCCTGCCTTAAAAAAGACTCAGTTATTGGGTTTTAGCTGGGAAGGCCATTGCTTGTCACCAGGTTATCACAGTTTACAAATGCACAGCACAATAACACAGTGGGATATGAACTGTGATGATGACTGACGATGTCTTACTACCTCATAGGAAAAGAAGAAAATAAGTCATTTTATTTTGCTTCCATGCACTACTAGTCTGAATAGAAAAAATAAATAGAACATGAAACACACACCACTACAAAGTATTTTTTGATATTTTTGTAATGCAAATCGGATAAATAACTCAAAAAGCAAACACTTCTCTGCAATATAATCAATATTGCTTTGTGTTTTATTTTATATCCCACAGGAATTTCTATTGAGATATAACATAGAATCCCTACTGTGCAGAAGGAATCCATTTGGCCCATCGAGCCTACACCAACAACAATCCTACCCAGACCCTATCCCTGTAATTTCACACATTTACACTGCTACCCCTTCTGACACTAATGGCCAATTTAGCATGGCCAATCAACCCAATCTGTACATCTTTGGACTCTGGGAGAAAATTGGAGCATCTTGAGGAAACCCAAGTAGATATGGGGGAAGAATGTGTAAACTCCACACAGTGACCTGAGACTGGATTTGAACCCAAGTCCCTGGCGTTGTGAGGCAGTTGGCACTGTGCCACCCAGATAGTGAGAGAGGGGCAAATAAGTGGGCAATTCATCAGGACCGCTCCTACATAACTTCCAACGTTCAGTCACAGGCCTGCCCATCACATTACCTAACAGATATAGAATAAAATTCAAACACACAATTTATAAGATTAAGTAAATTTCCAGTGATTAGTTAATGCAAAATTGCCTTGATTAACTTTAGTAATGTCTGTACAATGTCCAACAATAGGGCTATTAACTTCTCAGCCTTTTCATTGGTATACCTGAGGATATGCTGTCTTTTTTTCCCAATTACCAGAAATTCTGTGGCTATTCTACATTTAATAATTACCTTGGCATACCGGATATGGTAGCTGATCTGTCCATTATGAGATAAGAAACAAAATTTGGTCAGAAATACCCATTTCTGAAAGAAAAATAAAGCAGCTGCAATAAAACAGAACTGTTTAAAGGGAAGTCTCTGAAGTAAATATAATTAATTTTAATTAATTAATGCTGCTTATATAACACTATTGCATGATGAAGGATGTTTTTAAGAGTTATGATAATCCTTGGCCGTCTCTCAAGTCATTGCTGTGATCTGGTTAAGAACCAATGTTGTTTTTTTTAAAGTAGACAAAAACATTTAGTGAAGAAAGGTATAAGCTTCAAACAGGTTTTGAAAAAGCAAAAGTCAACTTTATGACAAGGTTAGAAAGATAAAACAACTTACAATATTTATCTTATATTAAAACATCCAGGGCAAGTATGAGGTACTTGTGAATAAAGAAGTCAACTATAGTCAAACACAAGATGATAAGGTTGTTAAGAAGATGTATAGCATGTTAGCATTTATTGGTAGAGGGATTGAATTTCGGAGCCAAGACGTCACGTTGCAACTGTACAAAACTCTGGAGTATTATGTACAGTTTTGGTCGCCACGTTACAAGAAAGATGTGGAGGCATTGGAAAGGGTACAGAGGAGGTTTTCCAGGATGTTGCCTGGTATGGTGGGTAGGTCTTATGAGGAAAGGCTAAGGGACTTGAGGTTATTTTCATTAGAGAGAAGAAGGCTAAGAGGGGACCTAATTGAGACATATAAGATGATCAGAGGGTTAGATGGGGTGAATAGTGAGAGCCTTTTTCCTCATATGGAGATGGATAATACGACGGGACATAGCTTTAAATTAAGGGGTGGTAGTTATAGGACGGATGTTAGAGGCGGGTTCTTTACTCAGAGGATAGTAAGGGCGTGGAATGCCCTGTCTGCAGCAGTTGTGGAATCGCCAAGTTTAAGAGCGTTCAAATGGTCAGTGGATAGGCATATGGAAAGCATTGGAATAGTTTAGGTTAGAGGGTCATAAAATTGGTTCCATTTGTCGGTACAACATCAAGGGCCGAAGGGGCTATACTGTTCTATGTTCAATATACACCACACTATACAATAAATGACAGATGTAACCGAACTCAATTCCATGGATTTTTCAATAACCCACCCAAATGTCTATTAAATTGTGAGCCAAGTACTCATACAGAAACTTTAGGTTCCATGCTCTACATTCAAAGATCCTACCTCAGAATTTTCTCCACAGGTTGATGCAACCCAGGACAGCTTCAACAATGACCAAGTGCACAGAGTTTCAATTTCACCTTCCAAGGTTATATTTCCCTGGATTCCCAAGTACACTCAAGTATCATTTTACAAGGAAAATTTCAGCTCTTTGGTTGCAGCAAACTGAACACTACTGCCCCAACATGGGTACCTTTGCCCTAACAGTCTGCACTACAGGATCACCAATCTTCAGCTGCCTTCTCAGGTTTCATGGCTTCTTTTCAGCCCTTTTCAACAATCAGAGCTTCTTCTAAGCCCACTTCACTTAAAGTCTGCTCTGTGCAGCTATTTTATTAATTGGAGGCTGATTCTCATTTTTTAATTCAACTGGGACCTGTCCCAGCATTCTGTCCCTGCTTCTGGGACACTTCTTGGAACCTTTCCCCCTCCCTTGTCCCCTCTTCCTGGGACATTTAACTGATTGTGATGCTCCACACCTGGTCTCCCAACCTGGGTTTGCATGCCTTTCCTCTCCTGTCAACAGGCACACAGGACCAGTCTTTAGCAAGAAAATTGTGAAATATCCAAACCACATATGTGCAGCCAGTTCCCAACCAGTGCATGTACAGGAGACTCAAGGTTCATTGAGGATTGGAGTTCCTGACCTCATAGCAAAGTTTGAGTTTCTTATGTGCTGATGCAGTGCTATTGTTATATTTTATGCTTCAAGAGATGTTTTAAGGTTCAGTTTTTTCTATAGGCAATTGATATGTTTGGAAGGAATACAGCTCAGCTGTTAGGACAGCAAACTGTTTATTTGGGGACAGATAATTGATTTTTGTTGATAGATGAAAAATCCTCTGGGATTTTTTGATTAAAGGAATGGAAGGTGAGTTTAGGTATGCAGGGTCATGTGATAATGTGGTAAATAGGAGGGGCTAGGTTTGAAGCAGAGAAGCAGTTTTCTTTGTAGTTTCCGGTTGGAGTTGGTTAAAGCCATAAGTCTGCAAGCTGGTCTGAAAATCAAAATCTCTCTGAAGATATCAAGGGTGTTAATCCAATTTATGGTAATTATGCCCGTGCTTGCGAAGTGTATTTAAAGTGACATTTGAGTCTTGGAGGACGATTGCTTATTTGGAACTGAAATAGTGATAAGTTAGAAATTAAAGTTTGCTTTCTTTTTTAACTTTTGTTCCACTGTTAAAAGTTAAGCTGTGGCATTTTGTTGGACTTAAATTTAAACTGTTATGAATAAATCTTGCCTTGATAAAAGATCCCTAATTTGTCAGGATTATTACTCCTGGATTGAAATATCCTAACCTTGCATCTATGCCAAAATAGGAAAAATGTTGGGGTCTAGTCTGGTTTCATAATGTACCTTGGAGTTCAGATCAGGACCATAACACTTAACAGAGTTCAAGACACAAATTAACTGCAGATGTTCAACTGCAGTGCATCTGTCCTATACTTTTATTACATCAGTCAGCAACAATATATTTACTTATCCTTTACTATGGCTCTCAAAGTAAAATTTGGTACCTCATTCTTTCCTCTGTACCTGTGTCTCCAACTCCTTCCTTCTGAGGCATTGACCATCTTCAGTTCATTTTGTGTCTGTTGTGATGATAGTATGCTATATACTGTTTTTATGTTTAAAAATTCAGCTCTATTCTACTGTAGCTTGGTTTGTCTGGAAAATATTTAGCTCAGATGCTTAGGAGAGCAGGATAATTATTTTAGCCATGTAGCGTTTACTTAGGATAGATCTAATGGATTTTGTTTATATATGGAAAATTCCCCTGGGATTTTGATTCAAGGAATGGAAGGTGAGTTTAGGTAGGCAGGCCATATGATGATGGTATTGATAGGAGGAGCTAGGTCCGTGGCAGAGAGCAAGTTCTTCAGTTCTGGCGGGGAATTGCTTAAAGGTAGAGGTTTTCTGCAAACTGCTGAAACTCGTTTTCTCTCTGAAAGCTTCCAAGACTGAGCACACACATTATGGCAAGTACACTTATGGATGCTAACTGTGTTTAAAATGATACTGTAAGCTTGTAGGAGAAATGTTGCTTATTTGGAGCTGAAACAATGATTAGTTAGAAATAAAGTTGTTTCCTCTTAGTTCTTAAATATTTTTTGACTGCTTCATTTGTTAGAGTTATACTTAAACTGTTGTTAAATTAAGTTTGTTTTGTTATATAAGATCTGTAATTTCTCAGTGGAATACTCTTGGACCAAAGCATCTTTTCCTCACATTTACGCCAAAATAAAAAAATTGTTGGGGTTTAGTATTTTTCATAAGATCCCTTGAAGTTCTGGTCTGGAACACTAACACTTTGTCTTTCTTCCTCATATGACATATGCATGATGATTTCTGTCATTAACTGCATTGAAATCCCTTTTTGTACATCTCCCTTTCATTATAATTGCACTTTTGACAGTTTGGCATGTCCACTACAACTCTCACCAACTTTTACAGATGCTCCATAGAAAGCATTCTTTCTGGTCATATCATGACTTGATATGGCTCTTCCCTGTCCAAGACCTCAAGAAACTACAAAGGGTTGTGAATTAAACCCAATCATCACTCAAACCAGCCTCCCACCCATTGATATTGTCTACATTTCTCACTGCCTCGGAAAAGCAGCCAGCATAATTAAGGACCCCACGCACCCTGGAAATACTCTCTTCATTGGTGTTGAACCCGGAGCTTCTCGTCCAGCTTGAGGAATACTACTACTGCGACACAAGGTCTTCTAAAGAGATGTGACTGGTAAGAGCACAGATTGTGAAAAACATATAACGTATTTGATTTAAGGTGCAGTAAAATCTTTACTTTTCAGTTTGTACACAACTTGTACGAAGACTTCAGAATGTGAGTAACTTCATAATCTTTATGAACCACACCCCCCCACCCCCCACCTCCCCAATTTATCAGTGCCAGGTGGCTCTTCTTGACCGTGACAGAAACAGAACTGTAGTTTTATTTCTCTCAATTTCAAAAAAAGATAGTATGTATTCAGTTGGAACACATTTGGCTGATAGCTGGGGGGATGGGAAGCAGAACAATATATTCTCAGTAATTGATAAGTTAGATCATGCATTGCTGGGCATTTTTGTAGGTGCAAATATATCGATCTTACATTTCTGTATGATCATTGATCTTGAAGAACGTTACAATGACTTATGTATCACATTTTGCAGACTAAACAGGCTTGTCAAGGAGCTCCAGGTCTATGTTTTAACAAACAAATACTTTATGATTAATATTGATCATCTTTCAAAATATCCTTAACCTAAGTTTTTGAGGATTAAATATGCAAACTGCTATGTCAAGTAGGACCATGCTCAATTATTCTCATAGACTGCTTCCATGCTCAACAGCACGTGACCACAATAATACTCAGAACAACTCAAAGCAAAAGAAAGTAGATATATTTAATGACTGCCAGCACTCAGCTGGTGAATGTGAATCACACTGAATGAATCATGTGAATCAGACCACTTGAGGTCAACGGACCTCTGCACAGTTCTTCCCTGCCCATGATTTCCACGGCAGGCGGGACAGGAAAATTCCACTTCTGGTGTCATCAAAATCATTCATACTACACCACTGAATGGATTGTTAATTTCGACATCAAGCTACATTTGCTTACCCAGCCATCCAAATAAAAACAATCATAAATTTATTTTGGGGATAAATTAGTAACTTCAGAAGTATATATATGTTGATGTGCAATCAACAAATCCATTCATAATTGCTTTGATAATCTCCTTTATATATTTTAAAAATTCATTTATAGGATGTGGGCGTCAATTATTGCCCAAAGCTAATTGCCCTCAGAAAGGTACCTCCTTGAACCTCTGCAGTCCCTGAGGTGTAGCTATACTATTAGGAAACGAGTTTCAGGATTTTGACGCAGTGACAGCAAAGGGATGGCGATTTTTGTCCATGTCAGAATGGTGAGCGGCTTGGAGGAGAATTTCCAGGTGGTGGTGCTCCCAGCTATCTGCTGCCCTCAAACTTTCAAATCATAGTGATCGTGGGTTTAGAACATGCTGCTTAAAGAGCCTTACTGAGTTTTTGCAGTATATCTTGTGGCTGGTACACACTGCGGTTTATTGGTGATGGAGGGGTTGAATGTTTGTGGAAGGCATACCAATCATCCCAGCGGGAGCCCAGACCTAGGCTAAGAACAAGTGTAATATCGACATGTTGGGCTTGGTTGAAGACATTAGGTTACATTTCAGCTTCGTTTGAAGCAATTTTTAAAAGTGGCATCTCGGCCTTTTGGCTAAGATGCGAATAAGAACGAGCCTTGGAGGAGGTGCAATACCTATTCCAATCAGCTTGGATCATGTAGATCAAGCCCAAGACAGGAGGTGAGAGCCCTGTCTTCTTAGCTTGGATCAGAAATTGGACTTGATTTGATTGAATTGGAATAAAAATAAAACAAAAATACAGACAGTGACCCGATACCAGAATTGGATCCACGTCTCTGGCACTGAGGCAGCAATGCCAACCACTGTGCCACCAACAAACTATGTTACTTGATTTTCCAAAGTAGCAAAAGTAGGTCAGCCGTGGACCATATCCAGTGAACTCCAAGAGAGAAAAAAAATCTCATACATGAACCCACAACTGGATTGGCAGAATCAACCTGGAGAGCCAAGAAGACTGAGAGTCTATTTCCTTAAATAAATTTAAATATTAACTTTTCTTTAAAAAAAACAAAAGTTACCTTGTCTGTCTCTAATCTCCCTGCTTCGTACTTCCCACTAACTAATGGTAAATACAGGATGAGAAAGGGACATAATAACACCCCATGCTGCCCACACCAGCCCATCTGCCTGGCTTGGCCCAAGACGCTGCCACACCTGGGCACCTAACGGCCAATACACCTGGCCACGCGCCTCCCCCAGGAGCCCGGCACGCACGCGCACTCCCCATCTCCCCCCGCCCGCTGGGAAAACCACACGTCATAATGGTAGGCGGCTCATTTCCCATTGGCCAATCGCGGCGGTGATTGACAGTCCGAGGGTCCAATCAGGAGACCCTAGCGCGCCCCCTCCCACACTTCCCTGGTATTGCAGTTTGAGGGGATGATTTAGAATCAGGGGTCTCACCTTTCTTCTAATCCCCCTGACACTAAGGGACAAGTTAGCAATGACCTATGCATCTACCCCACACATCTTTGGACTGTGGGCAAACTGCACCCAAATAAACCTGTTGGACTTTAACTTGATGTTGTGAGACTTCTTACTGTGAACATAGAACATTACAGCGCAGTACAGGTCCTTCGGCCCTCAATGTTGCGCCGGCCAGTGGACCCTCTAACCTAAACTATTCCAATATCATCCATATGCCTATCCACCGACCATTTGAATGCCCCCAAAGTAGGCGAGCCCACAACTGCTGCAGGCAGGGCATTCCACTCCCTCACCACCCTCTGTGTGAAGAACCTGCCTCTGACATCCGTCCTATAACTACCACCTCTTAATTTAAAGTTATGTCCCTCGTGTTGGTCATCACCATCCGAGGAAAAAGGCTCTCACTATCCACCCTATCCAATCCCTTGATCATCTTATACGCCTCAATTAGGTCATCGCGTAACCTTCTTCTCTCTAATGAAAATAACCTCAGGTCCCTCAGCCTTTCCTCATAAGGCCTTCCCACCATACCATGCAACATCCTGGTAAACCTCCTCTGCACCCTTTCCAATGCTTCCACATCTTTCTTATAATGCGGCGACCAGAACTGTACGCAATACTCCAAGTGCGGCCGCACCAGAGTTTTGTGCAGTTGTAACATAACCTCACGGCTCCTAAATTCAATCCCTCTACCAATAAAAGCTAACACACCGTACGCCTTCTTAACAACTTTATCAACCTGGGTGCCAACTTTCAAAGAGCTATGTACTTTTACCCCAAGATCCCTCTGCTCGACAACACTATTAAGGGTCCTTCCATTAGCCCTATATTTCATATGCCTGTTATTCTTACCAAAGTGAATCACCTCACACTTATCCGTATTCAATTCCATTTGCCACCTCACGGCCCAGCTCTGCAACCTATCTATGTCCCTCTGCAAACTGTAACATCCATCCTCGCTATCTACAACTCCCCCCACTTTGGCATCGTCAGCAAATTTACTAATCCAACCCTTTACACCCTCATCTAGGTCATTTATAAAAATGACAAACAGCAGTGGCCCTAAAACAGATCTTTGAGGTACACCACTTGTAACTGCACTCCAGGTTGAATATTTCCCATCAACCACCACCCTCTGTCTTCTATCAGTTAGCCAATTCCTAATCCAAACTGCTAAATCACCTTCAATCCCATGCATCTGCACTTTCTGCAGTAGCCTACCATGGGGAACCTTATCAAATGCTTTGCTAAAATCCATATATACTACATCAACTGCCTTACCCTTATCTACCTCTTTTGTCACCTCCTCAAAAAACTCAATAAGGTTTGTGAGGCACGACCTACCCTTCACAAAACCGTGCTGACTATCCCTAATCAATTTATTCCTCTCTAGATGCTTGTAAATCCTATCCCTTATAATTCTTTCCAAGACCTTGCCCACAACAGAAGTCAGGCTCACCGGTCTATAATTTCCAGGATGGTCCCTACTCCCCTTTTGAACAAAGGGACAACATTTGCCATCCTCCAGTCTTCCGGCACTATACCTGTAGCTAACGACGACATGAAGATCAAAGCCAAAGGCTCTGCAATCTCCTCTCTAGCCTCCCAGAGAATCCTAGGGTAAATCCCATCTAGCCCAGGGGACTTATCAATTTTCATACCCTCAAGATTCGCTAACACCTCCTCCTTATGAACCTCAATCCTACCCAGTCTACAACCTGGTATCGCAGTATTCTCCCCGACAACATTGTCTTTCTCCTGCGTGAAAACTGACAAAAAATACTCATTCAGTGTCTCTCCTATCTCCTCAGGCTCCACGCACAACTTCCCACTGCTATCTCTGACTGGCCCTACTCTTGCCCTAACCAATCTTTTATTATTTATATACCTGTAAAAAGCTTTAGGATTCTCCTTAATCCTATCTGCCAAAGTCTTCTCGTGTCCTCTTCTAGCTCTTCTCAACTCCCTCTTTAGCTCCTTCCTGGCTGATTTATAGCTTTCTATTGCCCTAACTGAGCCTTCACGTCTCATCATTATATAAGCCTTCTTCTTCCTCTTCACCAGAGATTCAACTTCCCTAGTACACCATGGTTCTCTCACTCGACCACTTCCTCCCTGCCTGGCAGGTACATATTCATTAAGGACATGCAGAAGCTATTCCTTAAATATGCTCCACATTTCAGATGTCCCCAGCCCCTGCAATTTCCTGCTCCACCCTATGCATCCTAAATCTCTCCTAATATCCTCATAATTACCTTTCCCCCAGCTATAACTACTGTTATTCGGTACGTGCCCATCCCTTTCCATCACTAAGGTAAACGTAACCGAATTGTGGTCACTATCACCAAAGTGCTCACCCACCTCCAAGTCTAACAGCTGGTCTGGTTCATTACCCAGTACCAAATCCAATATAGCCTCGCCTCTTGTTGGCCTATCTACATACTGAGTCATGAAACCTTCCTGCACACATTGAACAAAAACTGACTCCTCTAACGTACTTGAACTATAGCTTTTCCAATTGATATTAGAAAATTTAAAGTCCCCCATTACAACTACCCTGTTACTTTCACACCTATCCAGGATCAACTTTGCAATCCCTTCCTCTACTTCTCTGGAACTTTTTGGAGGCCTAAAAAAAACTCCCAACAGTGTGACCTCTCCTTTCTTGTTTCTAATCTCAGCCCACACTACCTCAGCAGACAAGTCCACATCAAACGTCTTTTCTGCCACCGTAATGCTGTCCTTAACTAACAATGCCACTCCTCCTCCTCTTCTACCACCACCTCTGCTCTGACTGAAACATCTGAACCCCCGAACCTGCAACAACCATTCCTGCCCCTGCTCTATCCACGTCTCTGAAATGGCCACAACATCGAAGTCCCAAGCACCAATCCAGGCTGCAAGTTCATCCACCTTATTGTGTATGCTCCTCGCATTAAAGTATACACATTTCAAACCACCCTCCCGTTTGCCACTATACTGCTGCGACCTAGACATCTTGTCCGTGACCTCCCTATTCACATCCTCCTGTATACTGGCACAACAATTCAGGTTCCCATCTCCCCCCCGAATCAGTTTAAACCCCCCCCCGAATAGCACTGGTAAATTTACCCCCCAAGATATTGGTACCTCTCCGGTTCAGGTGCAGACCATCACTCTTGTAGAGGTCCCACCTTCCCCAGTTTGAGTCCCAATTGTCCAAATACCTGAACCCTTCCCTCCTGCACCATCCCTTGAGCCACGAGTTCAAATGTTCTGTGGAGCAGTCTACTGTGGGAGAACACCAGAGCACTGGAGGAAACCCACACAGTAAGAAGTCTCAGAACACCAGGTTAAAGTCCAATATGATTTGATAGCAAAAGCCACTAGCTTTTGGAGTGCTGCTTCTTTGTCAGGTAAGTGGGAGTTTTTTTCACAAACAGAGCATATAAAGACACAAACTGTTTGTGAACAAAACTCCCACTTATCTATTGAAGGGCAGCGCTCTGAAAGCGAGTGGCTTTTGCTACCAAATAAACCTATCGGAATTTACCCTGGTGTTGTGAGACTTTTTACTGTGTTTAGCCCACTCCCAACGCTGGCATCTCCACATCATGGAAACCCATACAGACGTGGGGAGAACATGCAGACTCCGCATAATGGCCCAAGCAGGGAATCAGACCCAGGTCCCTGGCATTGTAAGGCAGCAGTGTTAAGCACTGCACCACTTCTCTATATGGGTTTAAATTTTCAGTCCCATTTTTATGTGGCACAGTGGTCACAGTGCTTAGCACTGCTGCCTCACAGCGCCAGGGACCCAGATTCAATTCGCAGCTTGGGTCACTGTCTGTATAAAGTCTGCACATTCTCCCAGTGTCTGCATAGATTTCTTCCGGCTGCCCCAGTTTCCTCCCACAGTTCAAAGACATGCTAGTTAGGTGCATTGGCCATGTTAAATTCTCCTTCAATGTACCCGAACAGGTGATGGAGCATGGTGACTAGGGGATTTCCACAGTAACTTCATTTCAGTGTTAGTGTAAGCCTACTTGTGACATTAATAAATATCTTTAAGATAAAGCAATGTATTCAAATAAGCAAAATGCTGCTGGAATCGGAAACAAAAACATGACTGCCTCCACCTTTTAATTGACAGAGAATTTAACCAATAAAACTGAGGTTTGTGTTGATAGACAGTTAGGTTCACCAGTTAGCAATTACTTTCTAGAGTTTTTCATTGGATAAAGTGTTTAATAGTTTCAACTAATCATAAGAAAGAGGAGTGTACACCCTTCTCATCACAAGACGGCATTGCATGTGATAGTCCATAAAGAAGCTTGTTTTTGTACTCAGTGTTCATTGCTACTGGCTTTAATTCTATTAGACCGTTATTCACTGGGTGTTGTGGCTTCATGGCAGGAGCGTTGCAATTCTCAAAAAGCTGTTACAAAGCTGTTCCAATCTGGAAGTCAGAACTAGAGGTCACAAATAAAAGCTGCAGTGGTCACTGACAAATTTAGCAGGGAATTCAGAGAAATTCCTTTTGGGCTAGAATGTGGAACTTGATACCACATCGGGACAGTTGAGTCAAATAGCGAAGGCACATCAAAGAAGAAGTTTGTTAAGCGTCTGAAGGAGAAAGCATAAAAGGATTTTATCAATAGATAAAAATCATGGAGTTTTACAGCACAAAAATAAGCCATTTGGCCCATCATGTCTGCACCAACCATCGAGCACCTGTCTACTCTCATTCCATTTTCCAGCTCTCTGTCTGTAGCCTTGTATGCTACGGATGAGGAAGGCTGGGGGAAGATATGTGTAAAAGCTAAACACTAGCAATGGAGCCACTGAATGGTTTGTTTCTGTGCTATAAATACTATAAAGAGAGGAAGATGGTGAATAAACGTCAAGAGACCAGAAGCTGCTGGAATGGACAGATTAAAATTGGCATGAAGTACAAAATGATACATTTTAATGGTAAGAATGAGGAGAGGCTGAAAGGTTCAACTCTAGAGGAAGTGCAGAAACACCTGAGGGTGTAGACACAGTAAAGATTCTGCAGCATGTAGAAAGAGGCCATTCAACCCATCATGTCTGTGTTGGCTGATAAGAGTTTCCAGTTTAGTTCCATCTTCCAGTTCCTGGCCCTAGCTTGTGGGTTACAGCACCTCAAATGCTTTTTGATACATTAGGGATTTCTGCTTCTACCACAATTGGGGAAATATACACAACATGTGAAAGATGGAAGGGCAAGTTGACAAAGCAGTTAAAAGGCATACTGTATCTTCGGTTTTAGAAATAGAAGCACTTAGTACAAAAGCAAGAAAATTATAGTTAACTTAAAAAAAAAGACTAGTTTTGCCTCAACTAGAGTATTGTGTCCAGTTCTGGGCTCCTTCAAAAAAGATGTAGTGCAGGTGCAAAAAATATTTATGAAAATAGTTTTAGGAATGAGGGAGTTCAGTTGTATGGTTGGATTGGAGAAGGGGCTGCTGTCTGAGAAGAGAGGATTAAGAGGAGAGTTGGTAGTGTTCAAATTAACGAGTGATCTGGCAGAGTGGCTGGGACGAAACTATTCCTACTGATGAAAGAGTCTGGAATCAGATGACACACATTTAGAATGATTGGCAATAGAAGAAAAGAAAACATAGAATCCCTACAGCACAAAAAGAGACAATCCAGCCCATCAAGTCTCCATCAACTATGATACAGCATCCAATCCAGGATCTGTCCTCTGCCCCATCCCTGTAATCTCTCATTTACCATTTAACCTGTACATTTTTGGACACGTGCAATTTTCCATGGCTAATCCATCTAACCTACACATCTTTGGACAGTGAGGATCAATTTAGCATGGCCAATTCACCTAACTGGCACATCTTTGGACTGTGGGAGGAAATCCATGCAGACACAGGGAGAACGTACAAACTTCATACAGTGACCCAAGGCCAGAATCAAATCCCTGTCCCTGGCGCTGTGAATGTGGCCATGCTTATTATTGTGCTGCCGTGAGAAACATATTTTTATGCAGTGAATAGTTGCAATCTGCAATTATTCAGCGAAAATTGTGGTGGAGGTAGATTCAAAAGGGATTGGATAAACACCCAAGGGTCAAAAATGCAGGGCTACAGGAAAAGGGTGTAAGGGGGCTTAGCTGCTAAGTGGAACTTGCCTTTGTGAGGGAATCTGGAATTAGGTGCACAATTTCAAAATAGCGGGCTCGCGTTTAAGATGAGGAGGATTTTCTTCCCTAAAGGTGATTAATCTTTGGAATTCACTAACCCAGAGAACAGTAAAGGTTGGGTCATTGAATATATTCAAGACTGAATTAGATAGATTTTTGACCTTCAAAGGGTTATGGGAGATTGGCAAGCAGGAACCTGGAGTTAAGGCTGCAATTGGTTCAGCCATGATCTTATTGAAAGTAGGGCAGACTGAAGGGGCCATCACTATTCCAAATGTTATTTTATAGCTGTGATATTTTATTCATTTGAGGGACATGAACATCACCGGATGGCCAGCATTTGTTGTCCATCGCTAGTCACCCTTGTTCATAGGGCAGTCAAAATTCAACCACAATACTGTGGCTTTGGAGTCACGTGTAGGCTAGACCGGATAAGAACGGCAGACTTCCGTGCCTAAAAGACATTGGTCTTCTCTTGCAGAGAGCTTGCACATGTGAGACAGGCCACAAAGAGAGGAAAAATATACATATTGTGCATATGGTTGGTTAAATACAGTCTCGGAAAATTAGTTCAACTATGAATATTCTGTTTCTAGTTTTTACCAAAAGTTTGCAATGTGACATGTGCTGCACGATGGCAGAGTGCTTAACACTGCTGCCCCACAGTGCCAGAGACTTGGATTCAATTCCGACCTCAGCTGACTATCCTTGTGAAGTTTGCACGTTCTCGCCGTCTGTATGGGTTTCCTCAGGATGCTCCGGTTTTCCCCCACTGTGCTGGTTAGGTGCATTGGCCATGCTAAATTCACCTCAGTGTACCTGAACAGGCACTGGAGTGTACTGGCTCAGCAATTTTCACAGTAACTTCATTGCAGTATTAATATAAGTCCACTTGTGACATGATAAGTAGTCTGACAACACCAGGTTAAAGTCCAACAGGATTATTTGGTGGCACAAGTTTTCTGAGTGTTGTCTCACCAAAAACTTGTCCTATCGAATAAACCTGTTGGACTTTAACCTGGTATTGTGAGACTACTTACTATGCCTACCCCAGCCCAAAGCTGGTGACTCCACATCATGGCTGCTTGTGAAATGAATAAATAAACTTCAAATTGTCAGGGGGATTAGCAGGGTAAATTCGTGGGGTTAGGGGGATGGGGCCTGGGTGGGATTGTTGCAGGCTCAAATGTGTTCCATTCGCACTCTAGGGATTCTATGACTGTAGCTCCCTCCCCTATCAGGGACTGAAAATATTTATAGGATCAAGAGAAACCAGAGTGCAGTACTGCAGCATTCTTTGTTGGAGGTTTCCGCAATTGGGACTTTCTGCTGGTGCTGTGCCCAGTGAGCCCTGACACTGATGGACATCCCCTCCCACATTCTGATTGGCTGAGCGCCTTGGATTGACAGCAGGGCCGCCCCGGGCCGGACATTCCGATTGGCTGGCGCAACAAATGGGCTGATGTCACAATGGTTGCGGAAGGAACGCTAGCGTTGGGGACATTCCATTAGCCACAAGGTGCTGTTGTTGTGCTGCGGCTCAGGGGAGAGAACCAGAACCAGAACCAGAACATGAAGCTTGTGCAGAAAATAATCATACAACAGTGTGAATCTGCAGGAAAGGAACATTCTTCCAACTCGGTGGGTAGCTTAAATTGTATAAATCTGGCGTTAAGTCGCGCATATTAAATTGCACTGTCTTTATCCACCATGACTTGTGAAAGTTGAACTAATTTTCTGAGACTATATTTAACCAACAGCCTGCACAATGCTTTGAACCTGCAGGAAAGTAACATTTCTTCAACTCGGTGGGTAGCTTAAATTGTCTAAACGTGGCGTTAAGTGCACATATAAAATTGCACTGTCTTTATCCAGCTCTGCTTGTGAAAGTTGTACCAATTTTCCGAGACTGTATTTAACCAACACTGCACAATATGTATATTTTTCCTCTCTTTTCTCATCTGATTCTAGCAACACCTACCGCTCCCCTGTCTCTCGGTCAGTGTTTTTTATTGAGCAAGAGCGCTGCCCAACGTGTTGGAGATGGTGCGTGTATACAACTGTCACCCGTTTGCCTCCCAGCTGATCGTTCCCGTTCAACACGAACCCGACACTTTCTGCTGCGGACACGACATTCTCTTCGTTGTCTCCGCTGGCTGCAAAATCGAAGCCTTCGACATCTCAGAGAGTGGGTGTCAGCCTCTCTGCACTTTTGTTACCCTTGGGAAAGTCCAGAAAATAATCTTCAGTGCAATAGGTAAATGTTTCCGCCGAGAATCAGTGAAGATGAAGTTAAATTCATTCCTTTTGCAAATTGCTCAGAAGGGTAGGGGGAAAAAAGTTCAAAGTTGTCAAATCCCAGTAACTTCTAAATTCATTCGTGGGATGTGAGGTCGCTGGTTGGGTCAGCATTTATTGTCCATCCCTAAGGGCATTACTGTGGCTCTGGAGTCACATGTAGGCCATACCAGGTAAGGACCACAAATTTCCTTCTCTAAAGGACATTGGGTGACACAGTGGAAGGGCTTAGTACTGCTGCATTATAGTGCTGGGGACCTGGGTTTGATTCCTGGTGTGGGTCACTATCTGTGCAGAAGTTGCACATTCTTCCCATGTCTGTATGTGTTTCCTATGGGTGCTCTGGTTTCGTACCACAGGCCAAAGATGTGCGAGTTAGGTAATTGCCCCTTAATGTCAAGGGGACCAGATAGAGCAAAATGCATCGTGTTATGGGAATAGGGCCTGGTTGGGATTGAGGTTGCTACGGACCCAATGGGCTGAATTGCATTGCATCCTTCTGCATTGTAGGATTCCCCTCACCATAACTCCTACGTGGATAAATTCTGGTCAGATGGGTTATACAACAATAGTTTCATGGTCATCATATGATATTTAATTCCAGATTTTTATTGAATTCAAATTCACTGTCATGGTGGGATTTGGACAAAGGCCCTCAGTGTGTTATCTTGGGTCTTTAAATTAGTGGGTCACTCTAATGGTAACAATACCACTGCATCTCCCGTTTAAAAAAAATCAGGAATACTAGAGTTCCAATTTAAGGGATATGAGATCAGTTTGGATAAAGTTTACTTAATATCTAGGTTTCACTTTTTTGTCCTTTTCGGTGACACCTGGCTGCTTCATAAATTATGTATAGATTTGATTTATTATTGTCACATATATTGAGATGCAGTGAAAAGTATTGTTCCTTGCATGCGAAACGGCCAAAACATACCGTTCATAGAGGAAGAGTGCAGAATGTAGTGTTACAGTCATAGCTAGAGTGTAGAGAAAGATCGACTTAATATAAGGCAGGTCCATTCAAAATTCTGATGGCAGCAGGGAAGAAACTGTTTTTGCTTCGGTTGGTATGTGATCCCAGACTTTTGTATCTTTTTCCCGATGGAAGAAGGTGGAAGAGAGACTGTTCAGGGCTCGTGGAGTCTTTGATTATGTTGGCCGCTTTTCCGAGGCAGCAGGAAATGTAGACAGGGAGGTTAATATAGTTAATGTTAATGAAGTGATTCATTCTACCTTTTATTGTGCTCCCCATCTCTTGTTTCCAGGGGACTATCTTGCTACAATTGAAGAGAAGAGCAAGGTTCTTTCTCTCCGTGTCTACCTGAATTGGAGAGGATGCCAGGAACAGGGGACATCCCGAGTTGGTATCCGGATGGTGGGACATGTGCTGCAGGCACCGTTCAAAGGGGCACCCAAAGACCAGATGGAAATTGTGGAGATGCCACTCTCTGAACCCCCCCTCTCCATTTCTTGTTGCCCTGTGAAGGGTGACCTGGTGGTCGGCTGCCACAATAAGGTGGTGTTCTTCCGCCTGAAGGAGGAGAGACTGGACGGCGAGAGCACCGTGTTAGATTTTGAGCGTTTTCTGATTGTGCATGTCAGTCTGAACCTGCTGGAGGTTGCTTTTTGCAGTGGCTGTTTGGCCTTGATAGCAGAACTGGAAGTGCTGGTACTGAAACTGGAGAGGGTCCAACAAGCGGAGAGCAAAAGTCAGACTTTTCAGAAAGAGGCGCCAGGCAGCAAGGGCACTGAGAAAAATGGAAATGACTCTGCAGAAGGTATGTGGTAAATTAATCAATGCATATGTATTACTCCTCCAATCCCCTGTACCCTACCGGATAATATTCATTTCTGTGCAACTTAACATTGAGATCTACATTGGTGGGTCAAATTAATGTGTTTATTTATTAGGGTCACAAGTAGGCTTATATTAACATTGCAATGAAATTACTGTGAAAATGCCCAAGTAGCCACATTTCCAGCAGCTGTTTGGGTACACTGAGGGAGAATTTAGCATGGCCAATGCATCTAACTAGCGCGTCTTTCAGACTGTGGGAGTTAACCAGAACACTGGAGGAAACCGGTGCAGACACGGAGACAACGAGCAAATTGCACACAGAGTTCCCCAAGCTGGGAACTGAACACAGGTCCCTGGCACTATGAGATAGCAATGCTAACCACTGTGCTGCCGCGCCGCCCCCATATATTCAGCGGGTAACACACTTGACTTACCTCTGAATCTGTAGACTGTGACTTCAAATTCTACCCGAGAGGTTTGAGCACACAAAATAAGCTGGCAATCTTATTGCAGTAATAACAGAGTGCTTTTGAGTTTTTCTGTTTTTGGATGAGATATTATATTTGCGACTCCATCTTCTGAGTAGACATTTTGAAGTAAAGCATGGGACTCTTCCCTAGTCTCTTGACTTATATTCCTTCCTCAATCGACATTGATAAACAAAATTATCTGGTCATTATTGCATTGCTCCTTATGGGAGCTTACTGTGAACAAATTGGCTACAGAGATTCCTAAATTAAAGCAGTCACTACATTTCAAAAGGTAATTCCTTGATTTCAGAGTGCTTTGGCGCAGTGTTTAGCTGTCTGATGGTGCTGCCTCACAGTGTCAGAGACCTGGGTTGAACTTCAGCCTCAGATGACTGTGTGGAGTTTGCACATTCTCCCTTATCTTTTGTGGGTTTCCTCCGGGTGCTCTGGTTTCCACCAACATTCCAAAGATGTGTGGGTTAGATTGATAGGCTACACTAAATTGCCCCTTTGATATTAGGAGGTTAAATGTGTGGTGTTACGAGGATAGGGCAGGAATGGGTGGGATTGTTGTCGGTGCAAGCATGATGGGCCAAATGGTCTCCTTCTGCACTGTAGATTCTATTCTGTGATTATGCTGTGGTTACCAAAGCTGCTTGATCAATACGAGTCAGTACTTTCTCAAGTCTCTAGCTGATAGGATGATCAAGTCAGCAGCCTTGATGGGGGTGGGGGGCAGGGAGATGTTGATTGTTGGTCACCAACCCTTGTGAGAAATTTATGTGAGGATAAAGTACACTATCCCAGATAACCATGAGCTGCTCTCCCCTTTGTGGGGGGAGAAACACTCAGGTAGTGATTTAACCTGAGGATCACCACACCTCAGGTGAAGGGCAACGTTGAGAAAGCTGTATAAGTACAATTCATGAATAATCGCAGCTGGTACAGAATTGAACCTGAACAGTTGCAACTAAGCTGAATAGGTGAACGTCAGGTATGTGTACAGTTTGCCTCGGCTGGGACAGCGGCCCTTACTGCGCAGTCAAACAAAATTGTGAATGCTAGAACACTCCTGACAAAAGACAGGGTGGAAAAGGTGACAGTGTGGATAAGAAGGGGGCACAGTGGTTAGCACTGCTGCCTCAGTGTCACGGACCCAGGTTCAATTCTGGCCTTGAGGAACTTGCACGTTCTCCTAGTGTGTGTGTGTGGGTTTCATCCGGTGCTCCAGTTTCCTCCCACAGTCCAAAGATGTGCGGATTGATTGGCCACTAAATTGCCCCTGGTATTAGGAAATAAACAGGAAATATATGGGGCTATGGTAGTAGGGCCCGTGTGGGATTGTGGTCACTGCAGATTTGATGGGCCGAATAGCCTCTTCCTGTATTGTAGGGATTATATGAAGATATCAATGCCTTAGCACAAGAGTCCAGTAAAAGAATAGTAGTATTTCAGATGAAGAAGGAAACATTGGTTGGCGGGGGTGGGAGGAAACAAAAAACTTTAACGCTGACCTCAGTCAACATTCCAATTAGGCAAATCATCTACTGCACTATTATAGAACGTGTCAAGTCCTGTATATCTCAGTATTGAGAGAGACTTCAGCTGAGAACCTCATGGTTTTGTGTGAAGACGTATCCGGGACAATAACACACCAGTCTATTAGCAATAGGAAGTCATTTGCGATAAGCAGTATGCTTCACTTGAACGATATGGGGTAGACATGGGCCATTTTCAATTGGACAGAAATCTATCCTCTGGTCATGTAAAAGATCCCATGATGCTTTTCAAAGAAGAGCAGGAATGTTTTTGTTGAAGTAGTGGCCAATGCCTGTACGGTAAGAAGTCTCGCAAAACCAGTTTAAAAAAGGGTTGAACTTTAACCTGGTGTTGTGAGATGGCTTACTGTGTTTACCTCAGTCCAATGCCAGCATCTTCGCACAATGTCTGTCTGTATCTCAGTCTGCACCTAAAAACAGGTTACCTGGCCATTATCACATTGCTGCTTGTGGTTTTGTGCAAATTGTCTGACACATTTTCTAAGAAATCTAAACAATAGTTTAATTGTCAGGAGTTTTGGGAAGTCCTGAGGTCTGTGTAAATTCAAGACTTTCAGTTGAATGGAAGATTTGGTGAGGTATATATTGGATTATTGAAATGCAGTCCCTTTTGACATTGAATTTAGCCCCTCATTAACGCTGGGCAGCATTGCATGCAACCCACACAATATAATTCCTATGCCTGAAAAGCAGTGACTGTTTTAATATAGGAATCACCACAGCCAATTTGTTCATAGCAAGCTCCCAAAGGAATAATGAGATAATGGCCAGAAAATCTTGTTTAACAGTGTCAATTGGGGAAGAATATTTGTCAGGGGACCAGAAAGTAGACTCCCTTGCCTTTCTTCAAAATACCATTGGGGACTTTTTTTATTGTCCACTTAAAAGACAGGGCCTCATCTCATCTCGTCCCAACCTGTGTCAGTGTAACAGTCTTAAAGCGTTTGTACAATTCTCCTAGCAGCATCACTGAGCCAAGAACAGGATGAGTTTATCCTCTTTCAAAGCCCTTTGGAATTGCTTGGCGAAGACACCCGGGGATCAGGTGTGCTGGTCAGTTTGGAGTGGACAGGCATGGAGGGTTTGACGGGTGAGCTGCAGAATAATCTGCACCTACGCCAGATTCTGTACAGGTGAGGCAAGGTTGATCTTTTTGGGATCTGTAGACTATCACTCTACTGTATAAAATTCATGTTGTTAAATGTTCTGTTTGTCTATCGGGTTTAAACTCGATAGTGCTAAATAGGAATCATTTTGCAATAATGCATATTTTTGTATGACCAGTCGTTGTTAGGTTCTCCATACATGCAGTGTATGCCGGTGATCAGGAAAACCAGGCAATGAGTGGGATTTTTTTTTTTTGTGCCCCCACCTGCAGTATTTTGTGGCAGTGGAAGTGGCCCTGCATTGATCCTGCTACTGTCAACAGGGTTTCCCACTCAATGCAGCCCACCAGCATCAAATCCACGGCAGGGCTACACTATTAGTGGGACTGTAAGATCCTGCCAGTGAGAACAGTTGGAAAATTCTGGCCAATGTTTCTCTATGGCCCCGTTCCTGGCAATTTAACTAGTTAATCAATATCCTATGAGATGGGACAATTTCAGACTTTGTTTTAATCCCCATTACCCCTCTGTCCCCTTTTGAAATAAGTAACTTGCTGAGTGCAGAGCAGCACTATGAATCTCTAGTGAATTATGTCTTAAAGTGGTAGGACATGGTTTCACACCTGTGGTGTACAGATGTTGTGGTATCCCTTTAAGAATGTGAGCGTGCCTCTTTATGCATCATTAGAAGGGAAATGATGTGTGCATTGTGTGTTCCAATTTTAATTTCACTTAACAGTTTTACACTGTTGTAAGGGTTCTCAAGTGCCTAATCTTAATAAATAAACTCACAATGTGTTTACCCAATCCCTTTGAGTGATTGGTGCCTTGTGGAACAAGTAAGCTCCAGAACTTTTATCACTGTAAGAACACAAGGCCACCCGAATCCTGAACTTGGCCATCCTGTCACTGCAGGATTTGTCTGTGTCCTTGTAGAAACCGTAACGTAGTGATAGTAAAAACCTTCAAGCTAGTCTGAGGCTATTTTGTGTCTGTTAATGGGTAGTTCATAGAGAAAACCTCCCAGTTACAAGAAGGGAAGATGTTTATATGCCAATATGGGCAAGCACACTTAATACTGTGATTTAATTCTTCAATGAGCAGGTCCTTACTTGATGCAGATATGTTTATTATCATAGTATCCTTACAGAGCAAAAGGAGGCCTTTCGACCTATCTGCACCAACAACAGTTCTACTCAGGCCCTATTCCTTAACCCCATGTATTTACCTTTGCTAATCCCCTCTGACACTAGGGGCAATTTATCATGGCCAAAGAACCTAACCTGCACATCGTTGGAGTGTGGGAGGAAATGGGAGCAGCTGGAAGAAACCCATACAGACATGGGGAGAACATGCAATCTCCACAGAATGATCCAAGCCAGAGACCAAATCCAGGTCCCTGGCACTGTGAGGCAGCAGTGCTAACCACTGTTCCACCGTGCACCACACAATCCGCCTAAATCCTTCAAGATAATGTGTGAATTGGATTTGATTTCTACGAAATGCTAGATTTTTGCATCAAATCTCTTTTTGCAATTACAAAAAGTTTTGATCGATTAAGGGGAATTTGTTTTCCCACAGACAGAACTCTCAGTAACCAGACAACAAAAATTTAATGTAATTTGTGAAAGAGCCAGAGGGGAAGTGAGATTTTTTTTATGCAGCAGGTTATGATGATTAGGAATGCACTACCTGAAGCTGGTGAAAGTGAAATGGGATGCCACGGTAACAGTGGTTAGCACTGCTGCCTCACCAGAAACCCAAGTTCGACTCCTGGCTTGGGTCACTGTCTACGTGAAGTCTGTACATTCTCCCCGTGTCTGCGTGAGTTTCCTTCGGGTGCTCTGGTTTCCTCACATGTCTCAAACATATACAAGCTAGGTGGATTGGCCATGCTAGGTTGCCCTTTGGACTAGGTGGATTAGCCTTGGTGAATGTGTGGGCTTGCAAGCATAGGGCAGGGAAGAGAGCCTGGGAAGACATTCTATCAGAGATTTGGTACACACTCGATAGGCTAAAAGGCCTCCTTCTGTACTATAGGAATTCTATGACAGTAACTTTCAAAAAGGAATTGGATATATACTTGAAAAGAAAGGTAGAGCAGCCTAAAACTAGAGGGTATAGGTCTAAGGTGAAAGGGAAGAGATCTAAAAGGGCAATTTTTTTCTCTCTCAGGGTGGTGACTGTCAGAAGCAGTAGTAGAAATGCATACAATTTTTTCTTTTAAAAAGAATTTAGACAGTTACACAGGTAGGATGGATATGGGCCAAACACGAGCAATTGGGACTAGCTTAGTGGTTTTATATATATAAGAAAAAAGGGGCAGCATGGACACGTTGGGTTGAAGGGCCTGTTTTCATGTTTTAAACCTCTTAAGAGAAAAATGCAGGGCTCTAGGGATAGGATAGCTCTAAAAAAGAATCTGCACAGTCATAGTGGGCCAAATGGCCTCCAGTTATGCTACATCATTCTATGTTTTTCTTCGTTTGAAAAAACTGTATTGAATTATCTTCCTCCAAGCCTCCCATCCCAACGCAATCTCCAATGTTCTAGCCTCCTTAACCATTCGCCGACAGAACCTTTGCAAACGTAACCTGCTTGCAGGGTGTCTGTCCATGCAGCGAGTCACAGCCACTTAGCAATGCAGCTTGAGCAATAGCAGTCCTTCCAATTAATTTTTAATTTATAATGACTTTCTTTTAAGCGACAGGACAAGGGCAACTTTGAAAGCTGAATTATAATTCTGATATTTTTCTATCCCAAGGCGTTTTGCTCCAGATCTATCCCATATTTACTCTGTTGAAGAGACGGCTCTACATTCGCTTCAGTTGCTCCCAATGTACTCTGCAGGTATTGTATCTTTCAGCACAATATATATTATATTCCAGAGCTTGTTTTGATTATCTTTGGGAGGTTTGATGTGGAACTTTTCTTCAGGTGACTTCACCTGCACTTAAAGCCTGGGCATGCTTGTGGATATGTCTTTCTTACGTTGTGGTGTGTATTTTTATTTACAAGTCATATTGGTTAGTCCATGCTAATAGTTTAACAATTATGTCACTTGTGTCGATTATAATGGTCAAAATTTTACCAGTCGGCCTGCCACAGGCATCGGAGCGGGCAAGGGGGTGAAGCATGGGAATATCAGTTGACCTGTGGTGGGATTTTAGGGTTTTGGGATGAGTGAGGCTGTAAAATCTTGCCCATTATATCGAATAATCATTTGTGTCACGTTTTTTATTTGATTCAAAAGCAGCAACAGATTGCAGCTGAGCTGATAAGCACCCCGTGAAAAATCGCGTTCTCCTCATGAATTCAAAGGTGTCTTAGATTTCTTTCACTTCTGATTGTACCTCAGCGCCAGAATGTTTCTTATTCACTGGATGCGGGTGTCCCTTGTCGAGCCAACATTTATTTCCTGTCCTGAGTAGGCATGGAACTGGATGGTTTGCTAGGCTATTTCAGAGGGCATTTAAGAGTCAGCCGCATTGTTGTGGCTCTGGAATCACACGTAGGCCAGACTGGGTAAGGACAGCAGATTTCCTTCCCCAAAGAACATTCGTGAACCAGATATGTTTTCACGACAATCAGTGATAATTTCATGGTCGTCATTAAGCGTTTAATTTCAGATTTTTAATTTCACCATCTGCCATAGTGAGATTCAAACCCCAGTCCCCAGAGCATTACCCTGGGTCTCTGAACTACTAGTCCTGCGACAATACCATTAAACCATTGTCTCCTTTTAAAGATTATTTATTAGTCACAAGTAGATTTATATTCACACTGCAGTGAAATTACTGTGAAAATCCCCTTGTCGTCACATTCCGGGTGCCTGTTCAGGTACACTGAGGGAGAATTTGGGATGGCCAATGCGCCTAACCAGCACATCTTTTGGACTGTGGGAGGAAACTGGAGACCCAGAGGGAATCCACGCAGGTATGGGGAGAACATGCAAACTCCACGCAGTGACCCAGCTGGAAACTAAACCCAGCAGTGCTAACCATGATGCCATCCTGTGAGGATTCTTGTCCTTGTAAATTGTGTACTATCCCCATGAGCACTGCAATGGGAGATTCACTAGTAATGTTTGTACATTAACTGTAGATTGTTGTATTAAAGGACTGTTTGTCCTTCAAAGCAAAAATGTTTGTGTTCATCACCTGACATGTTCAGTCAGGTTCCAGTGGGCTCATAGGTCACTGCTGAAGCTGATCTGTGCCCTAGGATTCTGTTGCAATTGGGACAGGACACCACAGACCATTTGAGTTTTGGACGAACTGTTGGCTCTGGATTTTCTCTCTGCCCCTATATGCTAACTTTTTAAAGAAACTGCATCCTCTTTCTTAAAATTTGGTTGTGTCAGATCAGTGATCCTGGGCCAGCTTCTCCCAAAGACTCAAAGTCAAAATCAGAACTCCTAAGTGAAGAGTATCCTTGTAGCATTTTCTCTACCCATGATAACGTGCCCCAGTCTCAGGATCTCTGTAGAAGATGCGAGCAGGTGAGTTTCAAGCATTCTGGTTGTATAACTAGCCCCTCCATTGTGACCACCTCAGTATGGTGTAAATACTTGGCATGCCCGCTCAGGTGAATGTGTCAATGTCTGATTTTTGACCTGCCCTCTGATCTTCAGACTGCTGCCTGACAAACATTAGGCTTTCATGTTGAATCATAGAATCCCTACAGTGCAAAAGGAAGGCATTCAGCCCATCAATTTATACCAGAGCTTACCCCAAAACCCCACATATTTACCCCACTAAGTGCCCTAACCTATATATTTTGGGACACCATTCAGCATGGGCAATCTACCTAATCTGCACATCTTTGGGGTGTGGGAGGAAAGCAGAAAACCTGGAGGGAATCCTTGCAGACATGGGGAGAATGAGCAAATTCCCCACACACATTGACCCAAGGCTGGAATTGAACTCAGGAATTGAAGTAGGTCCCTGGTGCTGTGAGGTAGCAGTGCTAATCACTGTGTCACCATGCTATGCATCATGTTGGTAGCTTCTTAAGAAAAGTGAGTTGATGTGTTGATAGAGTTGTTAAGAATGCATACAGTGTGTTAACTTTTATTGGTAGAGGGATTGAGTTTCGGAGCCATGAGGTCATGTTGCAGCAGTACAAAACTCTGGTGCGGCTTTGCTTGGAGTATTGTGTACAATTCTTGTTGCCACACTGTAGGAAGGATGTGGAAGCATTGGAAAGGGTGCAGAGGAGATTTACCAGGATGTTGCCTGGTATGGTAGGAAGATCTTATGAGGAAAGACTGAGGGACTTGAGGCTGTTTTCGTTAAGAGAGAAGACGTTTAAGAGGTGACTTAATAGAAGCAAATAAGGTAGTCAGAGGATTAGATAGGGTAGACAGTGAGATCCTTTTCCCTTGGATGGAGATGACTAGTATGAGAGGACATAGTTTAAATTGAGGGGTAATAGATATTGGACAGATATCAGAAGTAGGTTCTTTCTCAGAGTAGTAAGAACTTGGAATGCCCTGCCTGCAACAGTAGTGGATTCGCCAACATTAAGAGTATTTAAATGGTCATTGGATAAACACGGTTGACATTGGAATAGTGTAGGTTAGATGGGCTTTAGATTGGTTTCACTGGTTGGTGCAACATTGAGGGCCGAAGGGCCTGTACTGCGCTGTATTGTTCTATGTGCCAGATGGCTCTAACTGTGATTATACTCTGTATATAAAAAAAAAGGTTTCTGACCTGATTTTGTATTTTGCCCTAGGAGACCTGGAATCGGGTGCTGACTCCGGGAGGAAAGAGAAGCAGCTGCTGAGCCTCTTCTGTTTCTTTTCGTTGCCGCATGTAGGCTTCCTGTACGCTGTTGGCAACATGGTACAGCAGCTGTCCACCTACAATTACCCAGAAAAAGCCAAGCAAGCTGTGATTAGCCCTCAGTTCCTGCATGTCATCACCAGGTACAAAACAATTTGGACATCCTGTGCTCCCCCGTCATCAGAACTCAAGTGTGCTAGAAACCCTTGAAGACTTGTTACCCTCCGCAGAACTCCCATCTAAGCATAGTTGCCTTTAGCTTTGCATTAATGCGTACGGTGCAGTTCAATTTCGGTGCAAAGTCACCATACGACAGGAGCAGAAGTGGGCCTCTTGAGCCTGCCTCGCCATTCAGTTGAGACCATGACTGATCTGATTGTAACCTCCAGTCCACGTTCTTGCCTACCCCCAATAACCTTCCTCCTCTTGTTTATCAAAAGTCAACACTGCCTCAAAATTGTTCAGAGTTTGTTTTCACTGCTTTTCAGAGAGGGAGTATTTCAAAGACTCCTTTAAGTATTACCCCATAATTCTAGCTTCTCTGAAAAGAGGGAATATTGAGGATTTTCCTGATGGGAGGGGTGGGGAGGCCAGGAGTCACAGTCTGAGGATTCGGGGTAGACCATTGAGTACTGAGGTGAGGTGACATTTCTTCACCCAAAGAGAAGTGAGCCTGTGGAATTCATTACCACAGGAAGTAGTTGATGCCAAAACATTGAATGTATTCAAGAGGCAGCTTGATGTAGCATTTGGGGCGAATGGGATCAAAGCTTATGGTAGAAAGCAGGATCAGGCTGTTGAGTTGGATGGTCAGCCATGATGGTGATGAATGGCGAAGCAAAGAATCAAATCGCCTCCTCCTGCTATATTTCTATGTTTTCTCCCTGCATCCATCCTGTCAAGACCTTCAGGATCTTAAAGGTTTCAATCAAGTCACATCTTACTCTTCTAAACCCCAGTGGATACAACCCTTGCCTGTTCAACCTTTCCTCCCCAGGTTAAAATCCAACAGGTCTATTTGGTAGCACCAGTTTTTGGAGTGTCACTCCTCCTTCAGGTCTCGCTCCTTCTCGCCTGAAGAAGGAGTGACACTCCAAAACCTGGTGCAAACAAATAAACCTGTTGGACTTTAACGTGGTGTTGTGAGACTCCTTACTGTGCTTACTGCAGTCCAATGCCAGTGACTCCACATCATGGCAACCTTTTCCCGCCAAATCCGTACACAGGTCACTTCAGACAAATTGTAGCCAGGTGAGAATCATAAAACATGGACACAGTTTACCTTAATGGTAGTCAACTGATCAGGGAGAGTTAGCTTTCCCAACATCAAAATTTATCTAGTGTTGAGATGTTGATGAGTGGAGTTCCACTCAATCTTACAAAATAGTTTTAATTGTCAATGAGACAGTGCTTTAGGCTGTATTCAAATCTACCAGTCCAGCAGTGAACATTAGAAATAGAAATAAAAGTAGACTATTCATAAAATCAACTGATCTTCAAGCCCCAATTCCACACTCCCTGATTCCTTTAGTGTCCAGCCTCGAATGTGCTCAGCCAATGAATATTGCTTCATCTCTGCAGGAGAGAATTCAAAAAATTTACAACTCTCTGAGAGAAGAGATTTCTCCTCAGGATCGTAGACTTCCTACAGTGCAGAAGGAAAGCATTCAGCCCTTCGAGTCTGCACTGACTGCCTGACAGTGCATTTTACCCAGGCCCACCCCATCCCTGTAACCATGCTGATATCTACACCATTAAGAGGCAATTCAGCACGGTCAACCCACCTAACCTGTACATCTTTGGTACTATGTGAAGAAACCAAGCACTAGGAGGAAACTCGCACAGATACAAGGAGAACGCACAAACTCCACGCAATCACCCTAGGCTGGAATCGTACCTGGGTCCCTGGTATTGTGAGACAGCAATGCTAACCACTGTGCCACCATACCTCCCTATTCTGTCTCAGTCTTAAAAGGCAACCCCTTATTCATAGAATATAGAATCCTGTAGTGTGTAGAAGGAGGCTGTTTGGTCCATTGAGTCTGCACCAACCATAATCCCACCCGGGCCCTATTCCTGGAATCCCACAAATTTACCCTGCTAGTCCCCTTGACACTAGGGTCAATTTAGCACAGCCAATCAACCTAACCTGCACACCTTTGAACTGTGGGAGGAAATGGAGCACCCAGAAGAAACCCATTGCAGACATGGGGAGGATGTGCAGACCCCACACAAACAGTGACTGGAGGCCGGAATTGAACCTGGGTCGTTGGCACTGTGAGGCAGCGGTGCTAACCACTGTGCCACTAAAGTAATGGGAAACAAGTTTTATGCATCAACTTTGTAAAACCTTCTAAGAATTTTATATTTTGATTGGATTAACTCTTATTCTTTGAAACTCCAGGAAATGTTGGGCCATTCTATTCAATCTCTCCTTCTGGACAAGCAAGCAATCTAGTAAACCTTCATTGCATACCTGCTACAATAATGGTTTAAACCTGTGCTGCTGTGGGCAGGGAAGTATAATTCTGTGCACAACTGTAGGGCTCTTTCCCTGTGTTCTGTAAACTGGTTTGGATTAATTTAGTACTTTATGGTTAGATTCAGCAGACAAAGTGTCAACTTCACAAAAACGTGACTTTGCTGAACATGAACAGGCAATCATGGGGCAAGGATGACTCAAGTATTCATTGGGCAACAATGAAGAGAGATCTGCACAAAGTGTGAACTAACTCCTCCTCGAAGAGAAGCAGAGCAGCCAAGAGACTATTTAATTAGCACGACGTGTTAGCCTTGAGTTTATGCAACTTGTTCAACGGAATTCTCGGCATTTCTCATCATTGCGTTAGAATATTTTAAATTCAACATCCAGGCTGGGTCCTTACCTAAATATATACCCTGGTGCAGTTTGAAAAAAAGAGGAAATACCCTTGCATTCTTTCTCAGATTTAAACAACAATGAAAAGTACAGCACTGGAAGAGGCCCTTCAGCCCTCCAAGCTCATACTGATTATGATGCCCTAACAAAACTTTAAAAAAAACCTCTGTACTTACTTGGTCTATACCATTCTATTTCCTTCATATTCATGAATATGCCTCTTAAAAGTTGCTAATGTGCCTGCTTCCACCACGATCTCTGGCAGTATGATCGAGGCACCCACCACTGTCTGCATGAGAAACTTCCCCCGCACACATGGGCAGCACAGTGCTAACATTGGTTAGCACTGCTGCCTCACCGTGCCAAAGACTTGAATTAAATTCTGGCCTTGGGTTACTGTCTGTGGAGTTTGCACGTTCTTCCCGTGTTTGCGTGGGTTTCCGTTGGGTGCATTGTTTCCTCCCACTGACCAAAGATATAAAGTTGATTGGCCATTGATCCTAGTGTCAGGGGGATTAGCAGGGTAAATATGTGGAGTTACAGGAATATGGCCTGTGTGGGATTGTGGTCATTGCAGATTTGATGGGCCGAGTGGCCTCCTTCTGCACTGTAGGGATTCTATGATTCTCTCTCTCTTAAATTTTCCTCCTCTCACCTTGAACCTGTGCCCCTTTGTAATTTTCACTTCTACCCTGAAAAAAAGCCTCTGACTTTCCACCTGTCTATGCCTCATAATATTGTAGATCTCTATCAGGTCTCTCCTTAGCCTCTATCTTCCCAGTGAAAGTAATCTGAGTTTATTCAATCTGTCCTCATAACCAACATCACCGAGATCAGGCAACATCCTGGTGAACTTTCTTTGCATTCTCTCCAAAGCTTCCACGTTCTTCTGGTAACGTGATGATCAGAACTGCACGCAATACTCCAAATGCTACCTATCCAAGGCTTTTATAGCTGCAACATGAATTGCCAACTCTTGTATTCAATGTCCTAGCTGCTGAAGGCAAGTACGCCTTCTTGTTCATGATTTTTGCGTTCTCTTCACTGGAGACTCCAAGATGTAACAGAGGAAAACACAACCCGTTAGGCTTGAAAATTAGCCTCCTTGTTGATCTCTGGAACAATGATTATTGTTTTGGAAGGGGGAGAAACTGAAGATACATTCACTAGAATTTTACAAACTCGCCCGCCACGGAATTGGAGTGGGTGCGGGGCGGACAATGGAAATGTTCGTTGACCTCAGGCGGGATTTTCTGGTCTCGGGTCAAGCGAGGCTGTAAATTCCTGCTCATTATCTCATTACGTAAACTGTATTCTGTTCTTTCATCTTACGCAAAGTAAACGAGCTTGTTGGTTTATAATCGTGCCTCATTTCACAAGAGTATTTCTTGTCATATTTAAAGTCCACTTGTGATTGTGGGGGGCGTAGATTACTGGCGCTGATAAGGGAGTATCAAGTGTAACATTTTACCAACTCTTACAATACAAACTCTACAAGTTAACAAACAGGTACACCAAGTATTAGGAAGGTAAGTTAAATGTTGGCCTTTATTGTAAAGGGGATTGAGTATAACAGTTGTGATGTCTTCTAAGACAATACAAGGTATTTTTGAGAGCATGTTCAGAGTACTCAGTAAAGTTCTGGTCTCCTTGAGGAGAGGTTTTGTTATACTGGAATCTGGGAAGATTCACTAGGCTGACTTCTGAGATGAAAGGATTGTCTTAGCGTAATGGGTCCAGACTCATTAAGAGTTTAGAAGAATGAGAGATGATATTATTGAAATGTCTAAGATTCTGAGCTGGCTTGACAGAGTTAATGTTCTGAGGTAAAAAGGATCAAAGGCTGTGGGAAAAGAGGATGAGGCTATTGAGTTGGATGATCAGCCATAATCATGATCGATGGCAGTGCAGGCTCAAAGGGCCTAATGGCCTCCTCCTGCTCCAATCTTCTATGTCTCAGACTGAGTTGGATAAATTATTTTTCTGGATGGAAGATGTGAATTATGGGGGCCAGACAGCAAAGTGGAGTTAAGGCCACAATCGGATCAGCCTCCATGAGCTTATCAAACGGTAGAACAGTTCCGAAGGGCCGAATGGCCTACTCCTGCTTTTGTGATCTCTCAATCTATTGTTTAGATTGCTGAAACACGGAAAATGTGTCAATCCTGTGATCGGTCGGGCACCATTATCTCAATGGAGACGTATTCAGTGGTTAGTAAATTTATAGATCGGTACTCATAGCTCTGTTAGTACATGGTTATAACACTTGTTGTCTTACCATTCTCTGACAGGAATAACTTGCTGTGTTACACAGTCAGGTGCAGTGCAGTCGCTGCTCGGGATAAGGATCCAGAGATGGATACAAACAACAAGGTACTGGGTTTTCACTCATGAAATGTGATTATTTGTGTTACTCAGCGATTTAGTTTTCTAAATTAGAACACTTTAGAAAGTGTTTTAGTCGGAACACTTTATCACAGTATGGTGACAAGTTTGTCAAGTGTCGCAACTGCTCTGTCGTTGGTAAAACAAAGTATTCATTGATTAAGTTCTTAACTACTAAGAGGAGATTGGCCGAGAAATGGGAGAATTACAAACTCTTTTTGAATGCTGCCGTTGAGCTTTCAGGAAAGGAGATAAACAAAGCCTCAGAATTGCGGAATTGTTACAGCATCAAGGAAGCCATTTGGCCCATCATGTCTATTGCTGTCCCTCCATTGCAGCAATTTATTTATTGCCACTCCCCTGCCTTCTCTATGGATGTTCTTCCCTTTAAGATAATCCAGTGTGCTTTTGAAAGCCTCAGTTGACCCTGCTTCCTTCACACTCAGTGCATTGAAGCTCCTAGCGACACAAAATAGTTTTCCTTCAAATTGCCATTGCTTCTTTTGCCAACTACTTTCAATCTATGCTACTTTGGTTTCAATCCCTCCACTGGTAAGAACAAATATTTGCACTGTCCAGGTCCCTCATGAATCATCCCTCATCACAATTCACAAACTTGCATTTAGTTTTATTATCCTCAATTTTTGAATAAATGTATCTCTTAGGAAGAGCAGATTAACAGTTCACCTGAAACATGATATTTTGGGCATTGCAGCATTCCCTCAGTACTGTACTGAAATGTCCACTCTGTTCATCCTGAGAGTGCAGTGGTGGTGGTGGTGGAGAGGCCTTAATCATGGCTCACAAGTGAGTATGTCACGTGAGCTTAGCTGGCAGATAACAGGATTCTATTGGTCTATGCATTATCATCAGAACCGTAGAAATGTTACAGCATAGAAGGAGGCCACTCGGCCTATTTTGTCCATGTTAGCCCGAGGACACCCACATGCCCTTTTTAATCCCACCTTCCTGCATCTGGCCCATAGCCCTGTAGTTTACAGCACTTAACAGGCAGATCCAGCTACATTTTAAAATAGTTTAGGGTCTTTGCCTCCACCACCAATTCTGGCAGCAAATTCTAGATACCCGACACCCTCAGTGTCAGAAAAAGTTCTTCCTCATGATATCTCATCTGCCACTTATCTTGCATTTATGCCCCCCCAGTCCTAGAATCCTCCACCAAGAGAATAAATCTGCCCAGTCCACTGTATCTCTTCCTCTCAATTTTTTGTACACATGACCCAAGCCATTCCTCAGCCTTCTTTGTTCCAAGGAAAATAACCCCAATCTCACTAATTTCTCATCTTTTCTAGCCCTGGCAACATTCTTGTGAACCTCTTCTGCCCTGTCTCCAGAGTAAATCTGTCCTTCCTGTAATATGGTGATCAGAACTGCACACAATCCAGGTCATTGCAAAAGATGTGAGGAGAAAGTACCTCTAGCATTGAATCTTGTGTATTTGCCTGTTGTATCTCCATCCCTGTAATTGCTTTTCTCGTTGGTATTTCTCTTTGTGTAGGCCTGTCCACTGTTTTTCATGCCGGTGAGTGCCTTGCGCATGCAGCTCTTTATTGGACTAAGAGCAGTGTGTCATTCCAGAAACCATTTAATTCTGCTGGCCAAGACAGAAGGCCAAGTCACCCATAGACAGAGCGAGTCAAAGAAAGGATCGTGAGTACACACTACCTCCACCCTGCTGTTCCTCATCATTTCAATTTAAGAGTAACTCAGGTTCCAAAGGGCAATGTGAAAATTGAAGGCAAAAAAAAACTAACGTTTACTGATTGTAGACTGTTATTCCTTCCCTAGCCTGACCTTTATCGCTGTTGTAATAATATTTGAGATTTAAGATCAATGTTTGAAGTTCCCACCAGAGTCAGATTTACTTGTGATCACTGGGCGGCATAGTGGTTAGTACTGCTGCTTCACAGCGCCAGGGACCTGGGTTCAATTCCCGTCTCAGGTGACTGTGCAAACTTTGCACGTTCTTCTCGTGTCTGCATAGATTTCCTCCGGGTGCTCCGATTTCCTCCCATAGTCCAAAGATGCGAAGGTTGGGTAGGTCGGCGTTGCAAAATTGCACCTTAGTGTGTCATTGGGGATTAGCAGGATATATATAGAGGGCAAGAGGGATAGGCTGGGTGGGATTGTTGTCTGTGCAGACTCGATGAACCAAATGGCTTCCTTTTGCACTGTGGGGATTTGATAATTAACATGTAAGGCTCTAATTTCCAGTTGCCAAAATCAATTTGTATAAAACTATTTGTATACAAATCTATTTGTAGATGCGCCAAGTTTGGTGGCGTTTAAGAGGTTAATTGATAAGTATATGGAAGAGAAGGGAATGGTTTAGTTTGGAGGGGCATTGCTTTTTATTTTGGTCGGCACAACATCGAAGGCCGAAGGGCCTGTTCTGTGCTGTTATGTTCTATGTTCTATGTTCTAAAACGTTGACTTTTTCCATGCGTTGTACCAATCTATTTGTATTGGATTCCCTTAATGCAGTACAGGACTGCTTAACCCTACTGGATAGCTGCTAATGTCTTGGCATTAGATCAGTGTCACTCGGGAAGGATAGGGGGGTTTTAGTTCAGTCAGGCAGCATGGTTGGTGCAGGTTTGGAAGGCTGAAGGGCCTGTTCTTGTGCTGTAATTTTCTTTGTTCTTTGCTATATTAAGGATTTTAATATCTGTTGATTTTTACATGGCTTCTAAAAGATAATTCACTTCCAGCCTGCTGTCCTGGATAGAATGCAGCTCAGCACAACCCAGAAATTGAGCTCGGCTAACATGCTGTTCTACAGCAAACATGGGAATTGACTCTAAACGGCCCGGTTATAGTTAACATTTTGGTGAACATGCCAGATCCTTCATTATAATTTGATTCTGCTGTGCAATGCTGATCTTAAATCAATTCAAATTTTCCCCAATTGCAAACCATTTAACTCTAGACTCATTCGATTTGATATTAAATTGTTGGCAAATCTTTTCTTTTTTTTGTAGGCCCCAAATGATCAAGGCTAAAGCTAAAATGCCATCCGTCACTAGTGAACCCGGGTGGAATTTATATTGCCTTCAGATGATTTCGACAGTTCACTTGTGCAGGGAGATGGTGAGTGGTGTGCGTTTGCAATCGGGCTTTGACGTTGTCGTTGGAATGCCGCACTGAGCTCCAGCTTTTGAACTGTGTTGCAGGTTGAATACAGCAAGAGGTACAAGGCCTGCAGCCCACAGAGTTACGTTCACCTGCTGAGTGAGGCCCACCTGATGTTAAAGGCAGCTCTCCTGGACCCTGATCTCTGCAACCAAACCAACAGCGAAGAATTAGTGCCTGCTTTCAAAGAGAACTGTGCCCAGCTGGGGGATTGTTATAGCCAGTATGTGCTACTTGCTTCTCCTGTGTTATTTATTGATTTAACTTTGCAGGGACCAGGGGCTGCCAGTTCTGCGCTAGCGATTGGATCATGTGATGTCTGAACACATGACATCTCTAAACACTGTTACATTTACCTTGTGCAGACTGGGCCCACATTTGGGATATGGCCCTGGACCCTGCTTCTTTGGATATATTGATCTCAGAAGGAATGCAGAACCAATTGCTAGAATGTCGCAGAGTTCCAAGAGTTAGATCAGGGTTTCCGAAACTGTCACATCACCCATCGGGGGCTGAGACTTTGAATGTCACGAGTTCCGAGGCAGACATGCTGAGACTCTGGGCATGGGCATCACGGTGGTTAGCACTGCTGCTTCACGGCGCCAGGGACCCGGGTTTGATTCCTGGCTTGGGTCACTGTGTATGCGAAGTCAGCACGTTCTCCCCAAATCTGCATGGGTTTCCTCCAGTTTTCTCTCTGTTCAAATGACACTATAACACTGGGGTACAGTACTAATGGGGACTTGTCTGACATTGTATAACACTGGGGTACAGTACTGGTAGGGATGGGTCTGTCACTGTATAACATTGGGGTACAGTACTAGTGGACCCGAGTCTGCCACTCTATAACACTGTGTGGAGAATAGGTCTGTCTCTCAGTATAGAAAGCTAACAGGTGATCTTAGAGAGATCTGTAAAATAATAACGGGCATAGATCAGCTAGATAGTCAATATCTTTTCCCAAAGGTAGGGGACCCTAAAATTCGAGGGCATAGTTTTAAGGTGATAGTAAAGAGATACAAAAGGTCCCGAGGGGCAGTTTTTTTTTCCACATAGAGGATGATGAGTGCCTGGAACAAGCTGCCAGAGGTAGTAGTAGAGATTGGTACAATTTTGTCTTCTAAAAAGCATTTAGACAGTTGCACGGTAAGATGGGTATAGAAGAATATGGGTCAAATGTGGACAATTGGGATTAGCTTAGGGTTTAAAATAACAGGACAGCATGGACAAGTTAGACCAAAGGGCCTGTTCCCATGCTGTAAACCTCTATGATGCTGGTTAGGTGCATTTGTCATGCTAAATTGTCCCTCTGTATCCGAACAGGCGCCAGAGTGTGGCGACTAGAGGATTTTCACAGTAACTTGTTGCAGTGTTAATGTAAGCTCACATTACTTTAAGACCCCTGTAATTCCTAATTTTTTCTTTGGTGTACGTGGCCTAATGGAAGCCTGAGGCCTGGCAACTGTCCGTTTTTATCTTTTTTTGTAAAAAAAATTGTTTAAACCTGCAGTTTAAACAATTCTCACAATGCTGAACCTCTAGCTGCTCAGGTGCTAAAGCACCATTGCCTCACAGGAAATAAGCCACCCCATCATTGATCACCACCCCAACACAATCCTAGAGCAGCTGAAGCTAATCCACCCCAGGAGTTGCACAGAGTCTGAGGCATTGAAATGGTTTGCACCAGTTAAAGTTTAGGAAACACTGTGTTACATATAAAAGATCCATAAAGGAAGTTTGCATTCCCTAGTATAATAATTCCAGGAGTTGGCTATGAAGGAACCGTGCTTTCATTGTATGAAATGAAAATAAACAAGAAATCTGTGGCAAACACAACAGGTCCCAAGCAGGACTAAAGGGATACTGGATCCACTCACGGTCTTGCTTTATACAGGGCTCAGTATCTGAGCTCCACCTGGTTGCCTAATTACCAATCCCCAGGAAGCTCATATTCAATGAGACTAACTGGGAGGTCATTTAGTGATTTCACCACGCAGGTCATGAGAGTTATCACACCTAGAACATAGAAAATGTTTTGACTGTGTGGTTTTTTTTATGGATTTAAAAAGGGTTGTAAAATTTATTTCCATTGGCAGGCAAGTCTAGAACAAAGGGACATTTGCTGAAATTCAGAACTAGGCCAGCCAGGAGAGAAGTTGGGAAACACGTTGATGCAAAACGTGGTTTGATGTGGTATGGTAGCATGGTGGCATAGTGGTTAGCACTGCTGCTTCACAGCGCTAGGGACCCAAGTTCGATTCCTGGCTTGGATCATCGTCTGTGTGGATTTTGCACATTCTCCCTGTATCTGCGTGGGTTTTGTCCACGTGCTCCAGTTTCCTCCCACAGGCCAAATATGTAGGGGTGAGGTTGTTTGGCCATGATAAATTGCCCCTTCATTTTAGGAATTGGGAGGTTGAATGTTTGGAGTTACAGAGATAGAACAGGACCTGGTTGGGATTGTTTTCAGTGCAAACTCGATAGACTAAGTGGCCGCCTTCTGTACTGTAGATTCTTTGATTCTAGTGGGACTAACAAAAGCTCTTTCAGAAAGGCTAGCACAGGGATGTTTCTTTCCATGTTGTATGATTCTATTACTGCTGATTTGATGTTCTCCAAGGACTCTGGTGTATTTTCTCTCGAGTTGTGTGACTGCTCACATTTTATTAAATACAGTGTGGAGATGCCAGTGTTGGACTGAGGTGGGCATGGTAAGAAGGCTCACAACACCAGATTGGACTTTAACCTGGCATTGTGAGCCGCCTTATGTACTTCATTCATTTATGCCCTGGCACCTCTGCTTTTAGAATCAGTAGATTAGTTGACCTCTCCTCCTTGGATTTCTGTTAACCAACAGTGAGTCTGGGTGAGCACCAAGCTAAGGCATTGGCCACTCGCAGCTTTGTAGTCTGTGCTAGAGACTGTTTTAACTGATTATTTTGGCATTAGGTTCGAGATGGATGATTTTCACCTTGCCCTCCCCTACTATAAGATGTCGGGCTTGTCTCTGAGCGACCTAATCAGCAGAAGGTTTTTATGGGAGAATGAGCCTCAGAAATTTGGAAAAGGATTTATGTATTACTTGAAGCATTCTATCAATGAGGAGATTGAAGAGCCACTGGATGAAGTAAGCAGTTTAAAATATAACCTTGGAACACAAACAGAATTTTCCAGAATGTAAACAGTAAATGGTCTGGAAAGAGAGAGGGATGTAATTGCTGTTAATACAGTAAGAGGTCTGACAGCACCAATTTTAAATCCAACCGATTTATTTGATAGTAAACTCGTAAGCTTTCGGCCTTTGTAGCCTTTGTCAGGCGAATGAGGTGTTATGACAGATCTGAAGAAGGTTCCTTGTCCTGAAACATTTAAACTCTGCTTCTTTCTCCAAAGATGCTGCCAGACCTGCTGAGTATTGTACTGCCGTTCTGTTTTTAATTTCAGATTTCCGATACCCACATGGTACAGTTCTGTACCAGAACTTTCCATGCCTGGCAGCCATTGTTGTAGCTGGTCTAGGATTTAATTGTCAACGAATGAGCTTTGTAAATGAAATTATTTGGATGATGTGGCTACTGGGTGCAATTGTTGAATGCTAAATTTAGGAATGGAAGGTAAACATGCTTAAGGAAACCATTCCCCCCGTCTATCCATAAAGGTGTTTTCCCCTTCTCACAGTCTCTATCTCTGTCCCACTTCCCAAACCTCAAATCAAATGATTTTTCCACATTATTAGAACAAAGAAAATTACAGCACAGTATCAAGCCCCAAGACTGCACTGACCATGCTGTCTGACTGAATTAAAACCCAGTACCTTTCCAGGACCCTTATCCCTTTTATTCCCATTCTATTCCTGTATTTGTCAAGACGCTCCTTAAATGCCACTGCCATATCTGCTTCCACTGCCTCCCCCGGCACCGAGTTCCAGGCACCCACCGCCCTCGGTGTAAAAAAAAAGAACTTGCCTTGTGCATCTCCTTTTAAACATTACCCCTTGCACCTTAAACCTGTGCCTCCCCCATGAATTAACTCTTCCACCCTGGGAAAAATCTTCTGACTATTCACTCTGTCCATGCCCCTCATAATCTTGTAGGCTTCTATCAAGTTGCCCCTGAACCTCCGTTATTCCAGTGAGAACAAACCAATTTTCTCCAATCTCTTCTCATATCAAATGCCTCCATATCAGGCAACATCCTGGTAAATCTTTTCTGTACCCTCTCCAAAGCCTCCCCTTCTTTCTGGTACTGTGGCGAGAATTTTTAAGAGTGGCTTAACTAAGGTTCTATAAAGCTGCAACGTGACTTGCCAATTTTTAAACTCCGTGCCCTGGCTGATGAAGGCAAGCATGCTGTGTGCCTCCTTGACTACCTTCTCTATTTGCATTGCCACTTTCAGTGACCTGTGTATGTGTACACCCAGATCCCTCTGCCTATCAATACTCTTAAGGGTTCTGTTATTTACTGTATATTTCCTATCTGTATTAGACCTTCCAAAATGCATAATCTCACATTTGTCTGGATTAAACTCCATCTGCCATCTCTCCGCCCTAGCCTCCAACTAATCTATATCCTGCTGTATCCTCTGATGGTCCTCATCACGATCCATAAATCTACCAACCTTCGTGTCGTCCACAAACCAGTTACATTTTCCTCCAAATCATTACATATATATTACAAGCAGCAAAGGTCCCAGCACTGATCCCTGAGAAACGCCACCTGTCACAGCCCTCCATTCAAAAACATGCCCTTTCATTGCTGCCCTCTGTCTTCTATGACCAAACCAGTTCTATATCCACTTTGTAAGCTCACCTCTGATCCCATCCCATTCTGCACTAGTCTGCTATGAGGAACCTTGTCAAAGGCCTTACTGAAGTCCACGTAGACAACATCCACTGCCCTATCCTCATCAGTCATCTTCGTCGCTTCCTCGGAAAACTCTATCAAGTTAGTGAGTCGTGACTTCTCCTCCACAAAACCATGTTACCTCTCACTAATACGTCCACTTATTTCCAAATGGGAATAAAACCTGTCTTGAAGAATCCTCTCTAATACTTTCCCTACCACTGACATCAGGCTTATCGGCATGTAATTACCTGGATTATTTTTGCTACCCTTCTTAAACAAAGGAGCAACATTGGCTATTCTCCAATCCTCTGGGACTTTCCCTGTAAGAACCTGGTAACACCAATTTTAAATCCAACCGATTTATTTGATAGTAAATCTGCGAGCTTTCGACTTTCGTCTTCGTCAGGCAAATGCAGTGTTCATGGGCGTTCGGCCTCCGACCTTCGGGTAAACATTCTTCAAGGTGGCCTTCACAACACACGACGGCGCAGAGACTGATAGCCAAGTTCCGCACACATGAGGACGGTCTTAACAGGGATCTTGGCTTCATGTCACACTATCTGTAACCCCCCGTGACTTGCCTGGGTTAGCAAAAAACCTCACTCACTGTGCTGTCTGGAGACAATACACCTCTCTGTAACCAATGCTCAGGATTCACTTCACCCACATTGCCAGCCACTTTAAGACTTGAATAGCAGGTTAGGTGTAAGGATTTGCATTCTAATCAGCAATCTGTGACTGTCTGTGCTGATATGTGTGCTGTTGCAGACCAGAACACTGCATTTGCCTGACGAAGACGAAAGTCGAAAGCTTGCAGATTTACTATCAAATAAATCGGTTGGATTTAAAATTGGTGTTGCCAGATTCTTACTGAGTTTACCCCAGTCCAACGCCGGCATCTCTACACCATGACCTCCCCTGTAGCCAGTGAGGATATAAAGATTTCTCTCAAGGCTGCTGCGCCTCTCTCAGTATTTTGGAGTACATCCCGTCAGGCCATGCGGACTTGTCTATCTTAATCTTTCTCAAAAACCCCAATACCACCTCCTTTTTTTGATCTCAACATGACTCAAACTTTCTACACATCCTTTCCCAGATCCATCATCCACCAAGTCCTTCTGCTTGATGAATACTGACACAAAGTATTGATTTAATACCTTGTCCATTTCCTCTGGCTCCATGCATAGATTCCCTCTCCCGTCCTTGAGTGGGCCAACCCTCTCCCTGGCTACATTCTTGCTCTTTATATATGTGCATGAAGACTTGTGATTTTCCTTAATCCTGCTGGCCAGTGATTTTTTTTTCTTGTGACCCCTTTCAGCCTTCTTTACTCCTCGCTTAAGTTTCTTTCTACTTCCCTTGTGTTCCACACTTGTTTCATATCTTCCTTGATAAATGCTTCCTTTTTTTCTTTTTCTAGGCTCACAATACCTCTTGTTATCCAAGATTCCCAAAACATGCCATTCTTATCCTTCATCCTTACAGGAATGTGCTGATCCTGAATCCCTGTCAACTTACACTTGAAAGCCTCCCACATGCTAGATGTGGATTTGCCTTCAAATATCTGTCCCCAATCTACATTCTTCAGTTCCTGCAGAATATTGTTGTAATCAGCCTTCCCCCAGTTTAGCATCTTAATTTGAGGACTACACTTTTCACTATCCATCAGTTATAACTTTTAAAATTGCCTATTTTCCTGAGCTGCTCCCTAACTGAAATGTCCGTGATCTGGCTGGGCTCATTCCCCAATATCAGATCCAGTACAGCCCCTTCCCTGGTTGGACTATCTACGTACTGTTTCAAGAAGTCTTTCTGAAAGGTCCTTACAAACTTTGCCCCATTCATGGCCCTTGTACTAAGTGATTCCCAGTCAATATAAGGAAAGTTAAAGTCTCCTACCACAACAACCCTGTTACTTGTACACTTTGCTAAAATCTGCCTACATATCTGCTCCTCTGTCTCCCACTGGCTGTCGGGCAGCCTATAGTTTAACATTGTGACCACACCTTCCTGTTCCTAAGCTCTATCCATATTGCCTCATTGCATGTGTTCTCCCACAGTACAGCTGTGATATTCTCCTTAACCACTAGCGCAACTCCCCCACTCCTTTTTACATCCCCCCTGAAACATCTGTATCTTGCAATCTTAAGCCGTCGATTCTGTCCTTCTCTTAACCACGTCTCTGTAATAGCAACAACATCGTAATAGCAACAACATCATAATTCCAAGCTCTAAGTTCATCGGCCTTACCTGTTACATTTCTCGCATTGAGACAGATTAGCTTCAGTTCACCAGACCCACTTTGATTAACAATCTTTGATTGCTCCTGTGTGCAGTCTGAAATTCATTCATTTCAGTTTTTTTTAGGTGAATGTAGTGAAACACACAGACACACACACACGGTGGCACAGTAATTAGCATTGCTGCCTCACTTTGCCAGGGACAAGGGTTCGATTCCTGGGATGGGTAGCTCTGTGTGGAGTTTGCACATTCTCCCCATATCTGCATGGGTTTCCTCTAGGTGCTCTGATTTCCTCCCACAGCTCAAAGATATGCAGGTCAGGTTGATTGGCCATGCTAAATTGTCCTTTGATGTACCTGAACAGGTACCGGAGTGTGATGACTTGGGATTTTCATTGTAATTTCACAGCAGTGTCAATGTAAGCCTACTTGTGACGTTAATACTTAAAAGCACGCACACATTTCAGTGGCTCTGTGTCAAATTTTGTCAGAATCATAGAATCCCGACAATGCAGAAGAAGGCCTTTCGGCCCACTGAGCCTGCACTGACAGCAATCCCACCCAGACCCTACCCCCATCCCTTGTACTTATTTACCCTGCTAATCTACCTGAACTAGAACATAATTTTTAGCATGGCTAATCTGCATATCTTTGGAGTGTGGGAGGAAACCCACGCAGAAATGGAGAGAACATGTAGACCCCACACAAACAGTGATCTGAGGCTGGAATTGAATCGGGATCCTGGTGCTGTGAGGCAGCAATGCTAATCTCTGTGCCACCGTGTTTCTGTAAACTATCTTGGGACGTTTTATTACGTTAAAAATATTATGTAAATGCAAATTATTGCTGAATGTTCAATATTCTGTTTGCGCCCAGTTGGCATAAAGGTTTAAATTAAGAGTTGAATTCCAACGATCCAGTGAAGTTGGGAGCTGAGAGTGATTGGATGGAATATCCCTTTAATCAAACGTTTGTGTGTGCTTTTTGAAAGTACAGTAATATTTTTCTGCTCCGTAGGAGACAGCGAATCAGGTGTTACATGTATTCAAGCTAGCTGAACCAACCCAAATTCCCCAGGCGTTGTGCAGCCCCTGTATGAGAAACGTGTGCCTGAGGACTGCCTGGGACCACTTGGAGAGGTTGTCTGCGATCAGCCCGTCACCCCTGGTGATGCTGACCAAAGCAACAGTGGCGCTGAGACTCAGAGACCCGCAGAAGTACCACACAGCCATGGAGCGATACTCAGAGGTAGAGTTATGGTCAATGAGTTTCTGCTACGCCCACTTTAAAGCTGCTCCGACTCCTAATCGGCATGAACAGCATCTACACTGGCTTATTGGTTAGTGCGGCGCAGTGTGGGGTTCAGATAAATTCACAGCAAAATGAAAATTGAAAGGGAAAATGTTCGAACATCTCAACAGCATCTGATAGGAGAGAAAAGAGCTGATATTTTGAGTCCAGATGACCCTTTGTCAAAGGTCTTTTCTCTCTTGACAGATGCTGCCAGACCTGCTGAGATTTTCCAGCGTTTTCTCTTTGGGTTTCAGATTCTGCAGTAATTTGCTTTTATTTTGCTAAATGAAAATTGCAGTGGGAATTCCTCGTCCGTGTTACCATGCCACGAAGGATTAGGTTTTGAGCTGAAAATCTCAATATCCTGGTCTGAGAAGTGTGCGCAATTAATTTCTGATTGCAAAACCGGGCAGAAAAATTGATCAGTATTGTGTGTGTGTCAGGATGACACCTCGGTTTCCACTCTGAATAATTGGTTTATGGTACATTAGCGGATATTTCCCCGGTTGTCACTGGTGATTGGATTACTGGAGCAAAGTAGAAAAAGTTGTGCCTGAGTTTAGTGCTTACACTCGGGGATAAACCTGGAAAACAGTTCCATTTCTCAGCACTGCTCATGTTCCCGTTTTTGCTTGCATAGAATCCATCCTGGCAGCGAAGAGCAGTAAATAATGAAGCCTAGGATACTGTTCTTTAATAGGGCCATAAAGTATAAAAACAAGGAGGTGTCAAACACTGGTTTGGCCTTCACTGGAATATTGTGTCAACCAAAAATCTGTCCAGTTCTACCTTGAATTGATTCAATGACTCAGCCGCTGCTGAAGAAGAGAAATGCTAAGATTAACAACCTCCTGAAAGAAGAGATTTCACCTCATTTAGTTGGTTGGTACAGAACTTGCCTATTGCTTTTTTAAAAAAAAAGAGACCTGCTATCAAAACTTTTCATCTTGCACTTATCAGGACAACTACTCAAAGAATAAAGGAACAATACAGCACAGATCCTTCGGCTGTCCAAGCCTGTGCTGCTCATTGGTCCAATTAGAGAAGATATCATCCCAGTAAATCTTTTCTGTACTCTTTCTAGTTTAATAATCTCCTTTCTATAATAGGGTGACCAGAATTACGCACACTATTCAAAGTGTGGCCTTACCAATTCCTTGTACAACTTCAGCATGGTATTCCAACTCCTGTATTCAATGCTCTGAAACTAAGCATGACAAATGCCTTCTTCACCACTCTGTCCACCTGTGACTCTGCTTTGAAGGAGCTCTGAACATGTACCCCTAGATCTTTGTTCTGTGACTCTCCCCAACGCCCTACCATTAACTGAGTAAGTCCTACCCTGTTTCAATCTACTAAAATACATGGATGCAAGATGGGTATTGAGGGATGTGGGCCAAATTCTGGCGATTGAGACTTAGCTTAGTGGTTAAAACAAAAGGGTGCTATGAACAGGTCGGGCTGAAGGGCCTGTTTCCATGTTGAAAGCCTCTATGACTTAGACCCTAAACCAATGCTTTTTTTTCTACAGTCAGGATTTTAGCATCAATGTTTGACATCCTCTTGTCTCTAGCTCTTGGTTTGTTTTCTAACCTTCTCATCTTTCATGATATTCCCTACCGTGCGCATGAATCCTTTATGCAGAATTCTAAAGTTTGAACGTGATGGGAGGTGTGTGTGGAATGTATCTGGAATTTGATTGAAATATATTTTATACTTCCATTTTTATACTCAGTAAGTGAGCCTTGGCTAAGTTGGAGTGAATTAGCTGGACAAACACCCCCTGAGGTGAGTGACAGCAGCGTTCCATTAAATTGCCTGCTTTGGTTTTTTGACAGACAAAATTGGTTTGTGGTTTTGTGACGGAACCGAATCTCTTGCGGCATCGCGGCTTTGTGCCAACGGAGTTATCGTGTGAGCTGAAGGGGACCCAGCCTGGCCTGCTGGTAGCTGGGTTTGTAGCTCTACTGGAAAGTAACAAAATTGAACTCGAAGAGGCTGAGTTGTTCTTTAAGGTAAGTTTTTTTTTGTGCAAATTGTTTTAGGATTTTCTTACACCACTGATAAGACTCCCCATTGGAGGAGAGCGAAATGCTGTGTTAATGGGTCATGGAATGTTGGAATGATGGGCTGAATGGCCACCTCCTGAGATGTATCAAACTTGTTGGTTGAGCCAAGCGATATAATCCATTGCCCTGTTCTTTCACCAATCCTCTACTGATTTTCCCTTACCTAAACAATCCCTTTTGAAAGTTCTATAGTATCTATTTTCACCATCCCTTTCCAGGCAAAACAGAGTACATCATAACTTACAGGTTTTTAAAAATAAATCCCATCTTCCTCCATCTCCTGTATTGTGAGTCAAAAATAGCTGACTAGCTATTTTCTGATTTCATCCCTTTTGGGTGACCAGAGGGAGATTTTCAGAGTTTTAAAAATGACCTTTTATTTTGTGCTATAGCAGCTAGTGGAACACCAGAGAGCCTTTTGGTATGTGCTAATTCCTTGTAACTGAATCCAAATCAAAGACATACATTGTTCAGCAATTAACTAATAATTAGGTTTACATAACATGAAGATATGAATAGAATTGCCAATTACAACTTGTGCATATCTACTTAATTATAATCATAGAATCACGACAGTTGACCCACTGACTCTTAAGGCTTATTTTACCCAGCTAATTCCCCTAATTTTGGGACACTGACGGGCAATTTAGCATGGTCAGTCAACCTCACCTGTGTATCTTTGGCCTGTGGGAGGAAATCGAAGCATGTGGAGGAAACCCATGTAGACACGGGGAGTATGTGCAAACTGCACGTAGTCATCCAAGGTCAGAATTGAACACAGCGCTAGCACTGTGAAGCAGCAGTGCCAATCATTGTACCACCAAGTCACCCTTATAGCACTTTAATATCATTGAGCACTTATTTTTTCTACTAATTTCCAGACATGAGTATGATAGATATGTGGTGTATCAAGGTCCCTTGCCCATTATCCCTTGTTCTGATGTAGCTGTACATGGTTCAACTGCATTCTTGTGTGCATACAATATGACTAGAGACTCCCTTGTGATTAATTTTCACGGTCCTTGGCTGTTATCTGAGTCGCCTAGTTCTGAGGCATCTGGTTTCTCAGAGCCTCTCTGTTTTTGAGAATTTAGCAGCTTCTGTGCTTGTTTTAAAACTTGAATGATTATTTACCCTTTCGCCCGCCCCCCCAGTTCTTTTCTCACTTATTTTATACCTATTCTCTTGAATCAATTCTACTGCCAGTGGAAGCAATTTCTTCTTCTCTCAAAAGCCCTCATTGCTTCATACACATCTAAAACTTTACCCCGACTCTCAGGAGAACAATCCCAGCTTCTCCAGTCTCCCCACATAACTTGAAGTCCCTCATCCCTGGTACCAATGGGGTCAACCTCCTTGGCAACTTCTCCAAAAGCTTGGCATCCTTCCCAAGGTGTGGTCTCCATAAATGGACGCAGCACTCCAGCTGAGGACTAACCAGTGACTGGGGAAGGTTTGACATAAGCTTTGTTGTTTTTAACATTCAGATCCGAAGATGCAGAATTTCTGTTGACTTTGAGCTGAAGGTTTTATATTCAGCTTGTCACTGCTACCGTGCGTGTTCGTTAACCTCAGGCTGACAAAGCGTTGTCTGAAAGACCTGCATTTACAGACAAGCCATAGGAAATTCCGTTAAACTCCACTGACATGGACAGTTGCAAATATTCCACATTTGTCTGATTGGAGATTCATTTCGGGATCCTGACCTCCGGCTGAAAAATAAAACACATCCGTCACATTGCTCCGAGCTTGATTAGATCCTGCATTCCTAAAATGACTGGGACTCTGTTGTAACTCCACATCCATTCTACAGCAGGCCAATTCTTTTACTCGATAATAGCAATCTCTGCACGAAGCCTAACTATTGCAGCTCTTTATTACATTAGTAATGGCTGTTGTTTAGACGTTTCCAATCTGAAAAAAAAATGATTGATTACACCGATATTGTTTAAAAGGTGTGCCATAGTCTTACTTGTTTGCTCATTGCAAAATGCACATAACTGATTGCTTGTGCTACTAATACACTGGATGTTCTGTTTTAAAGACTGTGTGGTGTAAATATATATGGAACCTGCAGAGGGAGGTAGTGTTCTTCATTTGTTAAACTGGCTGGGATAAAGGCTGAAACTGCATAGAAATTGCACAGCACAGGGGACCATGCAGTCCATCATGACTCTGAAAGTGCTACCCGATGAGGCTGACTTTCCTTCTGTTTCCACATACCCTGCAAATTTTGTCTTTCCACGTATTTATTTCATTCATTGGAAATGAAAGCAGCAGTGGCAACACTGTCACGCGTTAACATTATCCCTGTAGCAATGACCAGCTGTGTACAAAGCCACATTTTTTTTAAAAAACAGTTTATTTATTAGTGACGCTAGTCAGCTTGCATTAACACTGCAATAAAGTGAAAATCCCCTAGTTGCCACACTCCGGCGCCTGTTTGGGTACACTGAGAGAGAATTTAGCGCAGCCAATCCATCTAAGCAGCACGTATTTTGGATTGAGAGGAAATTGGAGCACGTGGAGGAAACCCACACAGACACAAGGAGGATGTGCAAACTCCACACAAACTGTGACCCAAGCCGGGAATCGAACCCGGGTCCCTGGCACATTAAGGCAGCAGTGCTAAACACTGTGGCACCATGTTGCCCTAAAGAGTTCACCCCCTTTTATATGAAAAAACAACCTGCCATCGATCCAAAACATAGCTTTCACCAGCTCCAAATTCCTGTTACTCTTTAGTTTGAAATAATTCCACAATTTATCTTTTTCTTACTATTCATTATCTTTTCCAGCTTGATAGTGGAGTCTCTTGTCTTAATCTCCAGCATTTTCAGTCATTGCTTTTTGTGATGAGCGATTGTGAGTTTGTTGAACATGGGGAAAGGGGGAGGGGACTTTCTTTTTAGTCATGGGGCATGGGTGTCGCTGGCTGGCCAGCATTTATTGCCCATCCCTAATTGCCCTTGGAGGGCAGTTGTGAGTCAACCACATTGCTATGGCTCTGGAATCACATGTAGGCCAGGCCGGGTAAGGATGGCAGATTTCCTTCCCTAAAGAACGAGATGGGTTTTTCCGACAGTTGGCAGTGGTTTCAATGGTCATCAGTAGATTCTTAATTCCAGATTTTTTTTTATTAAATTCAAATTCCACCAGCTGCCATGGAGGGATTCGAACCCGGATCCCCAGGACTTGAGTGAGTTACTGGATTAATAGTCTAACGATAATACCACCAGGCCACCCACTGTTGTTGTTGTTGTTGGCAGGCTCTCTGTGCAGAAGGTGCTGATGAAGAAAGTGAAGAGGAGATTCCGCAGCTCCTGGTTGATTTCTGGGAAGCCATGTTGATAGCCTGCACTCAGGAAGTGATGGTGCAGGTGCTGCTAACGAAACTTGTATCGGTGTATGTCCAGAGAACAGCCCGGAAGCAACAGCCTACTGGGAGACCACTCAAAACAGTCGAGGACCTGGTATGTCGCTGCTTCCCTACCATTTCTACACTTGGCTGCACTTCAAAAATACTTCATTGGCTGTAAAATGCTTTACGTGATCGTGACTGGCTTCATATAAATGCAAGTCGTCTTTCTACTGCATCGACTGTGAACTGCTCATACTGTCAGAGCAGGGCAGAGTCGCTGAGCAGAGACTGATAGCCAAGTTCCACACACATGAGGACAGTCTCAACAGAGGTCTTGGGTTCATGTCACACTATCTGTAACCCCAATGACTGGCCTGAGTTTGCCAAATCTCACGTACTGTACTGTCTGGAGACAATACACATCTCTTTAACCTGGGCTTAATGCTCCTTCCACTCACATTGTTGGCCACTTTAAGACTTGAAAAGCCGGTTAGGTGTAAAAACTCGCATTCTAGTCAGTAATCTGTAAACTGTCTGTGCTGTTGTACGCTCTGTCTGAGGCCAGAACTCTCCATTTGCCTGACAAAGGGGCAAACCCCGAAAGCTTGCAAGTTTACTATCAGATAAATCGGTTGGACTTAAATCTAGTGTTGTCAGACTTCTTACTGTGACTGCTCATACTGTCAGAGAACACAGGGTACTTCGGTACTACCATGCTGTGGCCTTCAACTACAATACTGTGACCTGTTTACATTGAGAAATTCAATAATAATTTAACCTCCTCCATGTTCACTCTATGGCTAACAACCAGTAAAATAGATCACTTGGCTATTGCTGTTTTGTGGGAACTTGCTGTGCATAAATTGGCAGTGACTTTTCCTACCTTACAATGGCGATTATGCTTTTTAAAACATACTTTCTTGGTTGTAAAGACATCCTGGGATTGTGAAAGTTTCATTTTTTTTTTCCACGTCGTATTTCCCTGGACACTATTCCAACAGAGATGTTAACTCAATCGACAAAACAAAAATGCGTTAAAATCCCAGTTTGAGAAACGGGTGTCAATTATCGCAACAGCAATCTTTATTTGTGATTTCCATATCACAACCACAGGCATAAAATATATCCACGTGTCAATGCAGGAAATAAAGATGAATCCCATCACTTGTAGTTGGACAGAAACGTACCAATTTCGTCTGTATTCACACTTCTGTTTTAAACAGAGAAACTCGTGTGGTCAGTTTGGTGAAATATTTTCCTGGGTCCAAACTATCAATGCATCCAGTTCCCATCCAGAAGATATTTCAGAGGATCTTCAAAAGTTACAGGTTTGTGCTGGCTTTTTTTTTTTGAGGTTTTTAACCTAAAGATTATAGTGCAGAACAAGGGTGGAAAGACTTAGAGAGAAGAGAAGGTAGATTACATTGAAAATGGGTGTGATCGCAAGCTTCCGTTTCAAAGCTGTGAAAGGGCTGGAGGTTCAGTGGGACCTGAGGATGGTGAAGCATTCCCTGTTTCCAGCTGCATGGGGAAGAAGGTTGTTCAAGACGGTGACTCACTCCTATCCTCTCGAGGGCAATTTGAAATGGGCAAATTGTTGCTCGATACCCAGCCACGCAGAAGAAGGGAACAGCAAAAAAAATGCTGTCCTAGCTAGCAACACCCACACTCCATCAAAGAATATTTATAAATGACAGTTCTTTTATAGTTGAAATCATGGGAAAGGGTTAGTGACTCTGCACCCAGAGGATAGTGTGAATGGTGTTTTGCTTGACGTGTTTAAGTTACTAAGTTAGTCGGCTTGCATTAATGCTGCAATGAAGTTACTGTGAATTATAGAATCCCTACAACGCAGAAGGAGGCCATTCAGCCCATCAAGTCACCACCAACCACAATCCCATCCAGGCCCTATTCCCGTAACCCCACACATTTACCCTGCTAATCCCCATGATGCTAGGGTTAATTTAGCATGGCCAATATCCGCGCATTTTCCTCCCGCGCATTTGGGAGGAAACCGGGGCTCCTAGAGGAAACCCACACAGATGTTGGAGAATGTGAAAACTCCATACAGATACTAACCCAAGGCTGGAATTGAACCTGGGCCCCTGGCACTGAGATGCAGCAGTGCTAACCATGGTGCCATCGTGCTGCCTTGTGGGTAAATGAGTACTATGAAGAACTTGGAGAAAATTAGGGGTGGCACAGTGGTTAGCATCTAGCTCTGCCTCACAGCACTAATGGACCTGGGTTGAATTCCAACCTTGGGTGATTGTATGGAGTTTGTACATTCTCCCCGTGTCTGTGTGGGTTTCCTCAGGATGGTCCCGTTTCTTCCCACAGTCCAAAGATGTGCAAGCGAGATGGATTAATCATGCCCCTTAGTGTCAGGGGAAATAGCTCAGTAAATACATGAAGCTACGGGGGTAGGGCATAGGTGGAATTGTTGTTGGTGCGGGATCTATGGCCCCCTTCTGCACTACAGAGATTCAATGATTTTATAAATAGGCTGGATTCAATATTATATATGGCAACAGTGGCTTGATGGGCTGAATAGCCTATTTTCACTTGACAATATCGTGTACTATTATGGTGCATCATGATGCACAATTAAGATGATTCTGAACCAAGTCTTGAGAGATGAAGTCTGAATGGGTCACTGCTAACATCTAGTGGAAAGTTAATGACTTTGCTTTCAGTGACAAAAGAATGGCTTGGCTTGGGGCAGGAGATGGCCTAGTGGTATTATCACTAGACTATTAATTCAGAAATTGAGCTAAAGTTCTAGAGACCTGGGTTGGAACCCTGCCACAACAGGTGGTGGAATTTGAATTTAATAAAAAAATTATTTGGGATTGGGAATCTACTGACCACCATTGTCAATTGTTCGAAAAACCCACATGAAGGAAATCTGCCATCTTTACTTGGTCTAGCCTATAGAGCCACAGCAATGTTGTTGACTCTCAACTGCCCTCAAAAGGGCAATTAGGGATGGGCAATAAATGCTGACCAACCAGCAATGCCTGTGTCGCACAAATGAATTTTTTTTAAAAAGTGCCACTTGCCCATTTGGTAATGCCCATGTCCTATTAAAGAAAAAATTAACAAAAATCTACCTCACCGCTCCCATCAATCCTAGTAAAATTCTTATTCTCCCTTATGGTGAGACAGAGCAAATGTCCTCTTGCCCTAGTGCTTAAGGGGCACAGAGTTGACTGCACCTAGCTGTGTAGGTCTGGCAGCACCATGGTGAGCAATGTTGGGCCATGCTCTCCACAACAAAATACATTCATTACTCCAAGGAAACATGTTTCCTTAAAAACTTTCTCCCCTCCGCTCCCTTTAGCAACAAATGTGAGGATCTGTTGCAGATTATTTTGAGTGTCCAGATAAATCGAGACTAAAATCTTCCTAAAGTTTCTTTTGTTTCATCCGTAGTCCATTTTGTGTGGTTCTTCAATCGACGTGAAATCTGTCCTTCCTCTGCTGCACCAACTCCCTGAAGGTGAAGGCCCTGGTCTGAGTATCCATGTGCTGTGTTCCGTAAGGCTGGGTGAATGTGAGCGAGTAACTGACCAGCTCCTTGACCAATGTCCTGAGGCTGTTCTACCGTTTGCCAAACGTGAGATGCAGCAGGAAAGACAGGTTAGCTTCAGATAATTCCTTCTGTCGTACTTTGGGGGAAGGAAATTGGAAACTGAAGACGCATTGGAATGTGACAACTTTGGTTCAAACAGTAGATATCTCATAAGCTCTGACAATGGGCTAGTGGAATTGGAAATATTGCCGTCAGACCTGCTGAGATTTTCCAGCATTTTCTATTTCTGTTTCAGATTCCAGCGTCCACAGTAAATTTGCTTTTATATTGTTACAGTAGGTATCTCACTGTCTTGATTCAGAAGGTTGTTGGCCTGAGTTCCGCATTGAGTTTTGAGCATGTTCCCAAGGATATCCAAACCTCAGGCTCTGTGATGCCATCCTTCCGATGAACTAGGGTCCGATCTTCCTGTTGGGACAGACTTTCAGAATTCCATGACACAATGTGAAAGTTAAGCTGATTGGCCATGGTAAATTGCCCCTAGGTGTCAGGAGTTCGTAGCGTGAATACATGGAGTTAGGACCTGGATGGGATTGTTGTCGGTGCAGACCCAATAACTGAATGGTCTCCTTCTGTAAGGGTTGTGTTGTGCTGTGTTGTGTTGTGAGACTGGCAGAGAGGCGTGATCTTAGAATCATAGAATCTACAGTGCAGAAGGAGGCCATTTGGCCCATCGAGCCTGCACTGTCAACAATCCTACCCAAACCCTAAGCCCATAAACCCATGCGTTTAACCTAGCTAATGACTCTTGCACTAAAGGGCAAGTTAGCATAGCCAATCCGCCTAACGCACATACCTGGACTTCTTCCCCTGATCTCCCCTCCAGTTGAAGCAGTGATTAACAGGATCCATTCTGAGGGACTCCAGTCTGAGAGACGTCATCTATAGATTTGATCTAGCCCTGGTCCTAGGTGGTAGGAGTCCTGCTACAGACTGAACTTCATCTGCATCCACAGAGTTAAAAAATTCCTCTTATATCCCGGTTTCAATCTTGACCAGGGCTATGTTGGCAGGTGTGCCATTGCTTTACTGATATTACAAATGGTGTTTTGCTCCTTTCAGCCCCTGTGGTGGAAAAAACTTTTGCCTGAACTGTGTCGGAGGACAAAAGGAGCTGGAGGAGAAAACAGAGTACTGGTTTCTTCCCTGAAAGGTATTTTCTCGTCCTTTTGCAGCAGGCTGCCATACTGTACGCGTAACTGCATTTCAGAATCACTTCATTGGTTGTAAAATGCTTGGGGTTGTCCTGAGGTTGTGAAAGACGCCATATAAATACCAGCTCCTTTGGTTTTCTAGCCCGAGAGAGAGACTATAGTCTTCTAAAGTTCTGGTAATTTAATTTTTTTTCAAATATGTTTAAATTTAATTCTTTCTTTCTATTTTTCTCCCCATATCTCTTGAGGAAGTTGTATGTTGTGCTTGGATATGGCATGGATCACAGCCCCTCGCCCTTGCCCACACAAAGAATTGTAGAGATTAAAGCCATCAATAATGGAATGATTTTAATTGGGGAATGTGTAAGAGGGCAGAATTGGAGGCTTTTTGAGGTCTCAGAATATTGTTGGAATAGAAATTACAGAAAGTGTAAACAAAGTGAGTTGAAAATCCCTTTGACTGATATACGAGGAGTGATTGATTAGATTAGGGTTGTTTTTGCTGGAGTTCAGACAAATGATGGGAGTGGATTTCATAGAGACTTACAAAATTCTAACAGGACTAGACAGGATAGATGCAGAGAGGATGTTTCCGATGGTGGGGGAGTCATTCAGGTAGACCATTTAGAATGGAGATGAGAAGAAATTTCTTCATCCAAAGGGTGGTGAGCTTGTGGAATTCATTACCACAGAAAATAGTTGTTCCCAAAATACTAAATGGCATTTAATGCTTGGTTTCGTTGGTGAGAACATTGAATACAGGAGTTGGAACGTCTTGTTAAAGTTGTGCAAGACATTAGTAAAGCCACTTTTGGAATTCTGTGTGCAATTCTGGCCACCATATTGTCGAAAGGATATTATTGAATTAGGAAGAGTGCAGAAAAGATTTAGTAGGATGTTACCGGGATGTAATGACTTGAGTTATGAGGAGAGGCTGGATAGACTTTTTTCCCTATTGGTAGGAGACTGAGGGGTATAGAACCTTATAAAATAAAGGGGCATAGGTCAAAGATAGGGAAGTCTAAAACTAGAGGGCATTGGTTTGAGGTGAGAGATACAAAAAGAATCCAGAAGGTCAATTTTTTCACACAGAGCGTGGTGAGTGTCTGGAACAAACTGCCAGAAGTAGTAGTAGAGTTGAGTACAATTTTATTTTTTAAAAACAGTTTTTAGACAGTTACATGGATAAGATGGGTATCAAGGGACACAGGCTAATGCGGCCAACTGGGGCTAGCTTAGGCGATTTTAAAAAAACGGTGGCATGGACAAGTTGTGTTGAAGGCAAAAGAGAAATTGCTGGAAAATCTCAGCAGGTCCAGTAGTATCTATAAGGAGAGAAAAGAGCTGATGTTTCGAGTCGAAATATTAGCTCTTTTCTCCCCTTGTAGATGCTGCCAGACCTGCTGAGATTTTCCAGCATTTTTGCTTTTAGTTTCAGATTCAAGCATCCGCAGTAATTTGCTTTTATTAAGATGGGCCAAAGGGCCTGTTTCCATGCTGTAAACCTCTAAGAGGCAGCTGGATATGGCACTTGGGACGAAGGGGATCAAAGCTCGTGGGGGGGAAAAAGCACGATTAGGCTATGGATTTGGATGATCAGCCATGAATGTGATGAATGGTAGAGCAGCTCAAAGGGCCAAATGGCCTCCTCCTGCTCCTATCTTCTATTTCTTGTATGTAGAACAAGGATGAAAATGTCTGTTATGTTAATTTACCTTTCTTAAAAAAACTAGACAGTAGTTAGCCAGTAAGTGCAAGGTCAGTTGTAGCAATCAGTTAACCATGCATCAAACCCAACACTCTTTCTGCTCTGTGTCGTTCTATTTAATCACATAGTCACTAAGGGAGCGGCACACATAAAAACACCAGCAGTAAAATGTATGATAATATCACTAACTGTCTTCAAACCTTGCCTTTGCTTTACTGCAGCTAATGAGAGGTTTCGTCATGTGTTTGTAGGTTCTGATTGCATTATTTCTCCCCCCCCAGAAACCTTGGCGATGGTGGCCACCACACTACAGCCTCTGGATTTTCTCAGCATCTTGCCAGACGATGGGGTTGCTTCATTCTTCCTCCCCCATCTCCTGGAATGCGGCAGGAGGAACTCAATAACCTGATGTGGGGAGGTGAGGAGCTGTGAGGGACCAGATGTCCCCATTTTCCCAGGGGAGCCCTAAAGAACACCAAGATTTAGCTTTCATTCTGTTGCAGTCTGGGACAACTTGCTGTGTGTCTGCCTGGGTTCTGGCACAGAATAGAACAACAAAGAACAATCCAACTCTAACCTACACTGGCAGATAGAAATCCTTCTGGATTTAGGAGTTGCAGTTCCTGTGCCCAAGAACATAAGAGTGAAAAAATCCGTGACAAAGACAAAGTTTCCTCAAAGTTGATTAATGCACTGTTACCTCACTCCTGATTGCTGTTTCTATTTCAGCATCAATAGATGCTGAAGAACTGCATTCCAGCATCTAGTACAGGCAGATTAAGATTCATATCAGAACTACACTGGAATTATTTGTCTTTTGATCGTTGAAACAAAGTCTCAGTGTTTAGCATATCTATTTTAACTTGAAAGTGTTTTTTTGGTCTAAGTAGCTGCTTCTTCCACTTGCCCTTCTTACAGAAGACTCCCATTCTAAATACCCTAACTAATGATGCCAACCAAACCTACTCTGCTGCAACTACATGGCTGAGATTGGGGAGCTGCTACAATACTATGCTGTTGAACAGTGTATGCTGTGTAACACTGTTCTGTACTGCAATACACCTCTCTGCTGTATAATGTGTGCTCTATAAGACTGTTCTGCTGTATAATGTGTGCTCTATAGCACAACTCTGCTGTATAATATGTGCTGTACTGCTCTGGAATGCATCACATTGCATTCCAATCTCTCTCCAGCTCCCACATCCCACCCCACATCTTTTTGTTAAAAAGAAAATTCATTTGTATTCTGGTGACATCTAGATTAACTGTACCAATTAATCTCCTCTTGAGCTTTATAAGTTTGCACCAATGCTTTTAACCCATTATTTATTTAACTTGTTGATATTGCACTTAATATTTACATAGTTCCCAAAGGGAAAAGTCTGGTCTGCACCTCTTAGCCAAACAGTCAAGACCTCCCTTTTAGATTTTGAATATGCTAATTGCTTTCTAGACATTCTATTTTAATGACCATGCAAACATTGCTCATCCAATCTGGGTGCATTAATTAGTTCAAACATTTTGCTGGATCAACTGGTACTTTTCCCTCTGGTCGTGATGAGAGAAGTGTGCAATCAAATTCAACAATAACTGTGGTCGTTCAAGTTACTGACTTTCAATTACTGTGATATTTAATTAAATTTGGAAACTGAAGTTACCTGTTACGCGACTGCAGTGCGTATTTATCACGCTCACTATAAAATGCGTCAGCGGACATCTGGTAGATTTTTCTAAGTGGAAACTGTGGGAGGATCTATTTTATTTATGGTCAGATGAAGTTCCTGTATTAGAGTAAAGGTATTTGATTTATTTTTGTCACATGCTAACACACATTATTGTTTCTTGTGTGACAAAACATACTGTTCATAGAGAAGGAAACAGTGCAGAATATAGTGTTACAGTCATAGCTATGGGTGAAGAGAAAGATCAACTTAATGTGGGGTAGGTCCATTCAAAAGTTTTGACAACAGGGAAGAAGCTGTTCTTGAATCAGTTGGTAAGTGACCTCAGACTTTTGTATCTTTTTTTCCTGAAGGAAGAACGTGGAAGAGAGAATGTCCGGGGTGCGTGGTGTCCTTAATTATGCTGGCTGCTTTTCCGAGGCAGCGGGAAGTATAGACAGAGTCGATGGGTAGGAGGCTGGTTTGCGTAATGGATTGGGCCACATTCACGACCTTTTATAGTTTTTTGCAGTCTTGGGCACAGCAGGACCCATGCCGAGCTATGATACAACCAGAAAGAATGCTTTCTGTTGTGCATCTGTAAAAGTTGGTGAGAGTCGTAGCTGATATCCAAAAGGTACAACAGGTAATAAGGAAGGCAAATGGAATCTTGGCAGTTACTGCTGAAGGAATAGAATATAAAAGTAGTGAAAAGTGTTGCTGCTATTATGCAAAACATTAGTGAGACAGCATTTAGAATAATGTGTTCATTTTGGTCCCCTTACTTGAAGGACGTAATTGCATCAGAGACAGTTCGGACAAGATTCACTAGATAGACTCCAGAGACGAGGGGTCATCTTACAAATGACGAATGAGCAATTTAGGACTTTACTCCCTGGAGTTTAGAAAAATAAGAAGAGGTCTAATTGATGTAGATAATATTATAAGGAGGATTGACAAAGTAGATGTGGAGGAGGATGTCTCCTATTGTAGAACAAATTAGAACAAGAGGTCATAATTTTAGGATAAGGGGATTTAAAGCAGATAAGGAGAAATTATTTCTTTCAAAGCATTATGAGTTTGTTCAATTCACTACCTCAGTGTGTGGTGGATGCCAGGATTTTGACTAAGTTGAAGGAAGAGGTGGACAGGTTTTTAATTGGAATGGATTTGAAGGGCTGTGGTGAATGGACAGGTAAGTGGATTTGAAGCAGAGATGGGATCAGCCAAAATCATATTGAATAGTGGAGCAGGCCCAAGGGGCTGAATTGTTTTTCTCTTACTCCTGGAGTGTAGTTGTGTATTTGAAACCAAGGCAGAGAGTTCACGATCAAGTACAATTGAATGGGGGTCTGAAATCAGTCAGTGACACAAGGGTAAGGAATTGGTTGTCTACTTTAAACAACAGGCATCTTTTTAACTTTAGCAATCGATGTAAAAGTAACCCAGCCATGGGATCCTGTTTGATCATGCCACTTTTCTAAGACCATTGAAAAAGCAGTCTCCATCTCACAATTGTCCGTCACGTAATCCAGTTTTCTGCAGCAGAAGAAAAAACTACAAATCAAACGTGGTAGTGTAAAGTTGTTCAGCCCCAACCCTAGTTATTTTATATTGAAACATTTACTGGCTGGATCAACATACAACATACAGGAAATAGGTGTGAAGTTCTGGTGTCCTTATCTAAGGAAGGATGGCCTTGCCATAGATGGAGTGAATGTTTACCAGACTGACTCCTGGATGTCACGTCTGTCAAATAAGAAGAGACCAAGTCTGTTATGACTACATTCACTGGATTTTAGAAGAGTGAGAGGGGATCTTATAGAAACTTATAAAATTCTAACAAGGTTAGTCAGGATGGATTCAGAAGGAATGAACCTGATGGTGGGAGAATTCAAAACTAAGGGTCATAGTTTGACGATAAGACGTAAACCTTTTAGAATTGAGGTGAGGAAAAAATTCTTCACTCAGGGAGTGGCAAATGTGTGGAATTCACTACCACAGAATGTAGTTGAGACCAAAATGTTGTGTGATTTCACAAAGAAATTAAATACAGCTCCTGGGGCTAAAGGGATGAAGAAATATGTTCGGGGCGGGGGGGAGATGGATCAGGATATTGAATTTAATGATCAGTTACAATTGAATGGTGGAACAGGCTTGAAGAGCCAAATGGCCTACTGCTTCTAGTTTCTACATTTCTATGTATATATTTTTATGAACCTCGTAAAATGGGCCGACTAGAGGTGGCTGTCGTTGGTGCAACTGTTTCATAACTCTCGGCTGGTGACATTTCTCTATGACCAGGGTGACTTGTCTTCCAAACCATTTCTCCCTGCCAAATTTCCTGAGTGAAGTAGGAGTAGCAGTTCGTTATTCTATAATAGGAGCTGTTTCACAGCAACCAGCTGACTTATCCTTCTCTCCAGTGTGGAAGCACCTCAACCCTTTACTGCCCACCTCCTGTCCCTCTTCCCTCACATGCAACATCTCTCACACCGTTAAGAGATAGGTGGTGCGTACAATTGTTGAGCAATAAGGCAGTGCCCACGTCAAAAATGTTATCTTGGGTGGCATAGTGGTTAGCACTGCTGCCTCAAAGCACCAGTGATCCAGATTCAAATATGGCCTTGGGAGACTGTGAGGAGTTTGTACATTCTCCCCATGTCTGTGTCGGTTTCCTCCGGGTGCTGCGGTTTCCCCCCTCAATCCAAAGATGTGTGGGCTGGTTGGATTGGCCATGCTAAATTGCCCCTTAGTTCAGAGGGACAAGCTAGGGTAAATACATGAGGTTATGGGGATAGGGACTGGGTGAGATTGTGGTCAATGGGCCAAATGGCCTGCTTCTGAACTATGATTCTATGAATCTATTTACATATTTTTAAATTTTTGATCTGCAGTTGCTAAGGCTTAAGCAGGCCTGGTACAAGTTCTAACGTTAATGCTCTCCCTCCAACAGTGACTACATTTCAAAAAGTACTTCACTAACTAAAAGTCATGATAAATGCACGTTTGTTCTTTCTTTGCTTCTTATTTGTTGACTTTCCCCGTTTGGGGAAAAATGCTGTAGAGGAGTTTCAAAGAGAAATTGTGTGGCACAGTGGCAGGGACCTGGAATCAAATTGAACCTTGCTCACTGTCTGTGTGGAGTTTGCACGTTCTCCCTGTGTCTCTGTTGGGGTGTTCCAGTTTCCTCCCACAGTCCAAAGATGTGCGGGTTAGGTTGATTGGCTATGCTAAATTAATCTGTGGTGTCAGGTGAATTAACAGGGTAAATACACGGGAATAGGGCCTGCATGAGATTGTGGTCTGTGCAGACTCGATGGGCCGAATGACCATCTTCTGCATTGTAGAGACAGAATTTAAGTTATATGGTCTGCACTCTTACAAATTCACAAAGGTTACCTGATGAGTTGTGTGCTTTGTTTTCTGTTACCCCTCTCTGCACAGTGAAATTTTGCAAATCATTTTCTCAGTGTTCTCCATTGGATTTTCTTCCCTTCTTCCTTCCACAGTCCAAAGATATGTAGGTTTGTGGATTGGCCATCTTAAAAATTGCCCCTTAGTGATAGGGGCATTAATCTGGTAAATACATGGGGTTGCTACGTGATAGAACTTGGGTGAGATTTTTGTCAGTGCAGATTCGATGGACCAAATGATCTCCTTCTGTATTGTAGGGATTTTATGATGATTCCTGCAACCTTCACTCTGAGTGGTGAATGTGTGGAATTCACTACCACGGAATGTAGTTGAGGCCAAAACATTCTGATTTCAAGAAGAAATTAGGTATAGCTCTTAGGGTGAAGTGATCAAAGGGTATGGGGGAAGGGTGGATCAGGATATTGAATGCAATGATGAGCCATGATCAAAATGAATGGTGGAGCAGGCTGGAAGGGTCAAATGGCCTACTCCTGCTTTTAGTTTCTATGTGAATGTAGTGATGTAGTTCCATGGTTAGCAATAACTGCTTGTTGTATTTCACACAGCTGCTCATTCTTCATACATGGGGCAGGGAAGTGAATGTGTCACATTGTTCCACATTTGGTTTTTAGAAAGCAGCATTGAACGGAAAACATTATTGCAAATGAGTTTTTTTGAGTTTTTTTATTAATCACAATACAGAAGAGAGCCATACTTATGATTTTAATTATTACAATGAAGCAATTCATCACAAGATTCGCTGCTCTGGTTGAAAGCATTTGAAGCAGGAGTTATTCGGAGTTACAGTGAAAAAAAGACGTTTGTATAATCTTTCTTCCGTCGGTGGTAATTAGCCAGAACCTCCATGGAAAAACTTCTTGACGCTTCCAAAAATACTGGTTTCTTCTGGATCGGGAAGGAATGCAAAAGGAAGATTAGGATTGAGAGAAAACTTCCATTCAACCTTCATTAAAAATTCACATAATGTACAATGATTCGTACACATCCTGCAGACTTGTCCATTGCTAGGCTAAATTTGATTTACAGGGCCTGTTACTTTTAAAGCTAAAGCTTGAATACTCCCCACCTAAATCTAAGTAATTGCAGAGAATTAAAGAGGGGTGAACTGTAGATTCAGTATCTCATGCGGTCCTGACTTTTTAAATGTTGCTTTGCACACGAAATGAAGTGAAGTTGAATATAACAAAAGACACCAGCATGAGTTCCCTCCCCAGTGCACTGGTTCCCTCCCACAGTCCAAAGATGTGCAGGCTAGGTGGATTGGCCATGCTAAATACATGGGGTTATGGAGAGAGGGCAGAGGAGAGGGCCTGGGTGGGATATTTGGGAGCGTCCAGTGTAGGTCTAATGGGCCGAATGGTTTCTTTCTGCACTGTAAGGATTCTGTGATTCTGCAAACACAGGAAAAACTTACAAAAGTCTGAGGTCACATACCAATCGATTCAAAAACAGTTCCTTTCTTGCTGCCATCAGACTTTTTAATGGACCTACCTGATGTTAAGTTGATCTTTTTCTATATCCTACCTATGACTGTAACATTCTGAACTCTCCTTTCTTTCTCTATGAACAGTATGCTTTGTATAGCGCACAAGAAACAATACTTTTCACTGCATGCTAATATATGTGACAATAATAAAGCAAATCAAATGCATAGAGCTTTAAAACTCAATGAAAAAAAATGAGTATCTCAATGATTTCTCCTTGTTTATAAGTATGTCTATCAAATAAGAAAGCCGTTTCAACCCAAAGCATTATTTTCCTGAAAAATTAGCCTTGAAAGAAGCTTGAATTAATCCTTTTCCGCTCTGAAGCAAAATCCTGACACTGGTGTTCAGCAATAAAGTTTATGCATTTCTTTCCTGATCCATAGCCACTTTGATGTTGTCAGCTCAGTAATCATGTTAATTTAATCATTGCTAACGATACTTGTTCTTTTAGCCTTCAATCCCATTCCTAATCACAGGTTCGTTCAATTTTTGTTTAAAAGCCAGTAATCAACTCTGCATTATATCAGGATTCCTTATCTCCCGATCCATTATTCTGTCAGTAAATAGATTTTGAATCCTGCTTAAAGCTTGTTAATTGTCTACTCCACTGATTCAGTGTTCTGTCTCTGTTTTAACCAAATTTCATAGCACTTTTATATCTTCTCTATGTCCCCTCACTCAAAGAACAAAGAAAATTACAACACAAGAACAGGTCCTCCAGCCCTCCAACTCTTTAATGATGGCAAGATACTGTTTATGCGGTGAACCTCTTTTCACATTGGTACTATGGTTAGTGCTGCTGCCTCGCAGTGTTAGGGACCCAGGTTTGAATCTGTTCTCGGGTCACTGTCTGCGTGGAGTTTGCACCTTTTCCCCACAAACCAAAGATGTGCAGATTAGATTGCTTGGCCATGCTAAAATTGCTCTTTAGTGTCCTAAGATTTACGTTTAAAGTTTATTTATTACTGTCACAAGTAGGCATACATTAATACTGCAATGAAGTTCCCCTACTCACCACACTCCAGTGCCTATTCACAGGGGGTGAATTTAGCATGGCCAATGTGCCTAATCTTTTGGACTGTGGGAAGAAACTGGAGAGTACCAAGAGGAAATCCACGTAGAGGCGGGGAGAATGTACAGACCTTGCACAGCTGGGAATTGAACAAGGTGTGCAGGTTATGGGGATTACTACTTAGAGTTATGGGAATAAGGCCTGGATAAGATACTTTGGAGGGTCAGTGCAGTCTCGAGGGGGTGAATGGTCTCCTTTCTGCATTGTAGGGATTCTATGACTCTATTCTAAGATAACTTTGAGTCCTACATCCCAGAGCCATCTTGATGAACCTGCACATTTTCCCAGTGTGTCAATTTCTTTTCAAAGGTGAAGTGACTGAAACTGGGTTGAATATTCCAGATGTGATAGTATCTGTTGCAATCACTTGCTTTGAATTCTAGCCAAATGTCATTGAGAAGTAATCTTGTATTTGTCTGATTTTTTTGAAAGCACCTTAGTTGACTTGGTATTTTCAACCAATGGTTATTAGTCATGTCCATCAGTGTTTGATTCTATTTGACTAATTGTCACCTTTTATGTTTGTATTTCATGATTTCCTCTCTAAAGGTCATTTATGCAGATTTACCTAGATTGCAATCCATTGCTAGTGTTTATTTTATCCCACTTATCGTTGATTCTTTTGAAAGTTGTCACGTTTTCCTAGGCTTGTCAGCTGATCAGAGTTTGGTGCTGTCAACAAATATCAAAGCTAATTGCAGGCAGTCCCGGACTTGCAACATCATCAGTTCCTGGAAACCACATCCAAAGTCAAAACGTCTTGAACGGGAACCAATTTTCCCACAAGAACAAGGGATTGACCCTTGAACCAACGACCGATAACCTAGTTTCGCCAAAATAACCCAGAATTTTGTACCCAAATCAAGTATTGAAAAGTAATATAGCAATAAATTAATATTAGAAAATATCAATTTCAAAGAAATGTTTGGAAACACAAGGAAAATGCATTGGAACAACAACTTGAGTATCTTGAGTCAGGGAGTTGGGTGGAGCACACTGTCGAAGCACATTTAAGAATGTTTTAATTTGTTCACTGCACAGCACTGCTGCTTCACAATGCCAAGGACCTTGGTTTGATCCTGGCTTGGGTGACTGTCTGCGTGTTCTCCCCGTGTCTTATGTGGGTTTCCTCCGGCTGTTCCTGTTTCCTCCCACAGCCTGAATGCTAAATTCTCCCTCAGTGTACCCAGACAGCTGCCAGAGTGTGGCAACTAGGAGATTTTAACAGCAATTTCGCTGCAGTGTTACTGTAACACTACTTGTGATATCAATAAACAAATGAATAATGTCATTGTAAAGATGAAACCGATGTGACAAATTTGAAATAGCTGTCAATTTATAAACATTGTAAATGTCATTCATCATGACTCGAGTATCTATAAAGTTGAGGACTGCCTGTATGGTCCCATTTTTTTCTGACGATGTAATTTATTACAATGCCTAATTTCCCTGACAAAATCTTGATGATCACATCTCAGCAGAGACAACAGTGGTTTGTCACAGTTGAATGGCTTGGAAGTCTGTTTCAGAAAATCACTAAGAATGCTGGTGTGGGACTGGAGTCATGTGAAGGCCCGAGCTGATAAGGACGCAGATTTTCTTCCTAAGTTAGATTCCCTGGTTAGGTGCAAAGTTCTCCTTCAGCGTACCCAAACAAGTGCTCACTGGAGTGTGGCAACTAGGGGATTTTCCCAGTAACATCATTGCTCTGTTTGTACAAGCCTGCTTGTGACACTAACAAATAAACATTAACTTTGAAGAACATGACTGCAAAATTCCAACAGCTTCATGATCTCTTTTTCACAATTACTGGTGTCACCATTTCCAGAGGTTTTGAAGTTTGATTTCAAATGTCCAAATTACCATGGTGAAATTTGAGTTTCAGTTCTCCTGGTTACTGGCTCAGGTCTCTGGATTATCTTAACTTCTACACTGCTGTACTCAACTCATATAGTTCATGAATACTATGAAAATGTGGAAAAATAAACAAACGTTGTGGGTAATATTCTCTATGCAGTTTGATGGTAACGTAACGTAGTCTACAGATGAAAAGGAGAGCAAAGAATTTCGATTTTGTTACAGAATATAACTAAGAATTAAATACAAATTATTCTGAGGTATCTGGTTGATATATATCCAGCCTTGGTTGATATGGTACTACTGTCATATGGAGTACCAACAAGTTGCCAATAATTCTGAACAAGCATGTTGTATTGTGACCTTTTCATCGTATTCATTAAACTGCCTCTGGATCCACATAACAGATGAACACACCTCTTTATCAACTGAGGATTGTTTTATAAAGCAACCAAAAGGCATGCACCATTTGATAAAAGGCTTGTTGTTATAGTTATCCCATGATAGCTGTAGAATGGGATTGCTGGATCCACATAACGGATGAACACACCTCTTTATCAACCGAGGATTGTTTTATAAAGCAACCAAAAGGCATGCACCATTTGATAAAAGGCTTGTTGTTATAGTTATCCCATGATAGCTGTAGAATGGGATTGCTGGATCCACATAACGGATGAACACACCTCTTTATCAACCGAGGATTGTTTTATAAAGCAACCAAAAGGCATGCACCATTTGATAAAAGGCTTGTTGTTATAGTTATCTCATGATAGCTGTAGAATGGGCAACAACACCAGGGACCCAGGTTTGTTTCCGGCCTTGGGTCACTTTCTGTGAAAAGTTTGCATGTTTTTCCTGTGTTTGGGTGGGTCTCTGTTTGGGTGGGTTTCTTCCCACTGTCCAAACATGTACAGGTCAGATTGATTCGTCATACTAAAATACCCTGTAGTATCCAAAGATATGTTGATTAGGGGATTAGTCATGATATATGTGCAGGGTTGAGTCATTGAGGTTTACAGCAATGAAACAAGTCCTTTGGTCCAACTTGCTAATGCCACCCTTATTTTTTAAACTCCCAAGTTATTCCCAGTTGCCCACATTTGGTCTACATTCCTTGAGACCCATCTTACCCATGTAACTCTCTAAACACTTTTTAAAAGACAAAATTGTACCTGCCTTTACTACTTTCTTTGGCAGCTTGTTCCAGACCCTCTGTGTGAAAAAAACTGTCCCTCTGGACTTTTTGTATCTCTCCTTTCTCAACTTACGTTTCCTCTAGTTTTAGACTCCCCTACCTTTGGGAAAAGATAAGAACATAAGAAATAGGAGCAGGAATAGACCATATAGCCTTTCGAGCTTGCCCCGTCATTCAATAAGATCATGGCTGATCTGAAGTGCATCAGTTCCACTTTCCTGCTTTCTCCCCATAACCCTTAATTCCCTAGATATTGACTATCTAGTTGATCTATGGTTGGGTGAGATTGTGGGTAAGATGCCGAGTTAATGCGGATTTGATGGGCTGAATGGCTTCCATCTGCACCACTGGGGATCTGTGGTGTCCCTTAATTGTGTGTTGCTAACGTGCACTACATACCTCAAAGGGACAGTGCTGGGTGTGTATCATAGCATTTGTAATGTTATTGAAACCACTTCATTGTTTCACACTGTGGCCTCGCAGCCGAGTTTACCTGGTTTCTTGTGGACTGTGTATGTTGTCTCCATGCCACCATGGATGTGATCTGTTACGTGACAGTGAAGGAGCCAGATACCAGGATGCACCGGAGTCATTTCCACAGTTTGGAACGTTCCTGGGAAGAGATCGTACACATCTCCACGGTAGCGTCCAGTCATCTATTTAGCAAGAACAACGAACATGCAGGTGAACCTTTCAACACTTTGACACAGTAACTTCAAGGGATTATTGAAGTGAGGTCCATCGTTGGTAGAATGCGAAACTCATTCCAGTGCCAAAACTTGCGAAGTTCAGCTCGTCATACAATAGCCAAGAGTTGTAGTAGATCCCCCCAAACCCACCAATGGCACGCAGTGTGGCAGCGGACCCCCTTTTCCCCCCCACTGATCACATGCAAAGTAGCAATGGGACCCGCTTCCTCCCTTACCAATCGCACATAGATTCCCCCCTCCCTCCTTCGCCACCAGTAAGCCATCAGACCACCTCCCCTCAGAGAGGTGCCTGACCTGCCTTCCTCGCCCCCTCTCCCCCAGAGAGGCATCTAACCTGCCTTCCTTACCCCCTCAGAGAACCATCTGACCTGCCTCCCTCCATGTCCCTCACCAGGCAGCCATCTGACCCGTTTCCATCCCTCTCTCCCACTGGATCCCATCGCCTCCCTCCCCCCATCCATCAGAGGGCTATCTGTCCCTCAGAGTACCCGAACAACAGCTGGAAGGTGGCGACTAGGGGATTTTCACAGTAGTTTCATTGCAGTGTTAACGTAAGCCAACTTGTGGTACTAAAAAAAAATTTAAGATAAAAGCACTTATATTCCCATTGTCTTTTTGTCAACATCTTTGTTAATCACCACCCCTCCACCCCGGTCCCTCACCACCATTACAATATAAGCCTCCTCCTATTTTTTGTCTTCAGATCTAATGAAAGGTCATCCAGGCTCAGAATGTTGGCTCTATTCTCTCTCCACAGATGCTCCGTCAGACCTGCTGGGATTTTCCAGCATTTTCTCCTTTTTGACAATAATACCATTTGTTCCCCGTAAATGCCTCCATCCATGTTCCTGCCTCGATTACACCATGCGGCTTAACATATTAAAGTTTAAGGGTTTTTGATCCATACTTAAGCTCCAGGCCGGTTTCCTGGACTGGAGCTCCACTGATGCCTGTTGTGCTGTTAGAACACACACGGTTATATAAATGAGGTCCTGCCTTTTCTTTCACAAATAGTGAAGTGAATGCTTGATTTTGTGTTTGGTTTAGGCCCACGTCTGTTTCCAAGGCTAATGGCCAGATGAAACCAGATTCTTTTTATCGGTTAAACCCACTGAAACAATGAACGCACCTCACCTTGTAATTAAAGCTGTGTCCATGGAAATGAACGGTGTGCAGGTCTACCTCATTACCCATTCCAGTGAGATACCAAAACACCTTCTGACCAACCTGCATATCGAGTCCACGTAGGTTACCATACAGCATCCCATTTATAGCTGGAAATGTAAAATGGATGAAAAATGAGTGTTACCCGGACTCTGTTTGCCCTCCCCACAGATACTGACAGATCTGCTGAGATTTTCCATTCACCCCTTTGAGTCTGGTCCCTATCACCTGAACCACACGTTTACCCCGCTAATCCCTCTGATATCAAGGGGAAAATTAGCATGGCCAGTCAGCCTAGCCTGCACATTTTTGGATTATTTTCTATTTTTATTCAACAGTCATGATTACGTAGAAACAATGAAACTAGAAGCAACAGCAGGCCATTCGGCCTTTCAAGCCTGCTCTACCATTCATTTTGATTGTGGTTGATCATCGAATTCAATATGTTGATATGCTGTTCCAGACCTGCCATCCCAGGAATCAGCCCGGTAAACCTTCGCAGTACTCCCTGTTTAGCGAGGATATCCTTCCTCAGATAAGAACAGCAAAACTACATACAATACTCCAGGTGTGGCCTCACCAACACCTTATACAATTGCAGCAAAACATCCCTATCCCTATACTCAAATCCTCTTGCTATGAAGGCCAACGTACAATTTGCCTTCTTTACTGCCTGCTATACCCGCACGCTAAAATTTCAGTAACTGATGCACGAGGACACCAAGGTCTCGCTGAGTATCTGCATCTCTCAATTTTACACCATCCAAATAATAATCTATTTTCCTATTATTGCTACCAAAGTGGATAACCTCACATTTATCCACGTTGTACTGCATTTGCCATGCAGATGCCCACACATTCTGCCTGTGAAAACCACACTGAAGCGTCTCTGCATCCTCCTCGCAGCTCATCCTCCCCCGCAACTTTATACCATCTGTAAATTTGGAGATAATATATCCAGTTCCCTCCTCTAAATCATTAATATATAATGTAACTAGTTGAGGTCTTAGCACAAATCTCTGCAGAACTCTGCTAGTCACTTACTGCCAATCAGAGAAAGACCCATTTATGCCAACTCTTTGCTTTCTATCTGCTAACCAGCCTTATATCCATAGAACATAGAACAATACAGCACAGAACAGGCCCTTCGGCCCTCGATGTTGTGCCGACCAAAATAAAAAGCAATGCCCCTCCTAACTAAACCATTCCCTTCTCATCCATATACTTATCAACTAACCTCTTAAACGCCACCAAACTTGGCGCATCCACAACCGCTGCAGGCAGGGCATTCCACTCCCTAATCACTCTTTGAGTAAAGAACCTACCTCTGATATCCGTCCTATAACTCATCCCCCTTAATTTAAAGTTGTGTCCCCTCGTGCTAGCTTTTTCCATCCTAGGAAAAAGGCTATCCCTGTCCACCCTATCCAAACCTCTAATTATCTTATATGTTTCAATAAGATCCCCCCTTAGCCGCCTCCTTTCTAACGAAAACAGCATCAAATCCTTCAACCTCTCTTCATAGGACCTGCCCTCCATACCAGGCAACATCCTAGTAAACCTCCTCTGTACCCTCTCCAATGCCTCCACATCTTTCTTATAATGTGTCGACCAGAACTGCACACAATACTCCAAGTGCGGCCGCACTAGAGTTTTGTACAGTTGCAACATGACGTTGCGGCTCCGAAATTCAATCCCCCTACAATAAAAGCTAAGACTCCGTATGCCTTCTTAACAACCTTATCGACTTGATTGCCAACTTTCAGGGATCTATGCACATATACACCAAGATCCCTCTGTTCTTCAACACTATTAAGAGACCTACCATTAGCCCTATACTCTACACATTTGTTATTCCTGCCAAAGTGAATTACCTCACACTTTTCCACATTAAACTCCATTTGCCACCTCTCGGCCAGCTCTGCAACTTGTCCAAGTCTCTCTGCAAACTATAACACCCCTCTTCACTATCTACCACTCCACCGACTTTAGTGTCATCTGCAAATTTACTAATCCATCCTTCAATACCCTCATCCAGATCATTTATAAAAATTACAAACAGCAGGGGCACCAAAACAGACCCCTGAGGCACACCACTCGTCACCGAACTCCACGATGAATATCTCCCATCAACCACCACCCTCTGTCTTCTATCTGCCAGCCAATTTCTATCCAATTAGCTAAATCACCCTCTATTCCACACATCTGCATTTTCTGTAGAAGTCTTCCATGGGCCACCTTATCAAAAGCCTTACTAAAGTCCATATATACTACATCAAACGCCTTACCCCCATCCACCTCTCTGGTCACTTTCTCAAAAAACTCAATGAGGTTAGTAAGGCATGACCTACCCTTCACGGAACCATGCTGACTATCCCCAATCAATTCATTTCTCTCTAAATAACTATAAATCCTATCCCTAATAATTCTCTACAATACCTTGCCCACAACAGAAGTAAGACTCACTGGCCTATAATTCCCTGGAAGGTCTCTCTTCCCCTTCTTAAACAATGGGACCATATTCGCTATCCTCCAGTCCTCGGAACCACACCCGTAACCAACGAGGACCTGAAGATCAGAGCCAGAGGCTCTGCAATCTCCTCTCTTGCCTCCCAGAGAATCCTAGGGTAAATCCCGTCCGGCCCAGGGGAATTATCCAACTTCAAACCCTCGAGAATTTCTAACACATCCTCCCTATCTACTACACTACTCCCCAATTTGCAACCCTGTACCTCAGTGCTCTCCACAGCTACATTTCCAGCACTCTGCGTGAATACCGAAGAGAAATATTTTTTCAGTGCCTCGCCAATCTCTTCAGGCTCCACGCACAACTTCCCACTGCTATCTATGACTGGCCCTAATCTTGCCCTAACCAATCTTCTATTCTTAACATATCGAAAGAAAGCTTTAGGATTCTCCTTAATCCTATCAGCCAACATCTTCTCGTGTACCCTCTTAGCTCTCCTCAATTCACTTTTTACCTCCTTCCTAGCTAATCTATAGCTATCCATTGCACTACCTGAGCCTTCAAGCCTCATCCTGACATAAGCCTCCTTTTTCTTCTTAACCAGCAAATCAACTCTTTTCGTACACCAAGGCTCTCCTACTCGTCCATTTCCTCCCTGCCTGACAGGGACATACTTATCAAGGACTCTCAGCAGCTGCTCCTTGAATAAGCACCACATTCCAGATGTTCCCAGTCCCTGAAGTTCCCTAGTCCAATCTACGCACCCCAATTCTCTCCTGATGGCCTCATAATTACCCTTCCCCCAGCTATAACTACAGCCCCCAGCTTCATGCCTATCCCTGTCCATCACTAAGGTGAACGTAACCGAATTGTGGTCACTATCACCAAAATGTTCACTAACTTCCAAGCCTAACAACTGGTCTGGCTCATTGCCCAGCACCAAATCCAATGTAGCCTCACCTCTAGTTGGCCTATCTACATACTGAGTCAAAAAACCTTCCTGCACACTCTGTACGAAAACTGACCCCTCTAACGAGCTAGAGCTATAGCTATTCCAATCAATATTAGCAAAGTGAAAGTCCCCCATCACAATTACCCTACTACTTTCACTCCTAATCAGAATTGACTTTGCAATCCTTTCCTCAACCTCTCTAGAACTATTAGGAGGTCTGTAAAAGACTCCCAACAGGGTGATCTCTCCTCTCCTGTTTCTAATCTCAGCCCATACTACCTCAACAGACAAGTCCTCATCAAACTTCTTTTCGATCACCGTGATACAGTATTTGACCAGTAACGCCACTCCTCCCCCCCTTCTACCCCCTTCTCTACTCCGACTAAAGCATTTGTACCCCGGAACCTGCAACATCCAGGATATGCAATATCTCAGGATATTACCTGCAATCCCACGTATTTAACTTTACATAATAGTTTGTTATATGAGAGCTTGTTGAAAGCCTTCTGAAAGTCTAAATGAACCACATCCACTGGTTTTTCTCAATCAACTCTACAAGTTACATTCTTAAAAAATTCCAACAGATTCGTCAAGCATGATTTCCCTTTTGTAAATCCATCTGATTTTATTTGACTATACCATTGCTTTCCAAATGCTGTGTTATGAAATCCTTGATAACCTTGATATATGTAGCAAAAGCGCAGTGATGTTTGAGTCTCCACCAGGCTCCACGTCCGAGGTCCATAAAAATTGGATAAATAACTGAACATACCATGTTTTTTGTTGCTCTCAATAAAATCTTCATCCATTTTGTTGACTTGTTTTGGTTTGTGGCAATAAGTTTTGATATTTTCGTCCAGGTACCAAGACTCATTCTCATCAAAGACTAAGAAGAGGAGAGCAAACTCCAGCAGCTCATTTTTTTTCAAACCAATTGACTCGAGGAAGTTTTTGCGACAGGTTACCAGAGTCCCTATCAGACCACTGTTCAAATCCTGCAGCAGAGACAAACGGGAATTGTAGGATCATAGAATGATGCTGCACAGGAAGCCAATTGGCTCATCCTGCCTGTGCCAACACTTTGGCAATTCCTTTCAATGACTTGTAAATAACCCCTTCAATTATTTATCTAATCTCATTTGCAAGGTTGCCATTGAACCTTCTGTCACCTTGGTCAGTGCATTGCCTTATGAAGATAGGTTGAGGGAGCTAGGTCTCTTCTCCCTAGAGAGACAAAAGTTGAGAGGTGACCTGATAGAGGTTTATAAAATGTTGAGAGGAATAGATAGGATGGATTCTCGAAGGCTATTTCCCAGGGCTGAAATGTTTGCTACAAAAGAACATTGAGACTGCACTGACCACAATCCCACATAGGCTCTATCCCTGTAACTCCATTTATTTACCCTGCTAATTCCGTTGGCACTTAGGATCAATTTACTATGGCCAATCAACCTAATCTGCATATCTTTGGAAAGTGGGAGGAAACCAGAGCATTCAGAGGAAACCCACGCAGTCACAGGGAAAATGTACAAATTCCACACAGGCAGTGACCCGAGGCCGGAATTGAACCCGAGCCCTAGGTGTTGTGAGGCAGCAGTGCTAGCGATTGTGCTACAGTGCAGCCCCATAATTTTGATAAGGGCTCATCATATCATGATCCTACCTTCTCCCCCATATCCCTTAATCCCTTTAGCCCAAGAGCTATCGTTAATTTCTTCTTGAAATCACACAATCTTAATGTTCTGGACATCCCTGTCCCTTTTCCTGTGCCAGGTCCTGATTAAAGATAAACTTAATCTTATACTTTATGAAAGGATTACATATCAGATAACACCACATCACTTTAAATAGGACTTGCTAGTAGTGTACCAATCAAGATATTGAGGTTGCCTCCTCTCTCCTTTGCAAATTCCCTTTGTATCTGGACCCCCCACCATCATAAATTCAAACATTGTAATGTGTACCTTTGACAAATTTTACATAACCTTAATTGAGACTGCATAATTTTGCAGCACATGGGGAATTGAACCAAAATGCAGCAAGCAGGTGAGACAGCATTAGTGGGATGGGTGGGTGACTGGATTCAGATGTGGGATAAGGGAATATGGGAAGGAAGAATGATAGTAGAAGGGGAAGGATGAAGGATGGAGAGGGAGTGGGAGGGCAGGAAGACGGGGCTTTGTGGAGGAGTAAGCAGATGAGATTGAGGAGATAGGAAGGGGCGAGGAGCAAAAAATAGGAGGGAGATGGAGAGGTCATCGTTCAAGCATCATCCCTGTCAAAACCAGTGAGAGAGGTAAGTTAAAATAGCAGTCATATTCAATGGTAACTAACTTGGGTTCTAAAAGCCTTTGTTAATTTATTTCCATTTTTTTGATTTGATTTATTATTGTCACATGCATTAACATACAGTGAAAAGTATTGTTTCTTGCACACAATACAGACAAAGCATACTGTTCATAGAGAAGGAATAAGGTGAAGATGCTGGCGTTGGGCTGGGGTAAGCACAGTAAGAAGTCTCACAACACCAGCTTAAAGTCCAACGGGTTTACCTGGAATGAAACTGAGCTTTCAGAGCACTGCCCTTCATCAGGTGAGTGGAGTGAGGAGGATGAAGGAGCAACACTCCAAAAGCTTGTGATTCCAAACAAAGCTGTTGGACTTTAACTTGGTGTTGTGAGACTTCTTACTATTGAAAAGGAAAGGAGAGGGTGCAGGATGTAGTGTCACAGTCATAGCAGGGGTTTAGAGAACATAGAACATAGAACACTACAGCACAAACAGGCCCTTCGGCCCATAAGTTGCACCGATCACATCTATACCTACCAAGCCATTGACCTATCTATAACCCCCAATCCCATTAGATCCTATATACTCATCCGGAAGTCTTTTAAAAGACCCCAGCGAGTTCGCCTCTACAACCACTGACGGCAGCCGATTCCATTCACTCACCACCCTCTGAGTGAAAAACTTACCCCTAACATCTCCTCTGTATTTGCTTCCCTGCACCTTAAATCTGTGTCCTCTTGTAGCGACCATTTCAGCCCGGGGAAATAGCCTCTGAGAATCCACTCTATCTATTCCTCTCAACATTTTATAAACCTCTATCAGGTCACCTCTCAACCTTCGTCTCTCCAGGGAGGAGAGTCCCAGCTCCCTCAACCTATCTTCATAAGGCATACCTCCCAATCCAGGCAACATCCCTGTAAATCTCCTCTGCACCCTTTCAATAGCTTCCACATCCTTCCTATAGTGAGGCGACCAAAACTGTGCACAGTACTCCAAGTGGGGTCTGACAAGGGTTTTATAAAGTTGCAGCATTACCTCCCGACTCCTAAACTCAATCCCTCGATTAATGAAAGATCAACTTAAAATGCCAAATCTGTAAGAAATTGAACTAAAGCATTGTTATAGAGTTTAAAAGGGTTAGAATGAAAGTGAAAGATCAAATTAGGGGATATGATGGGCACAGCTTACAAGACAGCTTGCTCCAGCACTATCTTAGATCATTTTTAATCAATAGAACAAGAAATCCCAGCACTTTGAGAAGGGCTGAATCAAAGATGGAACCATGGCTTTTCCCTCCAACACAAACGGATGAAGTGAGAAGGATTAATATGTAGAGAATTGAATGAAAGATGAGGGGAAGATATCAAAGGGGTAATGACTAAAGACAGCTTGGTGAGTAAAAATGTCTTCTTGCTATACCTTAATTATATCGACCGTTGAGTAATATGTCCAAGGAATACAACGAGATTCTTCATCCTCAGGACCAGACCTTTCGGGGATCTTCCAGTAATATGTTTCTGTCTCACCTACAAATAAAGTAATAATGTTTAATTGTGCATGACTCATTTTATGGAGGAGTTGCTGCTCATGCTTTTATTTTAAAAAAGAATTGCATGTTCCCAGTAGTTGCTTTGTCAGTAAAACCCTTTGACAATCCCTGTTTTATTGTGTAACTCTTTCACCACTAAAGGGTTGCCATAACTTCTCCTTCTAGCAATGCCTTTTGGAGGGTATAAGATCACTAATGTTGACTTCACAGAATCCCTACAATGCAGAGGCTGTTCGACCTATTGAATCTGCACCAATCCTCCAACAGAGCATCTCATCCGGGGCCACACCCCCTCCCCCTCCCTATTGAAACCATCAATCCATTGACTTAAACATCTTGGGACATTTGGGGCAATTTCGCAAGGCTGATCCACCTAACCTGCAGATTTTTAAACTGTGGGAGGAAACCAGAGCATCCGGAGGAAACCCACACAGACACAGGGAGAACACAAAAACCTCACATAGATATTTACCCAAGGCTGTGTTGAAACCAGATCCCTGACGCTGTGAGGGAGCAGTGCTGACTACTGCGCCACTGTGCTGCATTCTTACTCTCTATAAGAGTCATTTTGCAAACGACTAGTTCTGATGGTGAGGTTATGTTACAGAATCAACTCCGTGCTAAGATATCCTACACCGTGACTGTAAGCATCTACTTGCAACAGGAGACAAGAATCTGGAATTCAAACAGTTGAAGACCATATTTACATTCTGGTCAGGAATCTACAGATTGGGGTGAAGCCTGAATACTAATCTACCTTCAACTTCAGGGACCTTACTCTCAGGTTCTAAGTTCAGACAGCACTGGAGTGAATATTTGGTGAGCAGAAGGAAACTTCACCATAAGAGAAATCAGCTTCATGCCATGGAACTCTAAATGATGTTCACGTTTCCTATACAGATCATGTTGCACCCCTGAGGTGCTTCAAGACAATGGTGATACATGTAATTTTCACCATGTATGTTCAATGTGAATCATACAGCCTTAGGGGTTCTATACAATGCCACTCCTTCTGTGCACAGAAGCTGAAAGTTCTAGCGTGGCACGGTAGCACAGTGGTTAGCACGGCTGCCTCACAGCTCCAGGGACCCAAATTTGATTCCCGACTTGGGTCGCTGTCTGCATGGAGATTGCATGTTCTCTCCCTGTCTGCATGGGTTTCCTCTGGGTGCTCCAGTTTGCTCCCACAGTCCAAAGTGTACAGGTTAGATGCAATGACCATGCTAAATTGCCCCTAACTGTCCTGGGGTGCATGGAGGGATTATTGGGTAAATATGCAGGATAGGGCCTACATGGGATTGTTGTCGGTGCAGACTTGATGGGCCAAATGGCCTCGTTCTGCACAATAGGGATTCTACGGAACTTTCTATGGCAAAACTTATACTTTATTTTATTCCTTTCCCAAAGCTACCAAGCCAACGCGCAGAGTGGATCGGACAAGCCCTTAATCCATCTTCTTGCTTGATCCAAAACCCAATCAAAAGTCAAATTAAATCCAATTCACGGTCTCCACAAGAGAAACAAACAAGATCCAAGCTGAGAAGATGAGGCATTGCACCCTATCTTGGACTGGATCGGATGCTTGATCTTAGTCAAAAGGCCGAGAAGCGACACCAGATCTTAGTCATAAGGGACTCAGAAGACACTGTTGTAGAATAGGCAGCAGCTGGAAGGCAGGAGCATCAAATGGCTTTACCTGGAAGAGTATATTTTACTGTAGGACCGTCAGTCTTCACTCCCTGTGCGTGAATGGAGTAGGGCCTTGAAGCTAGATTCTTGAATACAATTTTGAGTTTATCACCAACTTTTGCATGAAGCAATGGACCTGGGGGAGGAGGGAACAATAAAAAACACAAATGTATAAGCATTAATACATTCCGATCCATGAGCAAACAATTTCCAAAGTACAGCATTCACCTTATTTTCTGCAACACCAGAATTAAGATTTTGCCAAACAAAACTAAATTAATGATGTTGGAAGGATTAATGAAGCAAATGGCACATTAACTTGGGACTGGGTATTAGCATGTGAAGAGACGGGAGCCATTTACTGATACAGAATGATTGTTATGATTGCTCACATAACACCAATCATTTCACTCAGAGCACCTCATGACATAAGAAGGCATCTAAATTTAATGATCATTATCATAAGGACATGGGAAGTTGTAGATTATAATGAATTAGCAGTAAAAGGATGACAAAGTTTATTAAATAAGCATGCAAAATACCTTGAATTTCCAGATGCTTTTCCTTTGCTGTTCGCTTCTTCTGCTGAGTAAATGTTTTGTCAGTATATTCTCGATAGACAACTTTCTTGTACTTGGAACCAATGGTCAGGTTTCCTCGCACTACGTAAGGCTCTCCAGGGCTGCAGTTCAAAACAGAGATATTCGCAATTCAATCAAAGTAAATAATAAAGAACAAAGAACAAAACAGCATGGGAAACAGACCCTTTGGCCCAACGAGCCCGCGCTGCACCTCGATGTTCCCACTTCTATCCATGATCCCTATCTATGTTTATAGGTCTATGGATTAAAAAACCAAATTTGAAACAATTTAGGGAGAATTTGTTTTGCCAAAAAGCCTAAGAGCACATCTTTGGGATGTGGGAGGAAACTGGAGCACCCGGAGGAAACCCACGCAAGCACGGGGAGAATGCGCAAACTCCCACAGACACAGGCCCAAATCCATGTATCTGCACAGCACAGCGATAGTCACTGAGCTGTCGTGTTGCCCATCAAATGGTCCAGGTCAAGCGCACACTAACGACGTGAAACACTAGGCTACTCTCGAAAAGAAATCCAAGAGCAGCCCTCTCATGACCCATCGTATGTATGCCCCTTGTTGGACAATAAGGCGGACCAAAGTACCTGTAAGATAAAAACAAGTACGTCAATATCATCAACTATTTGCACACTTCCCAGGGACTCCCAAGGTTCATGATCCCTATTTTAAATCAATTTTCTATATCCCTCCATTCCCATTCTGTTCATGTGCCCATCTAAGTATCTCTTAAATAACTCCAGAATGCCTGCCTCCACCACTTTACTTGGCAGTGCATTCCATACCCCCACCACCCTCTGTGTGAAAAAACTCCCTCTAGCATCCAAATTATACCTTACCCCCCTCACCCTAAGCCCGTGACCCCTCGTGCTATTTGAGTCCATCCTAGGAAAAAGCTTAACCCTGTTTACTCTATCTATCCCCTTCAAAATCTTGTACACCTCTATCAGATCTCCTCTAAGTCTACGTCTTTCTAAGGAAAACAGTCCCAATTTGCCTAATCTCTCCTCGTAACTCAGACCTTCCATACCAGGCAGCATCCTGGTAAACCTCCTCTGCACTCTCTCCAGAGTCTCCACGTCCTTCCAGTAGTAAGGCGACTAGAACTGGACGCAGTATTCCAGATGAGGTCTAACCAACGTAATGTGCTTCTACGTGATGTAATTTAGATTGAATTCAGTTTAATTCTGGAATAAGTCGGGGCATCGACTTTTAAAGGTACCCTGTACCCTGCAAACTGGCGTTGCAGGCTTTTTCAGGTGCTGTCCACCAGCGAGACACCATGGGACACACCTCTAGGGATTTTTAACTGTACAATATAGCGAGAAAGGTTGGCTGTGCAGCTGGCAAGGGGAGGAAGGCACTCCATCTCCTCCACCACATCCCCTTCCTACTCAGGATTCAACTCCTTTTATGTCCTGCCTTTCCTTAAGGTTTGACAGGAAAAGGCCCTTACGTGGCCGCTTGAGGATTTTAATCAGGGTAGGCTTCCTCTCTGGGGCCCTCTCCATCTCCATCCCATTGTAAAATCTCTACCAAATCAAGATGGATCAGAACCCAGAGGGAATCCTCTCCATGCAATTTCACACCCCATCCCCCCGTCTCAGGACTTACCAGTGGGGGAGCATAAAATTCTGTCTCAGTTTTTTTTTCTCAGGTGGGACAATGCAGAAAAGATTTAACTCTACACCAATGATGGGCAACCTGCAGTCCAGGGGCCACATCCGGCCCACCCAGGTTCTGAGTGCAATGCACGAGGCATTTTTTTCACTATCGCCCACATGGAGGATTGCTCCATTCTGCTGATCTGTGTCCACGTAATATTTATCCTACCGATATGACTGAAGTGGTATACACATAAAATAGGGTAAGTGAAGTGAAGTGGGTGGCACCACTATCTTACAACACCAGGGACCTGGGTTTGATTTCTGGACTACACGTTCTCCCCATGCCTGCATGGGTTTCCTCCAGATGCTCCATTTTTCTCCCAAAGACATGTTGGTTAGATGCATTGGCCATGCTAAATTCTCCCTCAGCGTATCTGACAAGGGCCAGAGTGTGGCGACTAGGGGTTTTCACAATAACTTCATTGTGGTGTTAACGTAAGGCTACTTGTTGCACAAATAAATAAACTTGAAACTTTAAACCATTGAGTGTGAGGGCTATGCACTCCCTCTGTGTCTAACGTGTAAATTTTTTTTTGTTTCTACCATTTGACAATTCTATTAATACATGCATGATTAAGCATTTTCTATAATTCATTATGAAATATTCAGAGTGTATTAAATGTACTTAATCTTATTCATGGGGTCATTGTTAATGGACAAGTTTGATTCCAATCTTGTTCCCTACTAAGATGAAAAGGAGACCACTCAGATGGCCCCCCACTGGCCAAGGTTGCCTTCACTGTTTTACATTGACCACATGCCATACCCATCCGATGCTGCAATGATTGTATTAAATATAGACCAGCGTGACAAGCAGGAAAAATCCAAAATGGAAAGATAAGTTGTGATAATTTTATTTTGTTACATTATATACCAATATAATATATATTATATAGAACATAAAGAGCTCATTTCACTTGCTCTATGGATGAACTATCCAATTAGTTTAATTCTTCTGCTCTCTCCCACTGTCCCTGTAGTTTTTTTTCAATTTTGAATCCAAAGATGTGCTGTTTAGGTTGATTGGGCATGCCCCTTTGTGTCAGGGGGATTTGCAGGGTAAAAATGCAAGGTTACGGGGATCGGGCCTGGGTGGGATTGTTGTCAGTGCACTCTTGATGGGCCGAATGACCTCCTTCTGCACTGTTGGAATTCTATGATTCTATATATGTAATTCCATTTTAAAAGCTATTATTGAATCTGCTTCCTCCATACTTTAGTCTGCGCATTCCAGAACACAACCACTTCTCTGTGAAAGAAATTCACTTCATTTGTCCCTGGTTCTTTTGGCAGTTACCCTAAATCAATCTCCTCTCCTGCCAACAGTAGACACTCCACTTCACCCACACAAATGGCTTGTGCTGCATTTATTGATATACCTTTCTTCATGAATGTGGTGCCTTTCCAGCTCCCACTCTCTTGAAGGTGAATAATCCCATTCGATTTCCACAGCTGCGATGTAATAAGTCTTTTCTTTGTAAAATAAATCAGGGAGTTGAAATATGGAGCACTTCTTCACTGTGTAAAACTGCTTCATTCCTCCAGCGTAGTGATCTGTTGTCCTGCAGACCACTTCAAATGTTCCTGCAAAAAAAAAAGGCAAATCGTCCCATTATTGATTCCATGATAACGACGCTTTAAAGTGGGAACAAAAAAAGGATGCAGTATTGAAGGTGTGATCTGACTGGAACACAATCAGAATTCCCACTTTTCATTAGTCCCGATTGCTCCTTGAGTTATTCTACGGTTGTTGCCTCTGCCAGTCTATCTGTGAGTGTATTCAATAGAGCTACTTGAACTTGACTACCTTCAACTTTGTGTAGTAACCATCAATAACAAGAAAGGAAAGGACTAATGAGGACACAGATTGAATCATCGAATCTCTACAGTGCAGAAGAGACCATTCAGGCCATCATATTTGTACTGATGATCTGTAAAGAGTGGCCTAACCCACTAACCTATGTATCTTTGGACTGTGGGAGCAAACTGGAGCACTTCCCTTCCCTTGGCACCCTCCCTAGTAATCACAGAGAGTGTATTAACTGCCCCTTTTTCTCCCTTCTCCTCACCATTCAAGGCCCTGAATTCCTTTCAGATGAAGCAGCATTTCACTTGCATTTCCCTCAATTTGTTCCACGGCATTTGCTGCTCCCAATGTTATCTTAATGTTGCTACATCTTGCTGCAATCCCTCACAGCTACAGTTGCACACTTGTTGGGATATGGACATCGTTGGCCAACCAGCACTTTTTGCCTGTTGCCCTTGTTCAGAGGGCAGTTGAGAGTCAACCACATTGCTGTGGCTCTGGAGTCACATATAGGCCAGACCAGGTAAGAGTGACAGATTTCCTTCCCTAAAAGACATTGATGAACCAGATGGGTTTTCACAACAATTGACAATGGTTTCATGGTTATCAATCGTAATTCCAGATTCTTTTTTATTGAATTCAAATTCCGCCATCTGCCGTGGTAGTGAATCTAACCCAGGTACTCAGAATGTCAGCTGAGTTTCTGGATTAATAGTCCAGCAATAATACCACTAGGCTATCGCCTCCCCCTTTCCAGCATTCTCTGTCCTTGCATCAAGTATTGTTTCTTTTCCTGGCTTGGATCACTGTCTTTGTAGGACAAAAAACAAAGAACAAAACAGCACGGGAAACAGGCCCTTCAGCCCAACGAGCCCACGCCGCCACACCTCTATCCGTGATCCCTCTTTATGTTTATAGATCTATGGATTAAAAACCAAATTTGAAACAATTTAGGGAGAATTTGTTTTGCCAATTAGCCTAAGAGCACATCTTTGGGATGTGGGAGCAAATCGGAGCACCCAGAGAAAACCCACGCAAGCACGGGGAGAATGCGCAAACTCCCACAGACGCAGGCCCAAATCCATGTATCTGCACAGCACAGCGATAGTCACTGAGCTGTTGTGTTGCTCATCAAATGGTCCAGGTCAATGTACACTAACGACATGAAGCACTAGGATACTCTCGAAAAAATCCAAGAGCAGTCCTCTCATGACCCATCGCGTGTATGCCCCTCATTAGACAACAAGGTGAACCAAAGCACCTGTAGGATAAAAACAAGTACATCAATATCATCATCTATTTACACCCTTCCCAGGGACTCCCAAGGCTCATGATCCCTATTTTAAATCAGTTTTCTATACCCCTCCATTCCCATTCTGTTCATGTGCCCAGTTAGCACGTTCTTGGAGCTTTCCTCTGGATGCTCTGGTTTCCTCCCACACCAAAAATGTGCAGTTTAGGTTCATTGGCCATTTTAAATTCTCCCTCAGTGTATCTGAACAGGTGCCAGAGTATGGCAGCTGGAGGATTTTCGCAACAACTTAATTGCAGTGTTAATGTAAGCCTATTTGTGACACTAATAAATAAACTGAAGCTTAAACTTTTAATTTCTTAAAAACAGATTTATGAATACTTTACGAAAACTTTGTAATCTACAAAGTCAGTATAATCCACCGATTACAGAACAATATATTCTGAGCACATTTTGTTCTACCTGTACTGTCAGGTTCCATGATGGCTGTGAATGAGATGTGTGGGAACAGGTTAGCAACATCTCTTCTGGTTCCACGATTCACGAATGTGTTGCCCTGGAACGAAATCCCATGGATATCGACTTCCGATCCAAGACCAATCATATGCCAGGACACTCTATTTCCTTTGCACATCTCCAGGCCTGGCTGATTGCCGTACATGTATCCATTAATAGCTAAACGCACATTCCAAAGAGGAAAATGAGAAAGTTTCCTTAAAAAAAGGCAATATTGTTCAGCCCATTCCAATATATAAACCATTCCACAAAACACGTCCCACCTTCACAATGAATCTATTCTCTTTGTTCACATAGATGGACTCATAAAATCATTGAATCCCTACAGTGCAGAAGGAGGCCATTCAGCTCATCGAACCTGCACCAACTACAATCCTATCCCCATAACCCTGCGCTTTTACTCTGCTAATCTCTCTGACAGTAAGGGACAATTTAGCATGGCCAATTAACCTAATCTCCATATCTTAAATACAACCTAAACTGGGAGGAAACTGGATCACCCAGAGGAAACCCATGTAGACACTGGTAGAATGTGAAAATTCCACACAGACTGTAACCCAAGGCCAGAATCAAACCCGGATCCCTGGCATTGTGAGGCAGCAATGCTAACCTACATGTCACTGTGACAGCCTGTTTGCCTTTTTGAAATTGCTGTTTGGTCTTGAGACCCCAGTCAAACATTACACTGTATAGTGTAATAAAAGTTACATTACAGGATACATTACAAGAATATTTATCTGTTTAAGTCAAGTTATTGGTCCTATTTTCCCCCTGTTCCGTATTGAGTGTGCCATTCATAATCCAAGAGGGTGAACATTTGGCATCTTTCATCTAGAAGGGGTACAAAAATGAACTTTCTGTTTTTGTCTCCCTGGCAGTGGGGATGTGCCATGATGATTTATTTTTAACTCAGTGGGTCATTACAATCTGGAACGCTTTGTCCAAAAGAATGATGGAAGCAGATTGGAAGTTGCAAAATTGGATATGTACTCAAAAATGAAACACTTGTAAAGCTGTGAGGAAAGGCAGGCAGGAAGGGCATGCGTAAAGAACTAGTGATGGACTTCGTTGCTTCCTGCGCTGTAAGATTCGACTGGATTCCGATCAAAAGGAATAACTGTTCTATATGTGGAACAAATTCATACAAGGATATATTGCCACTCTAAAATACAGGATTTTCCATGCCCCCTGTGACATGTCTGAGAGAGACATGGTGTCACAGTGGTTAGTACTGCTGCCTCACAATGCCAGGGACGCAAGTTCGATTCCCAACTCGGGTAACTGTCTGTGTGGAGTTCGCATGTTCTCCCTGTATCTGTGTAGGTTTCCTCCAGGTGCTCTGGTTTCCTCCCAAAAAGGTTGATTGGCCATGCTAAATTACCCTTAGTATCAGGGAGATTATTAGGGTAATTATGTGTAATCCACAAAGATGCTGTTGTGCTGTTAGGGCCTGAGTGGAATTGTTACTGGTGCAGGCTCGGTGGGCTGAATAGCCTTCTGCTGCACAGTAGGGATTCTATGATTCTATGTTCTGTGGCAGTGGAGGTGAACCACCATTGGCTGGCAGTGGGATCTTCCCATTGTATGTATCCGCCTGTCCCTTGCCGGGGAACATATGGCGGGATTCACCGCTGGAGGGAATGGCTGGAAAATTCCGGTCTATATGTTTGACCATAGACTGTGCATCAAGACACAATGAGCAGCAACATAATGAAATGAATTATTTTCAGAAATGAAAATATCCTTAAATGAATCCTAACTTTAAATTTTAAACTTTAAATGAAATTCTAACTGAGCTTGTAAGCAATTTTTTAAGCATTGTTTTCCGCATGTGAATTTTTGGTTTTGAAATTATAATGCAAAATATTCAATTCATTGAAAGGTCTATGGTATTCATCTTAACAAAGACTTACAATGCATTTTGTTAGACTCTTGGAAATCTTCATCTTCCTTATCTACAGCTTTGGGTTTAGTGGTAAACATCCTGATATTGTCATCTAAATACCAGCTGAGATTCTCATCAAACACAGTCGCCAGCATATAGAATTCATTGTTCACATTTTTCTATGTCAGGGTCAAGAAAAATACACAACATTTAAAATCAGGTCAGTGGCATGAAGATTATTTCATTGAGGAATTATGCATTATTCACACTTTCCATTGCACCAGGTTCTCTATCCTCCAGATAGCACCCTTGAGGGACACCTTATGTGACGGTGCTGTGCCTTTAAGAAATATATTTTAGTCATGCTTTTCTACACATTGTTTCTGCAGTTCTTGGCAAATTGTTGGCATCATATTGTCTGTACCCAGTGTCCTTCATTGTTAATGAGTCAGTATAATTGATATCATGTTGATTTTAATCTGGACTAATGCAGTGTTCTGTGGTTTTAATGGTTCCTTAGGATTGCAGAGTGGAGCTTGATTGGGGGTGATGAACAGGGCAGTTGTCATGTGGCCATGGACAGATAAGCGTCACAGAATAATCCAGGTTTTAGGTTCATATTTTCAGTAGTGGTTTAAACTGAAGAGAAGCAACAACGTCTTTACCCTCTCTTTGGAGTTAGAGTTTCCATTCTCTGTGTGGTTCTTTTTAGAAGCTGCCTAAAATTAAATTTACCTCTCTGACATTTGACATTTTAAGATATCCTTCTCTGCAAACATTTAGCCTGGATTTCTGTTCACAGATGTTAAAAAATACTGAAGATTCAGCATCGTGTGAGCATACTTGCTTTTTGTGTTAAATCTGAAGAAGAGTGTATGTGTACGGGATGGTGCTTAACTTGGAACAACAGAGGTAGCTAGCTGTTAGGATTTATAATGTGTTTAAATCTTGTCATTAGTAAAAGTTATGCTGATTCTTTTTATTATATTTTAATTCTGTTCTTAAATAAACTTTATTTGATAAAAGCTTCCTGGTGGATCACTGGAATCATACCTGGAATGAAACACCTTATGCTCACCCTATTGCCAAAATCAAATGTAAAACTTAGGTCCAGGCTAACTTCATAAAAACCTTGGAGTTCTTTCCTGGGCCTGTTCACTTACACAGTGATTCAATGATTGGACACAGTAAGAAATCTGACAACAGGTTAAGTCCAACCAATTTATTTGATAGTAAACTCACAAGCTTCCAGGGTTTCTCCCTTTTTCAGAGAAACCCTGGAAGCTTGTGAGTTTATTATCAAATAAATTGGTTGGACTTAACCTCACATTGTCAGATTTCTTACTGTGTTTACCCCAGTCCAACGCCAGCATCTCTACATCATTCTATGATTGGACCAGGGGGAGAATGTAGGTCTGAGGACTACCTCAGCCACTATATGGATTTAACCCCATGTTGTTGAAGTTATTTTGAACCATGTACTACCCATCTAGTCAATTCAGCAAACCAAGTCCTCAACACTAAGTTCATATAGTCAGGAAGACTTGGGGTCTGATGCAGTAGACATTGCAATAATTTGGTGAATTCAAGTTTCTAAATAGTGAGATGCAACTTTTCTCTTTTTCCCCCTTGGATAATTGCAAAGTGGCACAGTAGTTAGTACTGATGCCTCGCAGGGCCCGGGTTCAATTCCTGGTTTGGGTCACTGTCTGTGCGGAGTCTGCATGTTTCTCTGTGTGGGTTTCCTCTGGATGCTCCGGTTTCCTTCCACAGTTCGAAAGACTTGCTTGTTAGGTGCATTGGCCATGCTAAATTCTCCCTCGGTGTACCTGAACAGGCACTGGAGTGTGGCAACTAGGGGTTTTTCACAGTAAATTCATTGTAATATTAATGTAAGCCTACTTGTGACACTAATAAGTAAACATAAACATAAAAAACTTATTTTCATCTGTATTATTGTGACAAGATACCAAGTGAAGAATTATCACCTTGACACACAGGGCAATGTGGGCGGAGGGAACATGGAATGGAATAATCCTTACTTTTTAAAGATCTGTACACAAAATATACAGAAAGAAAGACTTGAATTTAGATCGTGACTTTCACTATCTTGAGACATCTCAAATTTCTTGACAGCCAAGAAAGTCTTTCTGAAGTGTATGCACTGTTACGCTAGTTTGCATAGTGCAATGGCCCATAAATAGACAAAGAACAAAGAATAAAGAAAATTGAAGCATAGGAATAGCTCTTCGGCCTCCAAGCTTGCACCGACCATGCTGTCTGAAGATTAAAATCCCTTAATCTTCTGGGGACCGTATCCCTCTATTCCCATTCTATTCATGTATTTGTCAATACGCCCCTTAAAACTCACTACGTATCTGCTTCCACTACCTTCCCTGGCAGCGAGTTCCAGGCATCCACTACACTGTGTAAAAGGTTTGAATCATACATCTCCTTTAAACCTTGCCCGTACACCTGTCATATGATAATGGTTCAGTCATGACCCCGTCATGTGACAATGATCCGATGTGGGGTGGGGGGGGGTGGGTTTGGTAATGCTTGCTGAGGGATAGCTATTGGTTACCACATAAGGGTGACACACAAGAGAAAACTGCATGGATCTTATTCACATCTACATGAAAAATGGGTCCTTGGTTTAATAGCATGGGATGAGTTTTCTTGGTCACCTACGGGTATAAGAAACAGATGACTGGATCCGTACATTATTGTGCTGTGTCCACCACAGGCCCAACCATGCCTCCCTGACATTATTTTATGAGCTTTGGAGAGGCATTAGGGCACCTGTTTGTGTCCCAACTAAGGCCTCTGCATACGTAATCGATGCTCATTTAAGAGCCTCATCTCGCCACTGTTCTGATTTAAACAGGTGGCTGGAAGTTCTCTGCTGCTAAGAGCCACCTAACGAAGGGACAGGGTGTCCCGAAAGCTTGCGGCTTTTGCTACAAATAAATCTGTTTGGACTTCGAACTGATGTTGTGGGATTTCTTTCCATTTTGCCGTCTAGGGTGACAAGGGCAGCAGAGAACACTATCACCTGGAAGTTCCCTATCAAGCCAGTCACCATCCTGGCTCAGAAATATATCACTGCTCTTCCTTTTCTGCTGCTGGGTTAACTTTCCTAACAGAGATGCGGAGAAAGCTAAACTACATGGACTGCGATGGTTATTGCTCATCACCATTTCCTCCAGGGCAATTAGGGATCGGCAAATAATTACTGGCCAGTGAAGCCACAACCCGAATGAATAAAAATAAATAAAATAACTAATTGAAGAAACATTATATTAAGAATGAAGCATTTTTTTATATATGAATTCAGTTCTGCTTATTGTCATTCTGCATCCATTTCAACAGCGTTAGAATAGATTCTTAGAATCCCTGCAGTGCAGAAGAGACTATTTGACCTGTGGAACTGCACTGGTTCTCTTACCCAGGTCCTCTCCCCATTACCTCACACGTTACCTTTGGCTGATTCATCTCACATCTTGGGACACTAAGGGGCAATTTACCACAGCCAAACTATCTAAACCTGCACGTCTTTGGAGTGGGAGAGGGAACTGGAGCAGATGGAGGAAACCCACACTGATATAGGGAAATGTGCCGACTGCACAGTCACTCGAGGCTGGAATTGAACCCGGGTCTCTGGAGCCGTGAGGCAGCAGTGCCAACCACTGTGCCACTATGCCACCCCCTTTTGTTGGTGTTTCCCAAGTGTAAGAGTTAATGGACGATCAAAGATCAAAGAACAACGCAGCACGGGAAACAGATCCTTCAGCCCAACTAGCCCGCGCTGCCACTTTAACATTATGAGTGCCCTCTTCTACACCTTTGTCTACACCTATTGGGGAAGATTGAGGGAAAACTAATTTATCTAATAAGACTAATTTAACTAATTTATTATCAGTAAGTGAAGTTTATATACCTGTTTCCCCGAAGAGTTTAGAGTATTCTTTCTGCACACAACAAGAGGCCCAACCAGACCAGAGCTGGTGTCTTTAATGGGATCCACTGCAGAAGCGTAGAGCCAAGTCAGGCAGTCGGGTTCATTCCTTCCAGGGCCAAAGTTCTCCGGAACATTCCATTCATAAACAAAGGTTTGACCAGGTTGCACGTGAGGGGATCGAGAGAGCTGGCCCACAAATTCTGTTGGATACATTTTAATTCTGAAACCTTTAACATCTTTATTTTTTTTTTGTCAGCAGGCATTTTAAATGTGTTCAGTAACAAGATTATGCCATCAAAACCATAAGACCATAAAATATAGCAACAGAGTTAGTCCATTCCACCCATTGAGTCTGCTCTGCCATTCAATCATGGCTGATAACATTCCCGACCCCATTCTCCCGCCTTTTCCCTGTAGCCTTTGAACTCCTTACCAATCAAGAACCTATCCACCTCTGTGTTAACTGCATTCAATGGCCTGGCCTCCACAGCCTTCTGTGTCAATGAATTCCATAAATTCATCACCCTCTGGCTGAAGAAGTTCTTCCTCATCTCAGTTCTAAAGGATTGTCCCTTTACTCTGAGGCTATGCCCTCATACCCTCATCACTTGTTCTAATGGAAACACCTTCCCCACATCCCCACTCTATCAAGGCCTTTCACTACTTATGCAATGCCTTGGATGTAGAAGCAATTCCGATCAAGGAAAAATAGTTACCGAAATGGGAAGAGCCAAGATTTCTTCAAAAATATCAAAAGTGGAATGTGGAAGAGTTTCAGGGAGAAATTTTCATGGGGCCTAGACTGCTGAAAGAATGGAAATCAAATCAAAGAGAGATACATAAGCATCTGCAACCAGAGGGATAGTGAGTTCAGGACTGGCATAGATTACAGGGAAAGCAAAGGGAAGGCCAAATAAGGATTTAATATATGAGAATTTTAAGTTGGAGGAATTGGGGGACAAGGAGCCAATCCAGATCAGCAAGGAGAGAGGTGAGAGGTAAGTTGGATAAGTTATTGGAAGCGGGATGTTGTATTAGTGGGTTTACAGAGAGTGGAAGATGAGACTAGTCAAGAGTGCATTGGAATAGTCAAGTGTGGCGGTGACAGATGTATGGATGAGGGTTTCAGCAGGTGATGCATTGAGACAGGGGCAGACAAAGGTGTATTGCTGTAGTTATGCAGAGTAAATGGAGTCCTATGTTCAGCTGTGGTTAAATAAGAGTCTGAGTTTGGGAACAGTCTTAACCAGCCTGAGACAAATGGCCAAAGATGGGATTGGAATGGATGTTAAGGGTACAAAAAGTTGCTGACAGAAGACCTTAGTCTTCCCAAGTTTAACTGCCTCTTTGAATACTGTCACCAAAGGTTACACTGTAGATGAATGAGAGAGGGAAGCAAGTCTAAATCCTGGGGCTCTCAGAGTAATCTTGATAAAGTAGGAAGAGGGCCCATTGTGAGAGATGCTCCTGTCATGCTCTGAAATGTAACAGTGGACCCCAATAAGCCCATTCCCATGGAGCTGGACAATGGCTGGAAGACTTTACAGGGGGATCGTGTGGTGGTTCATGTCAAATGCTGCAGAAAGGCCAAAAAGGACAAAGAGTGGTAATATAACATGCTTCAACATCTTGACTGAATCCTGTACTTTAAACTATAGTAAGTCCTCACTTAAAGTTGTTGTAACTTTAAGTGAAACAACTTTCAGCGAATCATACTTTCCCATTGGAATCAATGTTAAAACTGGAGTTAGGTCCCTTCAGAGATTTCTGACTTGGTAGAACCAATATATGGATTGAAATACTGTATCATACATGCACAGTACAGAGCATTCTGTGTGAAAATAAGTGATAAACTAAAATAACTGATTAAATATTAAAAAAAACTCCATAGTTAGGTGCTTAATGGCAGAACAAGTTGAAATGCTATACTTTTCTAAAAGCCTCCATTCATAAATGAAATAACCTTTGAATTAAAATAAATTTAAAAATATAACATAAATATAGTATACTGCATGTGTAAATAAATATAAAATAAATTTACACTCACCTTGTTTTGGGTTAACTGAGCTCCATGTAGTGACACAAATTGATCAGTATGGGTAACAGCTGAAATCCCAGGATTACAGTACAAGTTCAGAGTGGGAATGGGAGAGTGGAGGAGAGGGGGAGCTGGAAGAACACCAAGGTAGGAGCGATGGATACTGGGGACTTTAAAGGTAAGTACAGATGGTGGGAATGGGAACAGGGAGAAAGGGTACTTCAGGACTGAGAATGAGATTGGGAATGGTGGTTGGAGGAGGATTAATGCCAGGATCGAGGTCAGGAGCAAAGTTTGGAATGTTGGGCAAAGGAGACTCAGAGCACAAGGCGGATGTAGGAACAGGGGCAGGAGCTGGGAGGAAAAGGAACAGCAAACATCATGCTCAGTGATGGCAACAGACACCATTGCTGGAATTTTACTACCTCACCCAGCCGAGGCTCGTAAGATCCCATCCGAGACCAACAGAGATGCTATTCTGTGAATTGGGGTGGGTGTGCCAATAAAATTCCAGCCATGAGTGGGATTTACTGGCCGTGCTTATCCCAAACACCGGGAAATCCCATCCCAGATCAATAGACCTTTGCAATGGTTCATGGCTACCATTCCCACAAGGGGTGGGATAGGAGAATTCCATCTCCATGAACTTTAATGGTTAGAATGGTATTAGGAGTCAGAAAGAAGGACTTCAGCATCCATGGTGAGTATTCTTGGACATCTCTGGGACTCATTTGACCTGAACTTGTTCAGAAATGACGAAGTCCCATGAAAATAATTATTTCTGTTTGGGACGGATCCAGATTTCAGTGTTTATTTCCCCAGTTCTACCTTATCTACCTTCTGTTTTATTTTCTATTTGTTTATGTTTAAACACCACACACGCCCACTTCCCCATGATAAGATTATACAGCGTAATGTCCCTGTTATCGAAACGCATCAAATCATATCGACAGGTAGTTGCTTTCAGGCTGGATTACCTGTTGTGTTAGTTTGATAATTGGCCCCCTCGCTCTCTTTCCCATAGGAAACTCCGTGAGGTTGCATGCTGTATGTTTGGCTCGCATTGTTCCAGAATGTCACCTTAATCTTATCTCCCACTTCTGCTTTAATGACGGGTCCTACAGACAGAAACAAGATCACAGTCAGCATTTTCTTCTTGCAGACGATACGAAAGAACAGCTGAGTGCAAGTACCACACTAACTTAAGACAGCAGCTAACTGAGAATGCGAGAAGTCATAGAGATAGAGGGGTGGCATGGTGGTTAGCACTGCTGCCTCACAGCGCCAGACATCTGGGTTCAATTCCGGCCTCGGGTCACTGTCTGTGTCTTCTTGTGTCTGCGTGGGCTTCCTCCGGGCGATCCGGCTTCTTCCAGTCCAAAGGTGTGTGTGGGTCAGGTGGATTGGCCATGTTACATTGTCTCTTCATGTCAGGGGGACTAACTAAGGTAAATGCAAAGAGTTATGGGAATGGGGCCTAGGTGGAATTGTGGTCATTGTTGACTGGATGAGCTGAATGGCTTCCTTCTGCATAGGATTCTATGAGATATACAGGAGGGAAACAGGCCCTTCAGCCCATCTCACCCATGCTGACCAGGGTTCCTAAACTGAACTAATCCCATTTGCCCTGTGTGTGGCCCCTATCCTTCCAAACTTTTCTGTTCAATGTGCCTGTCCAAGTGTCTTTTAAATGTTGTAATTTTACCCTCCTCTCTGCCACCTCTTTTGGCAGCTCACTCCATCTCTGAACCACCCCCTATGAGTCCCTCAGGTCCCCTTCAGGTTTCTTCCCTCTCACCTTGAACTTATGCCCTCTAGTTTTGGACTCCCCTGCCCTGGGGAAAAGACCTTGAGGAGGTTTCAATGAAATTCTAATTTTTTTTTTTCACACAAGAGGCTGAAACCCCAATCAAAAGTAGTGGGCAAATGCTTTGCTTTCGACGCTGTGTCTCTTCTATTTTCAACAAACTAATTCATAAATAGACTACCATCCAGCTCACTTTCTCATTCAGTGAAATCAGAGATGGGTTTTAGTTCCCATTTAAAGCTTCCTACAATGCGCTGTCCTGGATGGTTTAAATTTCAGCCAGAATCTGACTGACTTTTTTTGAAACTCAGGTAAAACATTTAAAGCAACAAAGTGGCTCAGTGGTGAGCATTGCTGCCTCACAGCTCCAGGGACCTGTGTTTGATTCCCATTTTGGGTCACTGTCTGTCCGTTTTCCCCGTGTCTGCGTGGGTTTTTTCCGGGTGCTTTGGTTTCCTCCCAGAGTCCAAAAATACACTAGGTTAGGTGCTGTTAGTGTTCCAGGGTGTATAGGTCAAGGGGTTAACAGGATAAATATGTGGACTTATGGGGATAGGGTCTGGGTGGGATTGTTTTTGGTATGGACTGAATAAAAACATAAGAACATAAGAAATAGGAGCAGGAGTAGGCCATACAGCCTCTCAAGCCTGTCCCGCCATTCAATAAGATCATGCTGATCTGTAGTGGTTCAGTACCACTTTCCCCTTTCTCCCCGTAACCCTTAATTCCCTTGTCAATCAAAAACCTATCCACTTGAACATATTCAATGAGGAAGCCTCATCAGGCATAGAATTCCAAAGATTCACCACCCTCTGCGTAAAGAAACCCCTCCGCAACTCCGATCTGAACCGCGCCCCCCCTAATCTTGAGGCTGTGCCCTCTAGTCCTGCTATTTTTGTTAAGCGGGAAGAGTCTCTCAACCTCTACCCTATCCATCCCCTTCATTATCTTATATGTCTCTATAAGATCCTCTCTCAGTCTTCTAAACTCCAAAGAGTACAAACCTAGCCTATTCAGTCTCTCCTCATAATCCAACGCCCTCATCACTGGTATCAGCCTAGTAAACCTTCTCTGCACCCCCTCCAAGGCCAATATATCCTTCCTCGAATGCGGAGATCAAAACTGCACACCGTACTCCAGCTGTGGCCTCGCCAGCACCCTATACAGCTGCAACAGAACCTCCCTCCTTTTATATCCTATCCCCCTAGCTATAAAGGCCAACATTGCATTCGCCTTCTTAATTACCTGCTGCACCTGCATGCTGTATTTTTGCAATTCGTGCACAAGGACCCCCAGGTCCCTCTGCATCGTCGCATGCTGCAGCTTTTCTCCATTTAAATAGTAATCCTTCCTACCATTATTCTTCCCAAGTGGATAACTTCACACTTGCTAACATTATACTCCATCTGCCAGGTTCTGACCCACTCACTCAACCTATCCAGATCCCTCTGCAGGCTTTCCACACCCTCCACGCAATTTGCTTTTCCACTCATCTTTGTGTCATCAGCAAATTTCGTCACCCTGCACTCAGCCCCTTCCTCCAGATTATCTATGTAAATGGTAAATAGTTGAGGCCCCAGCACCGAACCTTGGGGCACTCCACTAGTCACCAGCTGCCAATCAGAATAGCACTCATTAATACCTACCCTCTGCTTCCTATTAGACAACCAATCTTCTATCCAGTCTAACACCCTATCCCTGACTCCCTGCACCTTAACCTTCTGCAGCAATCTTTTGTGAGGCATCTTATCAAATGTTTTTTAGAAATCCAAAAACACCACATCTACCAGTTCCCCTCTAGTCACTTCCTCATAGAACTCCAATAAATTCGTCAAGCATGACCTCCCCTTAACGAATCCGTGCTGTGTCTGCCTGATCAAACAGTTCGTATCCCGGTGCCTTGTTATTTCTTCTTTGACTACAGATTCAAGCATACAAAAGAATGGCCTCCTTTTGCAATGTAGGAATACTACTATGATAATTTCCAAAAGGAATTTCTAAGTGGTTTGTGTTAGAGCTAATGCTTCATTCCTATGTGTTAATGCTTACTGTACTGTACTGAATGAATGAAGCCTATAACATTAACTCTGTTTTTCCCACTCCACAGAAGCAGTCTGACTTGCTGAACATTTCCAGCATTTTCTCAGTAATTTTGGTTAGCACTGCAGCCTCACAGCTCCAGGGGCCGTGGTTCAATCCTATCTGTGTGGAGTTTGTACGTTTTCCCGTGTCTGCATTGGGCTTCCTTTGGGTGCTCTGGTTTCCTCCCACAGTCCAAAGTTGCTGGTTAGATGCATTGGCCATATTAAATTCTCTCTCAGTGTTGTGAATAGGCACTGGAATAGGGGATTTTCACAGTAGCTTCATTGCAGTATTAACTTGTGACATTAATAAATAAACTTTATCTGCTTTGATTTGTGTTGACTTCAGTGTTGCTAAGAATCAAAACAAGATGTAAAAAAAGTTGCCACATTGCTATTGCCTGATTCTATTCTCTCACATAAAGTCAAGAATTACCCCATTTCCTCCTCATCCTCACGTACAAGACAAATAAAAGATTGGATGATAAAATACATCACTTTTCACAATGGAAGATAAAACTAAAGCAGTTTCTGAAATCTCCACATTTATTCTTTACCGAGTATTCCAAGATACTGCTCTTCTGTTGTCCTAATCTTCTGTTTTTTAAAAGTGTCATCGGTAAACTCTCTGTAAACAGCCTTTTTGTATTTTCCTCCAATTCTTTTCTCTCCTTTTTCAAAAAACACCACAGCATCTCTGCAGGTACAAGAATGTACGGCAATTGGTTACGTTACTTAATAAATGTCGTTCTTCAGCTCACGCTCCTTTCTGACAGATCATTTTTCATCCTTGAAATGAAAAACCTGGCAGCATCTAAGATCCTCGGAGAAGTGGACTGTGTTTTTGTATTTATTCATGGGATGTGGGCATCGCTGGCTGGGCCACCATTCATTGCCTGTCTGTAATAAGCCTTCGGAGGCCCTTTACCAAATTCCCTTTATTTACAAACTCTAACAGCGGTATACAGAGTGCTCACAGTCCGCAGTCTTTCTCTGGGGTTGTCAGAGGAACTGACATTCCCCGTTAAGTACAAAGTAAAGACCCCCTGATTGGCCCATCAATTGGCTCTTTAATCAGGGAGCTCGTACTCCAATAGGTTAACCTCAATGACCTCACATCATTACACGATGGCTGAGGGCATTTAAGACTCAACCACATTGCTATAGATCTGGAGTCACATGTAGGCCAGACCAAGTAAGGACAACAAATTTCCTTCCCTGTAGGGCATTGGTGAACCAGATGAATTTTTACAACAATCACCGAACCACAGAATGCCTACAGTACAGAAGGAGGCCATTCAGCCCGCACTGACCACAATCCCACCCAGGCCCTATCCCCGTAACACCACATATTTACCCTGCTAATCCCAATACACTAAGGGGCAATTTAACACAGTCACCCCAGACCGGATTTGAACCTCGATCCCTGGTGCTGTGAAGCAGCAACGCTAACCACGCTAATTCATTTGTTGAGCATGGGCGTCTCTGGTCGGACAGCATTTATTGCCCATCCCTAATTGCTCTTGAGGAGGCAGTAGTGAGCTGCTTTCTTGAATTGCTGCAGTGGGTCGACCACAATGTCATTAAGTGGGGGGAGGGACTTCCAGAATTTTGACCCAGCAACTACAAAGGAACGGTGATATATTTCCAAATCAGGATGGTGAGTGACTTGAAGAGGAACTTGCAAGTGGTGGTGTTCCCATCTGTCTGCTACCCTTGTCCTTTTACATGGAAGTGGTTGTGAGTTTGGAAGATGCTGTGTAAGATCTTTGATAAAGTGCTGCAGTGCATCTTGTGGATAGTGCACACTGCTGCTACTGAGTGTCAGTGATGGAGTGAATGGCACCAATCAAGCAGGGCTCCTTTGTCCTGGATGATGTTAAGTTTCTTGGGTACTGTTGGAGCTGCACCCATCCAGACAAGTGGGGAATATTCCATCACACTCCTGACTTCATATCTATTGTATTCATACAGTATAATTTTTTTTGAGTTCCAGAACATTGTATTGCAAATATTCTGATAAGTGTAACATGAAAATCTTTGACAGAAAAAGCCTCTTTTTTGGTATTGCACTACCAAGTGGCTATTCAGTTGAAAGTGGGGAAGGCCATCGGGCTACACAAGCCGATTTCCATTTCCAGATCTGTTTCCGAAGTAAAGAATCGTACGCAGATGGCTCTGCACTTTTAATGACCCAGCCTAACACACTCTGAGACCTGAGGCCCACCATATGTCCTTCCCCAGGGAGCACTGGGCTCATCATCTCCATGATATCCAAAATGCCTTTAACCACGATCATAATGCAGGGTTGGAAACCTGTCTGCAGTTTCTTTCTCTGGCCTTTTTCTCTTGGCCTTACTATGTATGGAGAAATTTCTTCACCCAATGAGTGGTAAGTGTGTAGAATTCACTACCACACAAAGTAATTGAAGCCAAAACATTGTTTGAGTCCAAGAAGAAATTAGCTGTAGCTCTTGGGATTAAAGGGATCTAGGGATATGGGGAAAGCGAGGGATCAGGATATTGAATTTGATGATCGAAATGAATGGCGGAGCAGGCTCGAAGGGCCGAATGGCTCACTCTTGCTTCTAGTTTCTAGGTTTCTATGTTTTTTGCATGTGCACACACAACAACTCAATGAGACATACCCGTGTTGATAGGTTAAAGGCTTTGCTGTGAATTGGTCCAAACCAGATGGCCCATAGTCCCAGATGATTTCCTCCGCAGCAATGTAATAGTGTCTTTCATGTCCTTTGCTGATGACCTTTTTGGTTTTCTTCTCGTAGTCCACAACTTTAAACAAGGCTTGCATTCCAGCTGTGACCATAAAAATAACCATGGTTTATTATCAGGTACCGCATCAGAATGGTGAGTCTTTAGCATAATAGGTACGCTCCACGCCTGGACTAGGAGGTGAAGGTTTGAACTCTGTGCTAAACAGCCTAAGCAAGGCTTGACTAAAAATATAACCTCAGCGTGCCGGGATGTTGGGTGTGCACATTCGGATGGTCAGCATTGGGCTCTGGGGCCTTGCAAGAAAAGAGTTGGGCTCAGGCTTCACTCTAGAAGCCCTTGAGAGAGCGGAGACTGGAAATGCTGGCTCAGCATAGTGCTGGTTACTTCTATCTGAAAAGTGTGAGCTCTCCAAATCCTATTGCAAATGTGAGGTAGGGCTCTTTCACATAACACTAACCACCCACACTGAAGAAGATGAAAATGATGAGGACAGCAACAGGTCAGCGACTTTTCCTCCAGCAAGCACAAGAAAGTTGGAGCAAGAGTAGACCAGACGGCATGTCGAGCTGGCAAAATGTGAAAGCTTTGGCACAGGGCTCATTAAATCTTCTGTGGGGAGCTTTCCCTGAGATCACCAGTTAATGCTGAGTCTTCACTCGTGATCATTTGAGCCACATGCTCGACAACATTTAATTTTAGAGGACAACGTCAAACAGGAAGAGGCAAGAGAAAATGATAACCCAGTGCTGAGATTCTCCAGGTGAATAAACGCAGAAAAAAAATGCACCCGTAAAAATGTTGCGAAGGAGAGGGAGAACTTTCAAACCTTCCATGTGATCATTGATTTGACAGCTGAGCAGCCATGTTCCGGGATTGTTGGGCACCATCACGGCCGTGACGAATGTGGCAGAAAACAGGCTGACGGTATCGACGTGGTGATGCCTTTCGATCAGAATCTGCCCGTGGAAATAAACAGAGTGGATATCCACCTCATTTCCCATCCCAAACAGATACCAGACCACCTTGTCACCAGTGAACATGGAAATGTCGGGCAGGTTTCCGTAGACATATCCATTAATGGCTGAAAAATAGAAATAGTTGTGAAGCTTCTACAAAATATCGATTTTTAACATCGGTCTATTTTTAGCATTAAGCAATTTTGATTCCTTTCGCTGCCACTGAATGCCCAATTCCCCCACCCCAACCTCCCCAATATCGCTCACCCACCCAACACTGTGGCCCCCCCAACACCTCTCAATCCCCAACACACAACTCACCCCCAACTTTTCACCCCCCACCTGCCCAATAACCCTCACCCACCCCACCACACCACCCACTCCACCAACTCCCCCACTCCCACCCCCGCAATACTGCCATCCCCCCAACCCCCACTCCCTACCCACCTAACATGCACCCCCCCAACACCTCTCAACCCCCCAACACACAACTCTCCCCCAACTCCTCACTCCCCACCTGCCCAATAACACCCCCACCCACCCCAACACCACCCACCCCACCAACTCCGCAACTCTCACCCTTGCAATGTCACCTATTCCCAACTGCCAACTCCCCAACTCTCCACCATTCCCCAACACCCCCCACACCCCAACTCCCCAATCTCCCCAATTCCCACCCCCCAAAATCCCACTTCTCAATTCCCTGCCCCCCAACATCCCCACCTCCTCAACATCCCCACCGCACACTTCCCGCCACCCCAACTCCCCAACTCCCCCCCAACTCCCCAAACCTCCACACTGCCAACACCCCCAACACCCGTCAATTCTTCAACACTCCATCCCCAGCTCCCCAACTCTCCATCGACTCCCCCACCTTCCCAACACTCCCCAACCCCCAACTTCCCAACTGTCCCCACTCTAACCCCTACTCTCCCTCAACATCCTCACCCCACCCATACCCCCAATCCTCCCAACTCCACAACTCTCTCTCAGCTCCCCCACCCCCAAAATCCCCACCCCTACTCTCCCCCAACTCCTCACCTCCTGACACTCCCACCCTCCCAACATCCTCACCTCAGTAACAGCTCCCCTACCCTCCCAACTCTACACTCTCCCCAGCCCCCTCACCCCCCAAAACACCCCAACACCCAACTCTCTCCCAACTCCCCACACCCCCAGCACCCACACCCCCCAACATCCCCATCCCCGCCAACATCCCTCACCGCCCCCCCCACTCTCCAACTCTCCCCCAACTCCACAACCTTCGCCCCGCCCCCCCTCCAAGTCCCCCCCACTGCAACCCCTCCACCTCCTTTTGTCAAAAGGTTGTCTGGATTCGAAACATCAGCCCTTTTCTCTCCTTACAGATGCTGCCAGACCTGCTGAGACTTTCCAGCATTTTCTCTTTTGGTTTCAGGTTCCAGCATCTGTAGTAATTTGCTTTTATCCAGGATCATACACGAATTTGTACAATAGACAGCAGGAGCTGCAGAGTTCAGTGGAAATGAAGCAGATTATAAACAGTATCTTACAGTGCATTTTGTTACTTTCCATAAAATCCTCATCTTCTGGATTCACTTTACTTGGGGTAGTGCAATAAGTTTGAATATTCTCTTCCAGGTACCAGCTGAGATTTTCATCCATCACAGAGAACATTAGGGCAAACTCCTCATTTATCTGCTTGCCCTGCTTTATCTTGCCGGTTAAAACACCTACAAATCAAGTAGAAAGAATGAAGTAATTCAGAAATGCCTTTACAAGTCACCATTGAGGTAACTAAATGTTTGGTGGGTAAAATGTGAAAGGTCAAAGGGCAACGCGCACCACAGAAATATTTCAAGTTTAAAGATGTAAGATCTTGTATCTATTAATCACATTTCACTTTGTAACCGGTGAATTCATTTTGAATCCATTGTTATGCATTCAGACACAATGGCCAATTTGTGCCTAAGCAATTCCCATAAACAGAAAATGCTGGAATGATCAAATAATCTTCTTTTGGTGATGCCAAATGAGAAAAGATGGACATCCTAATCTTCGTTGCGCAACGCCATGGAATCTATTAACTAAAGACAAAGATATGTCCTCACTTTATTGTCTTACCTGAAAGATAACATCCCCTAGGAATGCTACACTCCCTTTGTACTGGACAGAACAGTTAGCCGCAAACATGCTATCAACTTCTGCGTCAGAGCTGAGAATGTTTGAGGATTGATATCAGTGTTAGAATAGGGGTATTCAATTTGCATAGCTCAAGTATTTTTTATAGTGTTTAATTGGAACTCTCTCCCTCTATTAGTGGTCAGTACCGGGTTTGATTTCTGGCATGGGTCACTGCCTGTGTGCACATTCTTTCCATGTCTGCGTGAGTTTCCTCCAAGTACTCAAGTTTCTTGCCACAGTCCAAAGATGTGTGGGTTAGATTGATTAGTCATGATAAAATTGCCCCTTAAGGTCGGGGGAATAGAAGGGTATATATGTGGGGTTACGGGGATAGGGCTTAAGTGGGATTGTTGTTGGTACAGACTCAATGGGTCAAATGGCCTCCTTCTGCACTGTAGATTCTATTATTCCATTAGACTCAATAATCGGAACTCTACCACAACGCTCCGACAATGGAAATTTCTGTTGACCTTGAGTGGGAATTTCCAGTCTGGAAATCCTGTCCAATGGATCGAATAATGTCCTTCTGTGCTGTAACAAGCCTAGCATTGGGACAGTTAATTAAATTAGAGGCATAAAATATGTTATAGCCATTTACTCTTTTCACTGATAGTTTTCAACCACTTCCTCCCTTTCCTAATGATGTTCCAATACTTTACATAGCTGTTGCCATTCAGAAATTGCATTATGAAAGAGCATTGCAACATCAAGGAAAGAAACAATAAAAGGCAAACACAGTAGACAGGGTAATCAAAGTGAGAGACAAATGGGGCCACAGCACAAAGGAAAGTTAGAATGATTAAAAATTGCAGAAGGGCAAACCTGAAAAAGGCTTTGTATCCTAATGCATGAGGCATTCGGAATAATGTAGATGAGCGGACAACGCAAATCAAGGTAAGTTGGCATGATCTCATTGCCGTTACAGAGATATGGAGATCCAAGCTGGAAACTTAATGTTAAAGCAGATTTGGAAAGACAAGAAAGAAGGAAAAGGTGGTGGGGTAGCACTGTTAATAAGAAATGAAATGAGGTCGATTGAGAAAGCCTTGGGATAATGTAGAGTCTATTTGGGTGGAGGTTAAAAAAAAGTAGGAAAAAGAACAAATTGATAGGCGTAATGTATAGATCCACAAAACAGTAGCCAGACTGTAGGAAATCAACAAATAATAGAAGCATATATTAAAAAAAAAGCAATGATTATGGGTAACTTTAGCCTTCATGTTGATGAGGTTAGTTAAGCTGGAAAAATAGCAATGACAATGAATTCATAGTGTGCATTCGAGATATTTTCTGAGAGCAACATGTCATGGAACCAGGGAACAGTCTTGGATTTGGTAATGGGTAATGAGGCAGGTTTAATAAATGACCTTAGAGTAAAAGATCTCCTAGTATGGAGTATACACTCTGAATGCCAGTAACCTGGATAGGCTGGCATGCTGGTACAGTGGTTAGCACCACTGCTTCACAGTGCCAGGGACCTGGGTTCAATTCCAGTCTCAGGTCAGGTCAGTCTGTGTGGAGTTTGCACATTCTCCTATATCTGCATGGTTTTCTTCCAGATGCTCCAGTTTCATCCCACAGTCCAAGAATGTGCAGGTTAGATTGATTGGTCATGCTAAATTGATCCTAGTGTCGGGGGATGAGCAGGGTAAATATGTGGGGGTGTTATGGGAGTGGGGGCTGGATGGGATTGTAGCTGATGCAGATTCAAAGAGCCAAATGGATTATATCTGCACTGTAACAATTCTATACTCCATGTTATATATAACTCTGCAGATTGGACTCATTAACTGACTCAATCAGGAAGCTCACATTCTAACAGATCTACCTCATGGACCTTGTTTAAAGTCATTCCATTCCCAATGCATCAAATTGGAAGAGCAGCGTACCAAATTTCAGGAAATGAAGGACTTCCCCCGGGTTGAGGGGATGAGAGCTTTTTTCAGTGCTCCTGAATGTCTTACAAGCTGTTAAAGAAGATTACAATGTTCTTGCTGTATTAGTGAAGTTGGAGATTTCCATGGTAGACCCTAAGGTATCAGTCAACGTTGCCCAGATTAAAAAGAAAAATTGATATTAAGTCATAATTTCTGTTTCTCTCTCCACAGATGCTGCCAGACCTGCTGAGCTTTTCCAGCACATTTTGTTTTAATTTCAGTTTTTCAGCATCCGCAATATTTTACTTTTATTTCCTCAGATTGTCATTGCTTAGTCCTGGATCCTGATCATCCATGTTATTTTGGAGCTAATGTTATTTAAGGTGTTACCTAGAAATGTATGGCAAACGAACAGATCCTTTGACTGACTGACCCACTGCCAGAGTTTATGCTTCACTTGAACTGAGGTGTGTCCCGTTTCATGACACAAAAGTTAGCTCTGTTAGGTTTCTGACGTATCTCATCTGTATCAGGAGATAGTGGAGAACTGCCAGCTTTTACACACTTGGCTTTCTCACAGTCTTTATCTCTGTTTGTTTATTACAATGTCCCACTATGATCTGCAAGAGGGAATGGCCTGGTGGGACAGTGGTTGGCAGTGATTTGATTTCATTTGATTTATTATTGTCACATGTATTAGCTTAGAGTGAATGTATTGTTTCTTGCACGCTATACAGACAAAGCATACCATTCATAGAGAAGGGAAGGAGAAAGTGCAAAACGTAGCGCACACAATCATAGCTTGGGTGCAAAAAAACATTAACTTAAGAATAGTTTTCTTCCGGATGCCCCGGTTTCATCTCACAGAGCGAGAATGTGCAGCTTACGTTGATTGGCCATGCTAAATTAATCTTAGTGTCAGGGGAGGAGCAGGGTAAATATGGGAGGATTATAGGAGTGCGACTGGGTGAGATTGTGGTCAGTGCATTCAAAAGTCTGACAACAGCAGGGAAGAAGTTGTTCTAGAGTCGGTTGGTACATGATCTCAGACTTTTGTATCTTTTTCCCAGTGGAAGTGGGAATGTCCATGGTGTGTGGGGTCCTTAATTATGCTGGCTACTTTGCTGAGGCAGCGGGAAGTGTAGACAGAGTCAATGGATGGGATGCTGGTTTGCTTGATGGACTGGGCTACATTCATGACACTTTGTAGTTTCTTACAGTCTTGGGCAGAGAAAGAGCCATATCAAGCTGTGATACAACCAGAAAGAATGCTTTCTATGGTGCTAAATTGGTGAGAGTCATAGCTGACGTGCAAAAGTTTCTTAGTCTTCTGAGAAAGTAAAGATGTCGGTGGGCTTTCTTAACTATAGTGTTGGCAGGGGGAGACCAGGACAGATTGTTGGTGACCTGCCTCACAGCACCAGAGACTTGTGTTCAATTCTGGCCTCGGATCACTGTCTGCATGGGGTTTGCACATTCTTGCCGTGTCTGCATGGATCTCCTTTGGGTGCTTCAGTTTCATCCAACACTCCAAAAATCTGCTGAGTAAATTGATTGGCCATGTCGATTTGCCACTTAATGTCCCAAGATGTGTAGGATAGCGGGATTAGTGGGGTAAATACCTGGGGATAGGGTCTGGGAATGTTGCTGTACAATGCGAAGGTGTAGACTCAATGGGCTGAGTGGCCTGTTCCTGCACTGAAAGGGATTTTATGATTCCATGCACCGGTGCAACATGTATGTCGGGATTTTACCACCTCGCCTGCCCCGATTCTGGAATTGGGCTCGGCGAGGTTCACAGATTGGGATTGTCCGTTGGTCTCGGGTGGGATTTTCTGAGCCTTGCCCAAGCAGGGTGGTAAAAATTCCAGCCATAGTCTCCAACATCTTAGAGCGGTTCAATCAATCATTACCTTTCTTGCAAATGATTAATGGACCAATAAGGCCAGCTGAAACATCTCTGGGTGCGTCGATATGCGAGTGATAAATCCTTGTCAAACAGTCAATATCGTTATCAGCTGGGGCTTGGTCTTCTGTTAGGTCCCACGTGTAAGTGTAATTTGTTCCTGGATTTATACTGTCATCCTGTTTCTCCCAGAATGTGGAGTTATCTGGGTAAAGCGCGCCTGGAAAAGTAAAGGTCAGCAATGATTGCCTGTTATGTCACAATAATATCCCTTTTACACCTGCAGTATATAAAATAAATATTTATTTGCATTGAGAAACTTAAAGGCAATAATACAGGATGGTGCAAAAATTGACAAGTGGGAGTATAACGGGGAATAAAATCAACAGGTTGTAAGATGTTTTTTTTATTGCTCTTAGTGATAAATTCAACTCCATTTTCTATTTTCACTTTTGAGTGAATTTGTGAGGGATGTATGGAATCTGGAAGGACTAGGGGATAACATGTAGTGAGAGGGAGCAGTGTGAGTGGAGACTTGGTGTTGGGAAGCATTGGGGAAGTATTCAGGTGAGTTTGTTTATTACAATAATGGGGTTCGATGGAGGAGAGGTTCCAGGGCATGGAAACTCCTTCAGAAGTACAGCCGCTGTTAGAATGTACGGAGCACAGCAGCTAATCTTGCACAGCAAGCTCTCACAAACTGCAATGAAACAAATGACCAGTTAAGTTGAGTCCAAAGATATGTGGGTCAGGTGAATTGGCCATGCCACATTGCCCCTTAGTGTCAGGGGATCAGCAGGAGTTATGGGGATAGGGCCTGAGTGGGATTGTGTTGGGTGCAGACTGGATGGGCTGAATGGCCTCCTTCTGCACTGCAGGAATTCTATGATTTTATAGGCTGTTTTTGTGATGTTGGTTAAGGGAATATGTTGGCCAGGAGATCCCTGCTGCTCTTCAAAATAGTGCCATGGAATCTCTCATGTCCATGTCCAAATGCCGGGGCTTAGTTTCCTGTCCTCTTCTGGAATAGTGGCACTGCTCGCACAAGTACAGGAGTGGGATTTATCTTGGAGGTGAGCCAGCTTTAAGATTAAGATGGCCTACTCCATCTGGGGGAGCAGTGAGAGGAGGGAAATGGAGGAGAGGGCAGGAATATTGGCGTGGATGCTCAAGTCCAGGGGAGATACGGTGGAGAATTCAGAGAAAATAATGAAGGAAAGTGCAACATGATTATAATTAGAGAGAATCTTGTTCTCGGCTTTGGTTGGGGCCATTTGATACTGTGAGGGAGACATGAAGCTAATAGGAGGGCCTGAAACTGGGCAACAAAAATAACCAAAAATGGATCTTATGTAGCTTTGTGGAAAGAGAAATGATGTTAGATATGTGTCAATTGTGTTTGTGGTGTATTGCACCAATAATGGTGGCAGATTATGGGTTAATGCTCACTATTCTTTACACAGCAGTCATAATTATGGTTATTCTTTCAAAAAAGTAGCAAGGAAAAGCAAAGAAATTGCCTGTGGGGGCCAATAAATCTCTTTATGGCTGGTTATTACCTAGTGCTGTTTCTCTCAACAGGTAAATAAGAACATAAGAAGTAAGAGCAGAATTCAACCTCTGACAGATCAGATACCAGGGTTTGAAGTGGGATGTAAGATCATAAGAACTAGGAACACAAGCAGGCCATTTCGGATGAAGATGGATAACACAAGGGGACGTAGCTTTAAATTAAGGGGTGCTAGTTATAGGACAGATGCTAGAGGTGGGTTCTTTACTCAGAGGGTAGTAAGGGCATGGAATGCCCTGCCTGCAGCAGTTGTGGATTCGTCAAGTTTAAGGGCGTTCAAATGGGCAGTGGATAGGCATAAGGATAGCATTGGAATAGTTTAGGATAGAGATTCATAAAATTGGCTCCATGGTGGGTCCAATATCAAGGGCCGAAGGGCCTGTACTGCGATTTAATGTTCTATGTTCTATGTTCTATTTGGCCCTCGAACTTGCTCTGCCATGGCTGATCTTTTCGTGGACTCAGTTCCACTAACCTCAACATAACCATTAATTCCTTTACTGTTCAAAAATCTATCTATCCTTGCCTTAAAAGTATTCAACAAGGTAGCTTCAACTGCTTTACTGGGCTGGGAATTCTACATTCACAACCCTTTGTGTGAAGAACTTCCTCCTCAACTCAGTCCTAAATCCGTTTCCCCTTATTTCGAGGCCTTGCCCCTGAATCCTTGTTTCACCGACCAGTAGGAACAACCTCCCTGCTTCTATCTTATCTATTCCCTTCATAATCTTATATGTTTCTATAAGATCATCCCTCATTCTTCTAAATTCCAATGAATATAGTTTCAGTCTAAATAAGAACAAAGGGAAAAATTAGTAGACATCAGGCAAGAAAAATAGTTACCTTCATTATCTTTTGTGTAGGTGATACCATGTGAATGAAGTGAATAGGGTCGGCTAGCAAAATTCTTCATGTGAATGATGACGGTATCACCTTGTTCAGCCTTTATAATTGGTCCTAGAAATCCCAACCATTTGGGTTTTGCAATCTCCTGGGTATAATTGCCATCTGTATACTCCAGATACACTGCTTTCTTATACACGCTTCCTATCCGAGTCGGACTCCGTTTCAGGAACACAGATGCGTGCCTGTACAATGTAAAAGACAACCAACATTAATGGACACAGGAGAAGAAAGGGCTTGCAGCATAGAGAATCATAGAACCCTATAGTGCAGAAGGAGACCCATCGAGTCTGCATCGAACACAATCCCACCCAGGCCCAACCCCCATATCCCAATATATTGTACCCATTAATCTCTCTAACCTACACATCCCTGGATACCAAGGGATAATTTCTTAGCATGGCCAATCAATCTAACCCGCACATCTTTGGACTGTGAGAGGAAACACACACAGACATGGGGAGAACATGCAAACTCCGCACAGACAGCAACCCGAGCTGGGAATCGAACCCAGGACCTTGGAGCTGTGAAGCAGCAGTGCTAACCACTGTGCTACCATAATATAGTATCTCTCATGGGCTTAAAGCATGTTCCAAAGTACTCCACAGCTGATAAAGTTCTTTTGAAATTAAGACAGGATCCTACAACCAGCAATGTGCTAAGTTCCTAAATAATCTGTATTTTGATGGATAACTGAGGATACTGAAATCTAAAAGCAAAGAGAAAATGCAGGAAAGTCTCAGCAAGTCGGGCAGATATTTATACAGTAGGGTGAGGGACGGAAAGATGAGTCATAGCCACAAAAACAAAGGCTAAGAGGTACTAATAGCAGTTCATGGAAAAAATAAAAGATATGAATGGCCAAGCAGTAGAGAAGCTGAAATGAGAGACTAAGCTGTGACAGATGAAGATGTGGGGGGGAGGGGGGAAATGGTTGGGAGAGAGGTAAAATTAAGAAAAAGAGGGACAGGGAAGCAAAGGAGGAGAAAAGGGAAAAAAAGGGGGGGGGATAAAATAGGAGGAAAGATGAGGGGAAGAAAAATAATGAAAGATAAAGGGATAAAAGGTAGAGAACAACCAAACTGGGCAACAAATGGGCAACATGGGCAATAAATGCTGGCCAGCCAGAGGCAGCCATGTCCCACAAATGAATGAAAAACCTCTTGTAGTTTGATGGTATTGGTTGCATGGTAACTGTTTGCCACATGACTGAGAGAGACTCCTCTTGCTGTTTATTGAAAAGGTCATGGGAGCTTTTACATTTTCAATTGGTCTAAATAATTATGTAATTATGATCCTAATAGCAGGCATTAAATTAATTTTGGTGGCATCATCAAGGTCTGCCAGTTGCACAAAGCAACACTGGTCACACAACACTGCAGAGGAGTAATGCATGCAGGTGTATCTCAACACGTTAAAAATACATTAAGATGACCCCATTGCTAAGACTATTAATCTAAAAACTTAACTAATGTTCTAGGGATCTGGGTTCAAATCCCACCATGGCAGATAGTGGAATTGGAATTCAATATAATAAAAATCTGGAATTAAGAATCTACTGATGACCATGAAACCATTGTCAATTGTCAGAAAAAAATCCATCTATGTCCTTCAGAGAAGGAATATAGGCTTTTGTAACCTGGCTTGGTCTACATGTGACTCCAGAGCCACAGCAATGTGGTTGACTCACTGAAGTGGCCTAGCAAATCACTTAGTTCAAAGACAACTCAGGATGTACAATAAATTCGGACCAGCCAGCAACACACATGTCCCTCAAATGAATAACAAAATCTCCTGTGCTACTGTGTACTTCTATTTGTAAAGCACATGCTTTTTTTTTAAACTGCCTTGTTAACTGAGTACATTCAAACGTTTTTGTATGTGAACCCCCAGGGCTTTCTGTTCCTGTACCCCTTTTATAACTGCTGTGGCTGCTGTTTCTCTTCTTGCAAATAGGGGTCCATCTGTTTCCATAGCTAGCCTTTCCTGGAACAGGTCACTAGTCTGTTACCACCCCACATCAAACAAGAGTCTCTCCTGTTCTTACCACCTGCCATTGGCTTGTTAGAAGGATTTTGTACGTTGACACTTAATCCTTTTGACCGTGTTGTGTTTGCAGTTTTCTTGACCATCAGGCTCTGGGGTGGGACTCGAACTCGGAGCTTCTGGCTCAGAGGCAGGGACACTAAACCACAGCACTACAAGACCTCCATTTTAAAACTGTGCTATTTAATTCACGTTGCCAGCCTTAATTTTTCTGCCAAAATGTATCAGTTCACACTTCTAACCGAATAAAAGAAAAAGCCAATGCGTTCTGGAAAGCCTTCTCAAAGAATTTTCCTTAAAGCCCTGTCGGAAAATAAAGGAATCCCAATGAATCGTGAAGATGACTCTTTAAGATGTCTTTCACAATTACAGAATTCAATTGTGGTGTACTGTCACCCTGTGGGTTTCACATAGTATTACATTGTACTTACAGCATACAACTAGAACATTTGGCCCTCTAGTCGGGCAAACCCAGGGAGTGTGGGCAGCAGCAGGAGAGGAATGAAAGGAAATGGTTAAACAGGCAGCTTGACTGTAATATCTGCACTCACTGCATACATGCAGATACAAGCCAAATGATAAATAACTACATCCCAGATGGCACAAAAGAATTAAACCCCACGTGTGATCTTTCTGAGGGTACAACAACAATAAGAGAATCAATATCACCCACTAAGGCTCCGCAATTCGAGAGGAGCTATTGTGCCTCTGGCAAACTAATCAAGTATCAGGGAGGTGGGGACAATAAGCACACCAACAAAACTGATTAGACAAAAATGCTTTGATGTTGCAAACAGTTAGACAGGATATGTTCAGAAAATGATTAAAGTTAAAGCACACAGGACAATGGATCCACATAGTGTGATCAAAACAGAACTGTAACCAATTCAAAGTAAAAATATGATGACCTTATGTAAGCATAATGCTTTGTCATGTAAAATAGAAGGTATAAGAATGTGTAAGAACCAATGATTAGCAGAGTAGCTCGGAAAAAGCTGGAAATACAGCTCTGAGTTTTGCTCTCTCTCATGCATATTGAATAAAGCTATTTTGTTGAAGTTCTATAGGGTCTCAGAAGAGTTAGTTTGTTCATTCCAACAGGCACAACAGTTCCACACTGGTGCTTATACACTGAGCACAATTCTTCTTCTGAACCCATTAATACTTTCGGCTAGTCCATCCTCCAACATGTGAACATCTAGCTTCCTCTCTGGGCAAATGCATTTCTGCTATTTTGGATTTATTGGTGACTATACATTAGTTCTGATCTCACTTGCATATTTTCAATCAAACAATTTCACAATCTTAGAGACCCCCTTGTGATCCCAGCGTCCATCATTTTGGAGTTTCACTTCCCACTTTTTGCCACACCGAAATAAGTGAGTTAAACATTGAAGACGAGAATGATCTTGTTTGCCATTGGGAAGTTTTTTCAGCGACTTGAGGGTTAATGATCCACAACTCCTATTTCATAGGATATCAGTGACGCTGACTGGGTCAGCATCTATTTACGAGCAAGAAAAGACTCATGAGCAAAAGTATGGGAATAGGACCTGGGTGGGATTCTTGTGGTACAGTCTCGATGGAATGAAAGGCCTCATTCTACACTGTAGAATGGACATGTGTTAGAGCAACAGTTTTATCCCCAATTCCAATGATTCTTTAAAGACTGCAGATAAAACAGTAACACGCCTACCAGACTCATTGTCCACTTTTACATGTAGCCACTGTGACTCCAGGAAGCCAATCTAACCCAGTCTGTAGATAACATCCCTGTCTACATGTTTTAATAACTTGCAACTTGTTCTTGGTTTCACTAACTCTTAGCAGCAAGACCATGAGGCAACAGTAGAACACAGAATCTTTACAGTGCAGAAGATAACTATCTGCCCCACCGAGCCTGCACCAACTCTCCAAAAGAGTATCTCACATCTTTGGACACCAAGAGGCAATTTAGCATGGCCAATCCACCTAATGTGCACATCTTTGTACTGTGGGAGGAAGACAGAGCACACGGAGGAAACCCACGCAGACATGGGGAGAGCATGCAAACTCCACGCTGTCACCCAAGGCCAGAATCAAACCTAGTCCTGGTCCTGTGAGGCAGCAATGCTAACCAGTGTGCCAGTGTGCCACCCATAATGGCACCTCTGCCCATACCTAACAAAGGCTCTTTTACTTTGCCAGTATCAATTATTAACAGGTGTAACTAAATTGAGCTGAACAGAACACACTGTCCTGTACAGCAAATTGAACATTTCAAAATGAGCAAACAGTGGAAAACAAACACTATCAATTAAATCTTTACCAGAGAGAGAACCCCCTATGTGGTTCCTACTTTTAAGAAAAGGAACAAAGATAGTCCGGGAAACTACCGACCAGCGAGTCTGACCTCAGTGGTTGGTAAGCTGATGGAGAGGCTTCTGAGGGACAAGATTTATGAGCATTTGGAGAAGTTTAGAATGATCAAAAATAGTCAGCATGGTTTTGTCAAGGGCAGGTCGTGCCTTACGAGCCTAGTTGAGTTCTTCCAAAATGTGACTGATCACATTGACGAAGGATGAGCGGTGGACGTGGTGTACATGGACTTCAGCAAGGCATTTGATAAGGTCCCCTATGCAAGGCTTCTTGAGAAGGTGAGAGGGCATGGAATCCAAGGGGCTTTGGCCTCGTGGATCCAGAACTGGCTTGCCTGCAGAAGGCAGAGAGTGGTTGTGGATGGGTCTTTTTCTGTTCAGGGACCCTTATTGTTTGTCATTTTCATAAATGATCTGGATGAGGAAGTGGAGGGATGGGTTAGTAAGTTCGCCGACGATACAAAGGTTGGTGGTGTTGTGGATGGTCTGGAGGGATGTCAAAAGTTGCAGCGGGACATAGACAGGATGCAAGACTGGGCGGAGAAGTGGCAGATGGACTTCAACGCAGATAAGTGTGTAGTGGTCCATTTTGGCAGGAATAATGGGATAAAGGAGTACAATATCAAGGGTAGGAGTCTTAGTTGTGTTGAAAAGCAGAAAGATCTTGGGGTCTGGGTCCATAGGATTCTTAAATCGGCCTCGCAGGTGAAGGATGTGGTCAAGAAGGCGTATGGTGTACAGGCCTTCATTAATCGAGAAATTGAGTTTAGGAGTTGGGAGGTAATGATGCAGCTTTATAAGACCCTTGTCAGATCCCACTTGGAGTCCTGTGCGCAGTTCTGGTTGCCTCACTATAGGAAGGATGTGGAAGCTATTGAAAGAGTGCAGAGGAGATTTACAGGGATGTTGCCTGGATTGGGAGGCATGCCTTATGAAGATAGGTTGAGAGAGCTGGGACTCTTCTCCCTGGAGAGACGTAGGTTGAGAGGCGACCTGATAGAAGTTTATAAAATGTTGAGAGGAATAGGTAGGGTGGATTCTCAGAGGCTATTTCCCCGGGCTAAAATGGTCGCTACGAGAGGACACAGATTTAAGGTGCAGGGAAGCAAATAAGAGGGGATGTTAGGGGTAAGTTTTTCACTCAGAGGGTGGTGAGTGGATGGAATCGGCTGCTGTCAGTGGTGGTGGAGGCGAACTCGCTGGGGTCTTTTAAAAGACTTCTGGATGAGTATATGGGAACTAATGGGATAGGGGATTATAGATAGGTCTGTGGCTTGGTAGGTATGGATGTGATCGGTGCAACTTGTGGGCCGAAGGGCCTGTTTGTGCTGTAGTGTTCTATGTTCTATGTGCAATTTTGGTCCCCTTATTTGCAAAAGGATATATTGGCCTTGGAGGAGTACAGAGAAAGTTCACCAGGTTGATAGCAGAGATGAGGGCGTTAGCTTATGAGGAGAGATTGGGCCTGCACTTGTTGGAGTTTAGAAGGCTGAGGGTGGATCTTATGGAGACATATAAGATAATGAAGGGATAGATAGGGTAGAGGTAGAGAGATTCTTTCCACTTAGAAAGGAAACCAGAAAGAGAGGGCACAGCCTCAAAATAAGGTGGGGGGGGGAGTGGGGTGGAGTTGAGGAAGAAATTCTCAGAGGGTAGTGAACCTCTGGAATTCTCTGCCCATTGAAGTGGTGGAGGCTACCTTGTTGAATATGTTTAAGTCACAGGTAGATAGATTTCTGATCGATGAGGGAATTAAGCGTTATGAGGGGCAGGCGGATAAGTAGAACTGATCCACTTTAGATCAGCCATGATCTTATTGAATGGCGGGGCAGGCTTGAGGGGTCAGATGGCCTACTCCTGCTCCTATTTCTTATGTTCTTAAGAGGGACTGAGTTACACTGTTATCTTGCTGACTGGGGAGGTAGCCAGAGGCTAGCTCTTGGCTTTTAAAGGGTTACGCCTTCTTCTGCTGGAGAAGAATAGAGACATAAGACAGCCATTTGCCTGGTGTGCTTGTTCTGCTATCCAATGAGATAATGGTTGACCTGAACTCCACAATCCACCTTTCGCTGTCTACCTTGATTCTCTCAGGATCCCAAAACCCATCAATCCTCTGAGTCTGGAACACAATTAACAATAGAACATTCATCACTCACTGGGGTGGAGATTTCCAGGCAATTCAAATGCCACTGAGTGAAGAAATGTCTCCTTATCTCAGCCTGAAAGAATTAATTATTTATACTGAGACTATGTCACTTCGCCATCGAGTCTCCAGCCAGGGGAAACCAGTCTTTCAGATCTGTCAGCCTCAGAATTTTAAATCTCCCATTGAGATCACTTTTCCTTCTTCTAAACTCCTGAACTCAAATAAAATATTTACAAGTGCATAAAATCACAGAGTACTGGGAAAAGATGACAGATTACAGGCTCGTACACCCAGTTCATAGAATCATTGAATCCCTACGGTGCAGTAGGAGGCCACTTACTCATTCAAGCCTGCACTGACACAAAACCAACCCAGATGTCATCAGTTCATCAACCAGAGACACTTAGAGGACCTTAAAATCTCTGCAGTGTGGAATAAGGCCGTTCATCCCATCAAGATTGCACCAGCAACAATCTCACCCCATAACCCTACATATTTACCAGCTAATCTCTTGACACTAGGGTCAATTAAGCATGGCCAATCCACCTAAGCTGCACATCTTTGCAATGTGGGGGGAAACCGGAGCACCCGGAGGAAACCCATGCAGACAGATAGAATGTGCAAACTCCACGCAGACAGTGATCCAAGCCAGGAATTGTACGCAGGTCCCTGGCACTGTGAGGCAGCAGTTCTAACCACTGTGCCACAGTTCTATAAAACCCAAATTGTTAGCCTGCCTTTCTCTATCACGTGCTGACCAGCGCCCAGTATTTTCACCGAGCTTTTATCTTCTTTAAATCAGATTTGAAAAAATTGTGGACTTTTCTTTCTGTCTTGATATTTGTATATATGGATACTCACTCATCCTTATCGATGGTCATCCCAGCAATTATATTTCTCCCACTTGGAGCATAATTCCATTGGATTTCCCTAATACCAAAATAGTACTCCCGGATTAAGGCCCTCGAAACAGCACTAAAATATAACAAGAAGAAGCAAGTAGCTGGCACAGTCTTCATCATAGAACTCTTAAGCAGGAAGAGAGAGAGGCAAAGAAGGAAATCCTTTAAATGATTTTGAATTCCTACATTTATACGTCAGGGGAGGAACCATCAGCTGTCCTTGATTTACCCGGCCAATGAGGAAAGGGAGAATTGCAAAATAGCACTGGTTTTGTAATTAAGATAAACAACAACTGTTCCTCTAATGCACATCCCTTCTGGTAAGACCCACGGATTCACTAATGATTCTTTCGTTCCAGGTCAACAGTAGGTCATAGGTGTTGTTTTTGACAGTGAAACAGGCCTCCCATCAGCAAACAAAAGCAACCTTTTGTGCAATATTCAGTTCAACTATCTTATCTTCATTGTATCATGAAACACACAAACCGTTCAATTTTCAATCTGAATTTTCAATTTCACTTTATCACCAACACGGAAATTCACTTCAGATGCATTGCTCACATGTTAAAAAACTACAAAAGCAGGAGTTAGCAAATCACACTGCTGCCATATAAAATATAGTTAGGCCACATTTGGAGTATTGTGTGCAGTCTACCAGAAGGATGTGGAAGCTTTGGAGAGAGTGTAAAAAAATGCTCACCAGGATGTTGCCTGATATTGAGGGCTTTAGCTTTGAGAAGAGGATCATAAAATCATACAGTACAGAAAGGCCATCAAGCCTGAAACACAGCAATTCCACCCAGGCCCCATTCCTTTTACCACACATACTTACCCTGCTAATCCGCCATTATTATTTAGCATGGCCAATCAACCTAGCCTACACATCATTGGAGCGTGGGAGGAAACCAGAGCACCCAGAGGAAACTCACGCAGACACAAGGAGAATGTGCAAACTCCACACAGTCAGTGACCTGAGGCTGGAATTGAACCTGGGTCCATGGCATTGTGAGGTTTCAGTGCTAACCACTGGGCCGCCATGTTACCCGAACCACCATGCCACCCAGAGAGGGTGAATAAACTAGGATTGTTTTCACTGAAAAGACAGAGGCTGAGGGGAAACCTGACAGAAATCTACAAAATTATGAGAGGCAGAGACAGCGTGGATAATCAAAGGTTTTTTTCCTGGCTGTAAGAGTCAATTACAAGGAACACAGATTCAAGGTGAGAGGGGGAATGTTAAAGGGAGATATGTAGGGGGAGTTTTTATACAGAGATTGGTGGATGCCTGGAACTTGCTGCCAGAGGAGATGGTGAAAGCAGGTACATTAGCAACATTTAAGAGGCATCTGGATGGGTACATGAAGAGTGAGGGAGTAGAGGGATACGGACTGAGTAAAAGCAGAACATTTTTTTATAATTTAGTTAGGGCATTGTGAAAGTTACTCCATCACAGAGATCTAACTTCAATTTAAAATATACACCAACAATTATGCAATGCATTAAAATGTGTCCCACCATGAGTGCACACCCTCATCCATAGATTAATCTCTCATTTAAAGGTCTTATAGAGAAGGATACACACAGTCTTAAGAACCAAATTGCCCTGCATCTGAGGGATTGGAAGCATCCAACAGTAATCTCTGTACTCTGAAAGAGTCTCTTTCCTCAGACAACAGTGCCAGGCAGTACATCCAAAAGGAACAGCATTCTTAATTACATCTCAAGAGATGTAAATGATTTTAATTTTCTGAGCTATGTCCATTGGCCACCACATCCGCATTCTGTTTCCTCCAAGTCAACTTGTCATCTACTCGGGCAACTCGGCACTTAGACTCATAGGGCAGAATTTTACCAACACATCAGCTCAAGTGTCGCACAATCCCACCCGAGGCCAACAGAGAACACTCTCCTCCAAGCCGAGAATTGGGGCTGCATGCCAGTAAAATTCCGGCCATAGATTCATAGAGATTTACAGCATGGAAACCGGCTCTTCAGCCCAACTTGTCCATGCTGTCCTTTTTCTTTAAACCCCTAAGCTAGCCCCAATTGCCCACATTTGGTCCATATCCCTCTATTCTCATCTTACCCATGTAACTGTCTAAATGCTCTTTAAAAGACAAAATTATACCTGCCTCTGCTACTACCTCTGGCAATTCATTTCACACACTCATCATCCTCTGCTTGAAAAAATAACCCCTCTGGACATTTTTGTATCGATTCCCTCTCACCTTAAACCTACGCCCTCTACTTTTAGACTCCCCTTTCTTTGGGAGAAGATGGTGACTATCTCGCTGATCTACACCCCTCATTATTTTATAGACCTTTATAAGATTACCCCTAAGCCTTCTACATTCAAGGGAAAAATGTCCCAATCTATCCATACTCTCCTATAACTCAAACCATCAAGTCCCTTTAGTGTTCTAGTAAATCTTTTCTGCATCTTTCTAGTTTAATAATATCCTTTCTACAATAGGTTGACCAGACCTTACTAATGTCTTGTACAACTTCAACAAGCTGTCTTAACTCATATATTCAATGTTTTAACCAATAAAACCAAGCATGCTGAATGCCTTCTTCACCACTCTGTCCACCTGTGACTTTCAATGAGCTACGAACTGCATCCCTAAATTGCTTTGTTTAGTAACTCTCCAACATCCTGCCCTGGTTCAATCTACCAAACTGCATGACCTCACATTTATCTAAATTAAATTCCATCTATCATTCGTCAACCCACTGGCCCAATTGATCAAGATCCCATTGCAATCCTAGATAACCTCTTTCAATGTCCACTATGCCACCGATCTTAGTCTCATCTGCAAATTTACTAAACATGCCTTATAAATTCTCATCCAAACCATTAATATAACTGGCAAATAACAGTGGACCGAGCACTGATCCCTGAGGTACACTGCTGGTCACAGGCCTCCAGTTTAAAAAATAACCCTCTACAATCACACTTGGTCTTCTGCCATCAAGCCAATTCTGTATCCAGTTGGCTATACTATCCTGGATCTTGTGAGATTTAACCTTATGCACCAACCTACCTTGTGATCCTTTGTCAAAGGCCTTACTAAACTCTATGTAGACAACATCAACTACCCTCATCTACCTGCTTAGTTACCCCTTCAAAAAACTCAATCAAATTTGTGAGACATGGTTTTTACTCACAAAGCTATTCTGACTGTTCCAAATCAGTCCTTGCATCTCTAAATACCTGTAAATCCTATCTCTCAGAATACCTTCTAACAACTTCCCAATACACTGATTTACCGGCTTGTAATTCCCAGGCTTTTCACTACAGCCCTTCTTAAACAAAGGCACAACATTTGTCACCCTCCAATCTTCAGGCACCTCTCCTTTGACTATCGATGATTCAAATATCTCTGCTAAGGGACCCGCAATTTCCTCCCTAGCCTCCCACAATGTCCTGAGACACACTTTATCAGGTTCCAGGTATTCATCTACCTTGATGTGCTTTAAGACTTCCAGCAACTCATTCTCTGTTATATGTACACTCCTCAAGACATCACTATTTATTTCCCCATGTTCCCTAATATCCACACCTTTCTCAGCAGCAAACAGTGATGAGAAATATTCATTTATGGATCTCATTCATCTCTTTGGCTCTGCACATAACTGACCTTGTTGATTATTGCTGGTCCCCAGGGCTCTTTACAACCTTGATTATTTGTGGGTAAGATTATATCCAGCTGTCTCTGTAGCAATTCAGCCAAAGGACTGTGAACATGGTTTACAATCAGCTAGTCTTCACCTCAGGGCCTATAACTCCGGTCCAGATAAGATAACAGGCTTAAAATCCCTGCTGACTGTTTCCCATTCAGAAGTCTCCACTCACTCAATAAAAGCAGCTCAAATTCTACAAATTGATGATCCCCTTGGCTTTCATGGCTATCATAACAGTCTGATTATCTGGGTTTCCAAATGCTTTAAAACGTTATCCAGGCACATGCTGTAGGACAATCGAGTTTATAATAATTTTCTATAAATCGCCCTTGTGCTATGGAAATACACAAAGGCTATTTGAGAAAATGTTCGACAAGGATTGTGACGTTGCACATAAATTCCTTCAGACGTATGATATAGTTTTTCTGGAGGCAATTGCAGTCCCCTAGACTTTTAAGCATGTTACTCACACCCATAACCTCTATTACACAGTTACTAACTTGTAGTTAGTAACTGTGGTAACATGGCCTCTGAAGAACTAAAAGGATCAAAGGATATGGGGGGAAAAGGGGGATCAGAGTATTGAATTCAAGGGTTAGCCAAGATCAAAATGAATGGGGGAGCTGGCTCAAAGGGCCGAATGGCCTACTCCTGCTTCTGGTTTCTATATTCCTACATTAAAGGGGTGATCTATTTCAGCCCATGTGACTAGGCCAGATGCTATGGAACGTCATGCAGGAAGCTGGGTCAATGGGGACCAAGGACACATCCTGGGACATGGTGGACCTTCAGTTGAAGACAGGAAAAAGAAGGTAGACCTTGTGTATATGTTTATCAGACCCTTATTTTGTGTATCGCAATATATTAGGTTAATAAACCCTTTGTTGTTGGAGACACACTGAGTCACCTTCAGTTATAACAGTAACTATTAAAATGTCCACATCATGAATCCTCACAGGAACAGTGACTGGAATTTTCGGGAACAGGGAAGAAACCAAAGTTGCAATGCAGAGAGATGATGGCAAGTAGAGATGAGAGAGCGTGCTACAGGAATCAAGAGAACCATTTTTTTTCCAGACACAGGAGGAGCAATGAAGCCTTGGATAGATTTTGGGCTTTATAGACAGTTAAGAACTGATTAACTGGAAAACAAAGAGATAGAAAACTGTCATGATCGGCAAAAAAATTGCAATGTAGAAGATTTCCTGTGATATTGTACATACATTCTTGACAAGTGGTGTGCCTCAGGGGTCTGTTTTGGGGCCCCTGCTGTTTGTAATTTTTATAAATGATCTGGATGAGGGTATTGAGGGATGGATCAGTAAATTTGCAGATGACACTAAAGTTGGTGGAGTGGTAGATAGTGAAGAGGGGTGTTATAGTTTACAGAGTGACTTGGACAAGTTGCAGAGCTGAGCCGAGAGGTGGCAAATGGAGTTTAATGTGGAAAAGTGTGAGGTAATGCACTTTGGCAGGAACAATAAATGTGTAGAGTATAGGGCTAATGGTAGGGCTCTTAATAGTGTTGAGGAACAGAAGGATCTTGGTGTATGTGTCAATAGATCCCTGAAAGTAGGCAGTCAAGTGGATAAAGTTGTTAAGAAGGCATATGGAGTCTTAGCTTTTATTGGTAGGGGGATTGAATTTAGGAGCCGCAGCATCATGTTGCAACTGTACAAAACTCTAGTGCGGCCGCACTTGGAGTATTGTGTGCAGTTCTGGTCCCCACATTATAAGAAAGATGTGGAGGCATTGGAGAGGGTACAGAGGAGGTTTACCAGGATGTTGCCTGGTATGGAGGGCAGGTCCTATGAAGAGAGGTTGAAGGATTTGAGGTTGTTTTCGTTAGAAAGGAGGCGGCTAAGAGGGGATCTTATTGAAGCATATAAGATGATTAGAGGTTTAGATAGGGTGGACAGTGATAGCCTTTTTCCTAGGATGGAGAAAGCTAGCACGAGGGGACACAGCTTTAAATTAAGGGGTATGAGTTATAGGACGGATATCAGAGGTAGGTTCTTTACTCAAAGAGTGATTAGGGAGTGGAATGCCCTGCCTGCAGCTGTTGTAGATGCGCCAAGTTTGGTGGCGTTTAAGAGGTTAGTTGATAAGTATATGGAAGAGAAGGGAATGGTTTAGTTTGGAGGGGCATTGCTTTTTATTTTGGTCGGCACAACATCGAAGGCCGAAGGGCCTGTTCTGTGCTGTAATGTTCTATGTTCTATGTACATTGTGGATACAGATGAAATTTGACATTTGAATTGTAATAGGTAAGGCGTAAGAGAGAGTAGGTGTGTGATTTACAGGAAGGGCTTGTTAGATGCAAGAATTTAATACTATAAATAGATCTCTATTGTTGAAGAATTAAAACAATAGCAATGGCCTAATGGGGTGAATGATCTGAATATTTAATTTCTCTAATTGAAGAGAGCATCTGAATTTACGCAGAAACTAACACCGAAACCAGTTCTAATTTGGTCTCTCCTTCATCTCCTTCTCCCACTTCCACTCTCACTTTTAGTTTTCCACCATTTCCAAAACGTAGCCAAGTCTCTCACCAACATAATCTCCCTATCTTTCCTCCCTCAAGCTCTACAATGTGTAATTTCTCATTAACAGTGATGTCAAGCCAGTTCCCCTCTCTTTAATTGCACCATCCTTCTGTCCCCCTAAAACTTTTCCCAGATAAATCTGAGATAATCATGGATGCCTCTTGGAACTTGTTATCTCCAATGCTCTCTCTGCTATCATCACCTCAATCACAGACAACGCTAACTCTGACCACTCTTTTACATTTCTTATCTCTCTTCAGCCATATTCTTTTCCATCCTTCTCCATTCACCTCTAAAAAAAACTTTGTCCTCGTTAATTATAATCACACTTTAAGGCAGCCACGTACCTAGTCTTTGATTTGCCATCATAGAACCCTACAGTGCAGAAAGAGGCCCTTCATCCCAACAAGTCTGCATCAAACACAATGCTATTCAGGCCCTACCCCCCATATTATACCCACTAATCCCTCTAAGCTACGCATCCCTGGACACTAAGGGGCAACTTCTTAGCATGGCCAATCAACCTTTGGAATGTGGGAGGAAACCAGAGTACCCAGAGGAAACCCACGCAGGCATGAGGAGAATGTGCAAACTCCACACAGACAGTGACCCGAGCCAGGAATCGAACCCAGGACCCTGGAGATGTGAAGCAGCATTGCTAACCACTGTGCTACCGTGCCGCCTTTCATGTCATCTCCATAAACACCTTTAGCTGATTGTCCCCTGGCCTGGGCCCAGCCTAAGTTCCTGCAATCTGAGTTGTGCAGCTCCTTTTAACCATCTAGCAGCAGATCTGACTGGACCACATTGTGCTTCTGGATCTCATCAGCTCCTGCCAAAACTGTCCAATGTTTCAGGACCATCTTGGAATGCAAATCCATTGGTTTTGTTTCTTTATTCTTCTGCTAATCATTTCCTTAAACCCAGTGCAGGAAGATCACAAATCACTCGTTCAAATGCTTCTCCCCTTCTTTCTCAGATCCTGTCCACACTAATCCTGAACCCATGTCTTTGTTCAGTTTCACAACTACCTCACGTTATGCTGCCTGTCAGCTCGTTCTTCTGTTAACTAGCTGCTTCTGTGAACTCATCCCGCTAAACTGTTGACCGACTAACTTCCTTTCCTGCCCTCTACGTATTAGCGGGCTTTCTAAATAGTTTCTCTTCCTCACGTACTGCTCCCCGATCCCACGCCTACCCCATTTTAATTCAGCAAAAAACAAGCACATTTATCCCCTCTCTCCTTTCAAACTCCCACCCAATCTCTAACCTCCATTTTATTCTTGAAAGTATTTCAATCCCTTGTTACCTCTGAGACTATGCCCATTTTGTGCTAATTTTTGACCAGGTTCCTGTGGTTTTTTTTTATTCGTTTGTGGGATGTGGGCATTGCTGACTGGCCAGCATTTATTGCCCATCTCTAGTTGCCCTTGGAAAGCAGTTAAGAGTCAACCACATTGCTGTGACTCTGGAGTCACATGTAGGCCAGACCAGGTAAGAATGGCAGATTTCCTTTCATTGGGGTGGCGGTGCGGGCTCGTTGGGCCGAAGGGCCTGTTTCCAATGCTGCTTTGTTCTTTGTTCTTTGTTCTAAAGACATTAGTGAACCAGGTAGGTTTTTCCAACAATCAACAATGATTTCATGGTTATGAGTAGACTCTTAATTCCAGATTTTTTTTAAAAAAAATTAAATTCCACTACTGCCTGTGATGGGATTTGAACCCAGGTTCACAAAAATAAACTGAGCTTCTGGGTGAGTAATCTGATAATACCACTGGACCATCATCTCCCACCTGCATTAAATTTGCGCCAAACAAAGTCACAAAATGGCAGCTGCTATTAATACTATGGTTGATTAAACATCCTTATCGTATTCAAACTTCCTGCAGCCTTTTGTTGCAGGATGCTGATAACCGTTCAGTAGGTCTCAATAAAGCCTTCATAGACTTAAGTATTTATTAACTGCAAGAACTATGTCTGTAAATATGTTGGGTTGCTCAAGCACTGATAACAAGGACTTGTAAGAATAGTTTATTCATTAGCTTAGCAGCTATGCTAAACTTGTACATTGCCTGCCCTCCCAGAGAGAACCTACATGTTCCCAAATCGTGATCTCTTTTGTAGTTGCATCGTCACATGGCCACTTGGTCTCCCCATTTCAGTGGAAGCACCCAATAGTGTGAGGTGTAATAGTCTGCGCCATCGGAAACTATGTACGCACCATTGTGTAGCATGCAAGTTGAACAGGCTAATATTGCATAACTTAATACATAAATAGTGAGGTATGGATTAAGCTGTTGCATAGCTCATCAAGACACCCACCCACCCACCCCTTCCCCCATCCCACCCCTTCTACCCCCGCCCTCTCCCTTCCCTCATTTTTTCTTGCGGAAAGATAAGATTTGAAAGTCAGTTCAACACTAGGTGCTAATATTGGTTGGAATGTTACCGACATAATCTCACCCAAGACCAAAGGAGAATACCATTCTCCAAGCCTCACAAAGTCTGGGGTGGGTGTGCCAGTAAAATTCCAGCCATTGTCTTGGAACCTTGGCCAGAACTCGGCAACCTCGCCCACAGCTGGAATTCTCCAGTCCCACTGCAATGAATGGAGTTCTGACCAAGCGCCAAATTCTCTGCTCTCTCTGGCAGCAGTGGCTGGGTAAAAAAGATCAGACCCTTCTGGCCAGCTTATTCAGGAGCCTGTAGTGTGTGGTAATAGTGGTGGATGGTCTTGTAGTCTTTAGTGAGGATGTCCTTAGTGGGGATGGCCTAGAACTCACTGCATTGGCTCCTGGAGTATTCTGTATGTCCACTGCTGAAGAGGATTTGTGCCATAGGCCAGATGATCGAAGCGCTGTGTTATCTACTGGTGTTGGTTCCAGTACCTGTAGGATTGATGGTGATTGAATAAATCGTGGGCACCATCACGTAACTGTTTGGTTGAGGGTCATTGATGTGCTTCTCTGTCAGTTGGCCGTGGCCACATGCGGTCTGAATCCTTACCGTTCGACCAGGCGTTTGTTAGAAGGCCATGTCTGTGGGTATCTCAATCATAGTATGTTTTGATTCTCAATCTGCATTGCATGAGGGCTCTCTTCGTGTTCGTTTTCAGTTTGCATTGCAGCAGAGCTTCAACAGTCAGAATCACGGCCTGGAAGAGAGTTGAGCTGTCGAGGTCAGGCTCTATTATGGAAGATTTTGCAGGCTGAGGACTATGGCATAGCAATGTGTGCAATCATGTGCACACTCTCCTAGAAGATGGATCGTTGAACGAACCACCCATTCCACCAGACAGTTTGATGTGGATAAAGGGGGTTGTTGGTGATATTCCTAAAGTCCCATGGGTGTGCAAAGTTAGGAAATTCAGTGGGGATGTATTGGTGAGCGCTGTTTGTTACAAATCTCTGCGGGATGCCATGTGTGCTGAACTGTCGCATGAACTTGATGATCCTATCATTCGTCATGTTTGGCAGATAGTTGAGTTCAAACCAGCAGGAGTATGAATCTCAGAATTGATTTCTTAGAATTCCTACGGTGTAGAAGGAGGCCATTCGGCCCCTTGAGTCTGCACTGACCAAAATCCCACCCAAGCCCTCTTCCCGTAACCTCATGCATTTAACGTAGCAAGTCCCCCTCACACTAAGAAGTAATTTAGCATGGCCAAGCCACCTAAGCTGCACATTTTTGAGCTGTGGGAGGAAAGTGGAGCACCCAGAGGAAACCCACGCAGATCTTGGGAGAATGTGCTGACTCTGCACAGACAATGATCCAAGCCAGAAATTGAACCCAGGTTCCTGGCACTGTGAAGCAGCAGTGTTAACCACTGGGCCATCATGCCTCCCTGCAGCAAAGCCTCAACTAAGACTAAATGTTGTTCACCATTCCATTCAAAGATACGACAAGGGAGGCCTGGAACCTCGTGTACATGCAATGGTTCTTTTGCTTGATGCAGCTTGAGTCTCAGACAAGATTTTTAGGGTGGGACTAGGTGAGGTGGTTTGATTCATCAGTTCTTTGATTGGTTGATTTGATCTCATGTCTGTCAATGGTGATCATTTCTTACTGGA